>JAJQWJ010000001.1:62993203-63363203 GCA_023637945.1 Phaethornis superciliosus | reverse complement strand
GTTCCAAACAAGCTGGAAAAGATGGTGGAGAAAAAGCCCCCTGCAAAGAGCAGAAGGATTGAGTGTCAGCTGCAATGCAGAGGCAATGGAAGGGCTGGCTGACCAACCTCATGTCTCACTGAGCAGCAGGTTTCTGTTCTCCAGTGACAACAGACAGGGTCAGATCATCACCCAAATACCTGGCTGCTATGCTATTATTTTGTGCTGGCTCAGTCCAGCAAAAACCATGCTGCAGCAGCATCAAGCTTCCTCACTGTGGTTAGGAATTTTTTCTCTTTTTTTTTTTTTCTTCTCATTTGACACAAATCTAAACAGATTTCTTTCTTATTTGTCAAGAGGCTACACAAGGATATGCTGGAGCTTGAAAGAATTCTTTCTAATGTTTACAGTCTCCCATGGGACCATCCCCTCCCCCTTTTTTCTTTTTCCTTAAAATGAAGTATAAATCAATAGGTACAGGCTAAATCACAGTCCATTAAAAATTATGAAGCTGCACTGAATGAAAGACATTAATGCAACAGAGAATTCTAAGAACTGATTTTAAAGGCTCCCACCTTTTTACTTCTTTTTTTTCCCAAAACTGGCTTGCCCCAACATCACATTTATCATGTAAATGGATGTAAGAGTACTTGTGGCCAGACTGATACCTGATTTGTGCCTACTAATGTTCTTAGCCAGTAACAATGACATTTTTTCCAACTATTTTTAATAATAAATGTATGTAATATTAAATAATATTTTAATAATTCCACTTAAACCCCGCAAAAGGTAATGAAACACTAAACAAGATACTATCACATTTGATAAACATACAGAAAAGAGTAACTTGCAACCAAAATCTTATTGAAAGAGGTTCTGATTAAAAATTTTCCCCATGTTTGCCTTTCCAAGGCATCTCTGATGCCTTCCCAGGGAAAGAACTGAGCAATGAACTGCGTGCTTATGCATAAGGAATTCAAAGTGGTAACAGGTTGCTTTACTTCTCCTAAGCCCATCCCATCACAGAAACAATGCACACTACAGCCATAGAAAACAAAAAGGTGTAAGAGACCACCAGTTGACAGTCTGCACAGTGCTGCTCAAGGCACTGTTTACTGTGAGACAGGCAAATAAACAGAGCCAAGCAGCAAAAGGTATTTAAATAGAAACACTTCAAGTAGAAGGTTACAGTATCACAGAATCAACATGGTTGGAAAAAACCTCTAAGATCACAAAGTCCAACCATTGAGCCAGAAAAAAAACCCCAAACAAACCTTATGCTCACTAGAGCATGTCCTGAAGTGCCACGTCCACATGTTTTCTGAATACCTCCAGGGATGGTTACTACACCTCCTCCCTAGGCAGCCTATTCCAGAGCCTGACTACTCTGTCAGTAAAGAAATTCTTCCCAATATCTAGTCTAAACCTCCCTTTGTGCAACTTCAGGCCATTGCCTCTAGTCCTATCATTATTTACTTTAGAGAAGAGGCCAACACTCACTTTACAACCTCCTTCCAGGCAGTTGTAGAAAGCAATAAGGTCTCTCCTGAGCCTCCTCCAAACTAAACATTCCCAGTTCCCTCAGCCTCTCCTCATAGGACTTGTGCTCCAGACCCTTCACCAGCTTGCTTGCCCTTCTCTGGACCTGTTTCAGAACCTCAGTGTCCTTCCTGTGAGGGGCCCAAAACTGAACACAGCACTCTAAGTGTGATCTCACTAATGATGAGCACAGGGGCACAATCTCTTCCCCTCTCCTGCTGGCCACACTATTCCTGATACAAGCCAGGATGCTGTTTGCCTTCTTGGCCACCCGGGCACCCTGCTGGCTCACATTCAGCTGGGTGTCGATCAGCACCCCTGGGTCCTTTTCCTCTGGGCAGCTTTCTAGCCACTTTTCCCCAGGCTTGCAGGGTTGCCTGGGGTTGCTGTGACCCGAAATGCAGGACCCAGCACCTGGCCTTGATGGATCTCATACAGCTGACCTCAGCCAATGCAGCCTGGATGGATCCCTCTGCAGAGTGCTCCTTCCCTCAGGCAGATCAGCACTCCCACCCATGGAGGCCTAGGGGCTGATAATTTTTTCCTCTCTAAGGGTCAGTAACTGTGCTTACTTCCAGAGCCTTCTCATTCCCATTTTCTCTATCCTGATGTGCTTTTCCTGCATCAACACTCGGTTCAAACACCACCTGTAACAGGACAGGTTTATGTTTATGGCTTAGCCCCTAGATTCTGGACCGCTTACTGTTCCCTCCTCTTTATTTCCTATTATACACAACCACTTTTCATAATTACTTCCTCATCAGCAACCCATTAAGCACCTGAATCCGGAATTTAATCCGGACAAAAGCACCCGGGGCACACTCCTGCTCACACCACTCTCCCGTGCAGGGGCTGTCACCAACCCAAGAAGCCGCTGCTTGCCGGAACCACCTCAGCACCAGCACCGCAGCAGGAAGGCCGCATCACCAGCGACAGCGGTGAGAACCGGGCCGGAACCGGGCCAGACCGGGGTCGCCTTACAAGCGGAAGCTGAGGGCAGGGGGGCAGCAGCCGCTGCCAAACCCCCCCCATCCCAGAGGAGCCCCCATCCCTCATCCCACCTCCTGACACCGACCCGCCGGGCTGCGCCACCTCAGCGGCCTCCACAGACCCCCGCCCTCCACCTATTTCCCCCCTCGTCTCCGGGACTCCCGCCTCCCCTCCCTGGCGCTGAGGCCTCCGCCGCCCAGCTCCTCACCCATGTCGAGCCGCTACGCCACGCCGCACCGCGGCCTCCCCGCCCGTCCCGCTGCGATGGCTCCGCCGCCGCCTCCCGCCCGCCCGCAGGCTCCACGTCGAACGGCGCGGAGAGTAAACGAGGCGCTCCCCTCCCCCGCTGCTGACGCGGCCTCGCCGTTTCGACACGGAGGCGGGACGGCTCCCGTTGGCCCTGGGCGAGGAAAGAAAAAGGCTGAACACGCTGGGATTCTATTGCTTTCCATATACGGATAAACCCAGGTGGGAAATTGAAATGGAGAAAAGAGGTTTGTTTTTTTTTAAAGGGGGGGGGGGGGGGGGGGAGGGGGATAAAAAAGTGACGAATCTGCGGCGGCGGAAGCGCAGAGCTGCGCGGAGGGGCGGCCCGGCCTCCAACTCCGCCTTTGGGAGTGGCGGCCGGGCAGCCCCCCTCCCCGCTTCAACAAATCATTAAATAAAGTCCCTGCTGCTCCCACTGGAGTCCGGCAGTCACCGGCCGGTGATGGAGATGAGGAAGGGGGAAAGAAAGGGGGGGACAGTGCCCGCGGGGGGTGGGCGTCGCCGGAGCCCCGGCAGCTGCGTTGCGGTTCCGAGCGAGAAAAACCCGGTTCCTGCATCCCACAGAGCAGCTGGAAGGATCCAGCACGGGATTCAAGCCCTGCCAAAAACGTTACCGACATTCCACAGAGGAAGCAGCTGGTTACCCTAGTGGTGTTTCCTGCAATGAAGTGAATTCTCCTGAGCAAGCAGAATTCTAAAGTTTCCTTCTTTTATTTAATGAGAAGCCCTGGGTAGTGGTTCCTGGTTTTCATAGATATTGTGAAGAAACAAGAAAAAAAAATTAAAATACCTTCTTGAGAAGAAACAGCCAAAGCCCACCTATGTAAGCCATTAATATCTAGCTGTTCGTATGTGATATCAAATAAACATCATCTGATACCAAGTTCCTGCATAAAGATTATGTCATTCAGGGAAGCATACAACCATAAAAAATATGAAACACTAAGTAATGAAAATTAAGAGGAGACAGAATTTACAAGGGCTTCAAAATCTGGTGTAATAAAAGAGAAAACCAACCAGTCTCATATCAAATACCAGTAGTTACGTTTGTTTTTTTTTTTTTTAGTAAGGGGCAAGGAAGTATGAAAATGTGTTACCAGAGCAATCTGTAGCTGCTGAACTAATCTAGCACTCTGTGCATTTTATTCTCTTTATCCTCCTGTTCCAACAAGAACAGCACGGAAAAATTTACTCCCCTAAGCTTTGAGAACTAAACCTAGGGCAGTCACCTTCCATGATTTTCCTCATTTTTTTTTTTTCTTATCTACACTTCCAAAGAGAAGTAGCTTGGACAACTGTCAGCTGAAAACAGGCAGGGCAAGGGGAAGCAGAAACAAGAATCTTGCAGTGCAAAGTTATCACTTTCACATTAAATCCACATCAAGGAGTGATTACTCTGTCTTACAAGCGCTGGGACTTGAACCCTATGTTTTCATTTAGCATGAACAGAAACCTTAGAGATTTCCTTGAAAGCATCCCTAAATGTAGCAGCACAGTTGCAGAACATCTTTTGTTTCCTTTATGTACTCCATTAGAATTCTTTCCTGCTTGAAATTTTACATTAATCAGAACTCAGTTAAAAACAATCCTTTATTTTTCTGCCAAGTTGGGAGCAGTAGGAAAGAATACACAAAAATGATCCACAGTGATAAGAAAAAAAAAGTAACAAAATATTTTTGACATTATTTAGAAAATGTTATGGTCTATAAAACCTAATGATCCAGAAGGCTTGTCCTAGTACATTGTTTCAAGGGACAAGAAAGATGTATCAAAGTCTTTTAGGTCCTTGATATTCTCAGGAGTCCACGGATGCGTCTAACAAGAGCCTGGATAAAGGTGTATCGTGACCTGACCTTAGAATATAACCCTTCAATATCCAGAAGCTTCTTCTGCAGAGATTCACCAAAGCTGTTCGTGGCTTCAACCTGAAGCTGAGAAACAAGAGATTTGTTGCAGTCATAAATACAGAACCTTCTTTTTCTGGAATGTCATTGTCAACTACTTGTCAATCGTTTGAAGTGCTTTAGAGAAAAATCATAGTAAAAAGTACATCTTTTCTGACTCTCCTAATAAGTGCTACTTGCATTCTTCCCTTATGTTTTTCCATCTAAATTAGAAAATGGATAGCCTTTCTCCAGAGGTTTTTGCATGACTCAAGAGCATTTGCAGGTTACCACCTTACAACCTCTCTGACTTTGAGGAATTAAAAGAGTGTTAAATAATTCAGCTTCTTTAGTTATAGTCATACAAACACTTCTTCTTAACTAAAATTTTCCAAGTCCTTTAAGGACTGTTCAGGAGTTAGAATCCATGTGCATAGACAATATTTTTCAATTAATACATCGGTAAACAATCCCTGAAATAAATAATTACATTCTAAGTATTTAAGAAGGATGTCACTGTGCATTTTAAACAAATTACATATGCCTCATTAAAAAATATGCACAACTGTTCTTGTGATTCTAGATTTTATAAAGGTATTCGAGACTGCGCAGGTTTTTTGACAGTTTTTTTCCTGCACATAAAACGTCAGTAGGATTTATTAATAAAAATAATGTATTTTCTGCCACCTCTACATTAAATTTATATAAACTATTAAATTACTGTGTAGCCAGAAATCACTCCTTTTCTAGCATTCCCATTCAATCTATAGTCTTCTCAGTTTCAATTACCCTTTTTTGATCTCATTTCTCTATAGCCTAGGTGCAGCTGACCTGTACTGAACAGCTACAGGATGACCACAAGTTGGGAATCTTGGCCTTGTATTATGAGTCTTTCAAGGATAACTGATGTTTTCAGAAAGCCATTATTAAAAAATACTACCGTTTCACTAGTTTACAAGAGAAAAAGAATGATTTTTTTTTGTAAGTCTAGCTCATTTTTTATTTAACTTCTAAAGTTAAAGTAAGACTTGAAAACATCTGTGCAGCAGCACAACTGCTACCCGCTCAATAATACTTTCCAAACAATTTCTGTAACATGCCATTAACCCCAAATGAAGTGATATCCTGTTGGTGTTACCACAGGTTGTTCACAGATGGGACAACCACAGTCAGACTGCCCTCAGTAGCTGTATGGTAGGTACCCAAATGCATGCTGTACTTTTCAGCACTCTTGTATCTCACCTGTTCTATGTCGTGCTGGCTCACTCGATTCAGTCCACTACTGAAATCCAAGCTAGGCTCTGAGCCAAAGGAATCTAAGTGATAGAGAATGAGACATGAAAATTTTGTTGGCTACTCCACACTACCTTCTCCACATGAAGTTATGAGTTTAAAATGCAGTATTCCAAATCTGTCAGTAAACTTGAACTTTGGAGGTGGTACTAATTTTTTTACTTAAGTAACTTAGAGAAAATGCATTAAGTAAGAGCCATAAACTGTTATGATCACACAACATGGCACTGCAGGGAAAAAGCTCCTTCCCGGATCACTTCTCCCTTTCTGATTAATTCAAATTATTTTAAGCAATGAACATTCAACAAACCTAAAATCTTCTGGTGAATCAGCAGTGGCTACAATACTAAGAGTACTGTTAAAACCACCCATATTCATTTTAGTTCTTAATTTCATCTTACATTATTGAAATATTTTACTCTAAGGTGATTTGAATCACTGACCTGATTACATTATTTGAACTTCACTTGGTTTGACTAACAGAATTTTTAAAAAAAGTTAATTTTACTTTCTTGTGGATGTTACATGTAATAGACAAAACCCAAAAGCCTATGACTCAACGGAATTTCTATTTCCAATTCTCCAGAAGAAAGTCTAAAGGTATGCCAGTACCAAAAATAATTTATTATTAAATATAAACAGCAAAATATCCTTAGTTGCAAATCAGTATTAAGGTTAACCATCAGAAGTTATTCAAAGGCACTCTGATGTTTGAGAAATTTTACCTTGCAGCCTTCCTTTCTTAAATGACATCCTGGAAGACAGCAGTGGATCTTGGGAGTCAGAGGGTGTGCAATGCAGCAAGTAGTGTTCCAGATGACGCCAAAGAATGAAGAGACATGTTTCTATAATATCTGCAGTCACATCTAAGTGAAGGAGTCTAATTTTGTTGTCTTGAGATTACAGATTTACTCTGTGAGCTACTTCTCACTCTTTGAAGCAGCTGAAGACATTAGCTCAACCATCTGAAGCTTCTCAGCCCCACTGCTATGGCCTGGCAATGAATTTCTTGCACTCTCCATACCTGCTTCAGTGCTGTGCTGGCTAGATGGCTTCCATGACCACCCTGAAGAGGCTTTAAACCAGACCAGAACTAAGTATGAGTGCTTCTATGATAGCTCAGCTGCAGAGACAGCAAATTAAAACTGAGCTTATAAAGCCTGGAGATGGCAGTAACATTTTAAGTTACAACAGGTAAGTCTGGAAGATCACATCTTTCCCAGAGTAGGTTTCAGGGGTAAAATCTGCTCTGCTGCAGGCAATTATGTGTGTGACAAGTTATTTCCATACAATTACTGGTGTCGGTGAGAGTAGGTTTACTGGGTTTGTTAGGGTTGACTATAAGACTGGAAATTCCAATTGCTCTCATGGGCACTATTTTTCAAAATATTTCTTCCAACACTTATTCATATGTGAACCTTTCATGGGTCTGGATACTGAAGAGCTGGGCTATAATAACCCCTCCATTATAATGTTGGAGGAAGTCCTAGTAGGTTCTCCATAATAGAAATTATTAACTTGCAAATATTTACACTTTCAAAAAAGCAGAACAATATCCTCTTAACTGATTGAATGTGGTGTTCAAAGGCATCAGAAATATAGGTAAAAAGATCCTGTTCCTATTTTTCTGTGTCACCTCGAGGGTCATTTCCATTTTAGAAGGATACAGGAACACAGAGAGAGCAGCTTGGCTCGGTTGTTTATTAGCTTCACCAGGCGTCGCCTTGCCAAAACGTATTTTTGGGAAGTGGAGATTTTGTCAACTCCAGCTGGCATAACTGACTGACACAGCTGTCATAAGAAGAGGAAAACCAAGAAGATTGTAGTAAATCACAGAGCATCAAATGAAATAAGAAAATAAATTTACTTATCAATATCTGGAACTTTCTTGTCAGCTACTATGAATTTGCATAACCTTGCTGACAAAAAATTGAGACATTCAATGTATCCCCAAGAAATCATAACAAAACCCCACAATTTTACAAAGTGAAGCCCAATGGTTTCCCCAAAGTTTTAGGTCACTTGTTCTAGGGATGCCTTCAGCAAAAGTAGAAAAAAATACACATAAGTTCTGGAACTATTTACCTATCTAAGATGCTTTGGAGTCACTGTTACAACTATGTCTAAGTTACAGAATCAGAAGAACTACTACCTCTTTTATTTCATCTGGTGGGAGTTGCTCCACATTTTGCAGTTTGTTAACACTCTGACGATGGCTATCATAATAACTGAAGAAGTCACTCGTGCTCTGCTTCAGCAGGTAGACAATAATGCCCAAGCCAGGCAAGTGCCAGTATGGGACAACTGGTGCTTGTGTATCTAGAAAAGATGATGCAGAAGTTACAGTAAATTAAGAACAAGAAATCAGTAAGGAATGTTCTCTGTCAATAAAGTAGTGAAAGACATGAAAGCACTGACAAGTTTATGTTTTATACTTTTGTGTGAGAAGTAATACCAATGAAAGTCTAGGCAAAAAGGTCTGTGGCTGCAGTACTAGAAGGCAGAAAGCATAGTACAGTACTGAGTGCAACATGTGAAGCGGATCTAGACCAGAAGACTTACTATTTAAGTATTTTAACCACTCAGTTGTGTAACAGTACATTATAATATCTTATAATTATATATGTTATGTATTATTTATATTATAATTATAATATCAATAATATAATATATAATATCAATATAATTATATATCTTGCCATGTGGCATAATAAAGATTTTCAGTCAGCATCACATAAATGAGGTCCTAGTTTCAGATGAAGTTATCCATCAGCAATGAGGAAAAAAAGAAACCCTCACCCTTCCCTGCCCTGTGCTATTTATTTACATAAATTGATTTACATTCTTTTTACTGATACATTTCTGAGCTGCCATGGGAAGCATATTAAAAAGGAGCTTTTGGTCACATTTATTTTCGGTTAGTTTGCTGATTCGGCTTATTGCAAGCATTTTGTTCCAGAATTAGAACATGGGCAGCTGCAGGACTGGCCTGAAGTGACAAAGTGTACACGAAAGTACAGCCTCTGGTTCCTTATCTTCTACTTGCCCAAATGTGACAGCATTCAATCTCATGAAATAGCAACCCAAAAATCTCACCCTGACGAGGCCCATCCCGGTTGGTTGACTCTGACAGGCTAGGAGTAAACAGACAAACAGTGTGCTGAAAACTGGAGGCGCTTTGCAACATAAGTGACTCACAGTATTCCATCACATTTGCACAGATCTGAAAAACAACACACAAACAACAACAAAACAAACAAACAAATGCAAACAAAAGCCATGACAAAAAGCCAAACCAAACCAAAACATGACAGCATGTCAGTCACAATATATACAAGCTTTGGAGCGCTGTATTTTATATAGTTAAATGTCCATAAAGAAGATGTTTTACTTCCTGTCTTCTCAGCCAAACGTGATGATTATTTTTTCCAGTCAGTTACAGTCTCTTGTACTCCAAATCTAGGACTTGCAACCTTGCCTCTTTCCCAAATCTGTTAGTTAAAAATTCTGCTCAATTTTAAGTCCCCTTTGGCTCTTAGTATTAGCCATTACCCAGCCTTTGTTTTGAAAAATTCTGATCAGTTTTAAGTCTTTGAAGTTCAAAGTTTTGGGTACAAACTATAATGGTTGCTAAAGCAAATTTAAGTAACCAGTTTTTCAAATTTTACTCTAAGCACAAGTAAAACATAGGACCTTATACCAAACTAAAATCATCAGTACTATATTAAAGTATGACAAGTAAACAAGTCAGAACAGCAGGTAAAATGTCATGATTTGAGACTGAGGGTTCTAACAGATTTTTGTATCCTTACCTGTTGCATGGCCAACTCAATTTCATCCCTCCTGTTCACTCTGTCTCCTTCTGTGTTATCATCTTGCAATTTAAACTGACGTAGTCTGTCTGAACCACCAAACCGACTTAAAAGTCCTAAGCACTGGCGCTGCCATAAGAAATAAACATTCTAATCAGTATCAAGAAATGAAGTGCATGATTCTTTTCACTTAAATGATACATATCCCTTAAAACACAACAGTGAGAAAGCAATGCAGATAAAATTTTAGCACTTTTTAATGAAATCTACTTTTTTTCTGTAAACAAAATGTTTTAGCTCACCTTTAATTTAAAAGTTAAGGACACCCTAAAACAGTTCCTCAATAAATGAATGTGAATCAAAAGTGTACAACTTTGTCTTACATGTCCTCCAGACTATTATGTTGACTACCATCAATGACAGTTTACTTTTACTCATTCCCTCTTAAGCACACCTTTATACATGTAGCCAAAATAACAACGATTCAAGAAATTTTTGGTAATGACTTTTGGGGGAGAGTAAAACACTTAAATACTTTTATTACCTGATGATAATAAAAGGACAAACTAGAGCAAAAAGTTACAATAAAAGACGACTTAATTCACACAGCTTTGCTCAGAACATATATGTTTTCAACTAATTAAAATTTGGTATATATAAAAAATAAATATATCTTTCTGCTTTCCCATGGGAATTTCTTGCTGACATGATGCAGCAGAATACCAAGTACCCCAGCAGTACAGCTTGCTACTTTGCTTCAGCTTGTCAGCCTAATAGTTACTATAAAAGTGTCCTGAGAACACATCCTTCAACCAGAAGTATTTGATAGGGCAGCCCCTTCCACAGATAGTTGTCAATAAAATATTTTTTTATGAAAGGCCTTGCTCACATGAACCACAAAGCTTAAAAAACATTGCTGAATGCTGAAGGCTGAGCTATAATGAGGTCTGCAATGATAGCTTTTGAGAAAGACATGCTCTTATCTTGGCTTTCATTCTGGCTTCTAAGTCAGATTATCTTCAAAAGAGGAGCAAAGAAATAAATAAAAAAACAACCCTAAAACTGCTCTGTTTGCTGCTCCGAATCGTGGAGCTGGAAATTTGCTTGTGGCACAAGTGGTAACAGAGTATTTCTGCGTTACTTCAAGTGCTTTGGTGTTGACCACAAATTCTCATTCTTCTCCACACTGGATGAATCCTCAACCAGGGAAGGAAACCAAGTCCCTGATGCAACTCTCTTGTTGCCAAATGTTATCTTTTCTACTTGGTTTGGGGCAAAATCAAAACACAACAAAAAACAACTCGCAGCCCAAAAAAAGGAAGGAACCACCAAAACCACACAAACCACCACCCCCTAAAACAAAACAAAAGAAAAAAAAACTCAAACCACCACACATTCTTCTTCATGGTGGAAAATACTCCTTTCATAACTGCTAGTGGTAAGAGCATGTAACCAGGAAGAAACTCATCTACATACACAATTCTAAGAGGAAAAGTGTTACATATACAACTTTATTACCTGAAATCGTCCTATATGTCCTTGGAGCTCCATCTGTGTTCCCTCATTGACATCAATGTCCAGCTCACTGAGCACTCCTGAGAAAAGATACAGCCATTACATGAACTCTGTTTTTTTCCCCAAAAGAAAACACATTTATGCAGTATATACATTGAAACACAAGTATTTCAGACAAGTATTTTGCACATTTGATTGGTGAAAACATTCAGACATGAATGCAGTTACTAGATGTGTGAGAGCACGTAGCTTCCTGTTCTGGTAAGTAATTAAAAGGTGGGGGTAGAAGGAAGGGCGTTTAGCACAAAAAATGAAGTTGTGCAAAGCTCATGATGCTGTAAGCAAAGAAACATTTGAGCTTGACCTACAGCTCTGCACCCCTTTCTATTGTAGTCAGACAGCTCTCCTAAACAAAAAAAGTCACCATATTAAAATAAAGAAGTTGAAATGGTAAGCAAGGCTTCCAGCATGCAGAAGAAATCACTGCACCTATCCCAATATTATTAGTCCTCTGTGAAGATAAAGTCACCCAAGAGAAACATGAGTATGGTAATCCACAGTGCCTCTCACTGGAAGCTCTTTTTTAAAACAACAACAACAAAACCCCAAACAAACAAAAACCCCAAAAAAAAAAAAAAAAAAAAAAAAAAAAACAAAAAAGGCTTTTTCAAAGATATATGTATGTCTTTGATTCCTTTGCCACAGATTTTGCTGAATGAAAACTCTTTTTGAAGAAACCACATGCATTTTAAACACTACAGCGTCTGCAAGTCATCTCAAAGACAAGGAGTACTTACTGTCAGGTAGTACAATGACAAGAAAATGGAAGTAAAACACATTTTGGTAAGGGCTCTACGATCACTGCAAATCCATCATACTTAGCTCAAGAACTGCTATTAACATTTCTTTATTTTCCCCAGAGCTCTTCATGTCAATAAAATCATGTATTGTATTAAATATCCTCCATTTGTTATCTTATTTTTTTTATAGAAAGACAAGCCTGAGATTCATGCAGATAGGGCTAACAGACTTTCTAAGTGCAGTTCCTACCAGGCAAAGCTGCCTTGCTGATTATTCCTGTCAGGGAGGCCAGCTCCTGAAGAGATCCAACACTAACATCTTGACACCTCAGGATTGCTTGGATAGTATCTGAATGGGAAATCAGAAACTGCAAAACCTGTGACACAAGAAGAACAGGGAAAACATTAATGACTCAAAATTTAGCAGTGAGCAGGGAGGAAGCAATGTTTTTACTGTCAGAGAATTTCAAAGTGACCTCTTATACCAGTGAGGATGGGATTTTAAAACAAGCTTACCTTCAAAGCAAAAGGGTGTACAATTTATTAGAGTGAGAAGCAGCAGTGAAATTCTAGCATCTTTTGGGACTTACCTGTCCTGCTGCTTGCAGATGTTGAGCCATGCTTGATGTCAGGATCACCTGACACAGCTGAAGAGCTGGAAGAAGTATCTGGCGATAACGTTCCACTGGAGCAGGAATGAAGACTGGGGGATCTCTCATTCCATATATTCTTAAAAGAAAGAAAGCAAAAAAAAAAAAAAATATGCCTGTATGTCAAGTGAGTTCATATTGGAAAAGGTATTTACAACACACAGCTGCTGCCATTTACCTAGAAAGCTGCTGTTTCTCTAAGCAGAGGAAATTACTTCTCTTCACTGTACTACATTAAATCAGATTACTTTGTTGTAGAAACACAACATCTGCTTTCTTTATATAGAATATATATATATAAATATTTTGGGAAGAGGTGTGCTTAATCCTAAAGCAACTGTTAAATAGTCCTCTGTAAATGCCCTGTAGGTTTCATACAATCTTACACATCTCACTGGCATTTTTATACAGTATTTGTTTAAGTCTTCATTTTTTCCAAATGTTTGAACCCCCAGTGTGTCACTAAGAACTGTAAATTTAAAGCAGGAATGGAGGTTTGAAATTAGTAATTTCCCCTAGATACTCAATTTCCATCTCTGATATCTTCTCTTGGTCATCTCACAATGACTAACAACATGGCAAAACATCAAGAAACACGGAGGGCAATATACAACTGAAATTTTGGAAAAAAAAAGTTTAAGCCACATCATAAAATATTTCAGAAATAACATTTCCTTCCCTGCTCTCTCATTAATGTGTTGTGGGGGAGGACAAACTCTGCACTTCTTGTTCATCAACTGCAGAGCCCCCAAAATAAGTTTGTAGTGCAGGCGGTTTTTCAAACATTACAGTCTAAATTATTTTATAACAATAATACTATTAATACAGACAGTTCCTATTTAAGGTATCAAAGAAATAAGTTTGCACATTCTCTAAGAAACGGAATCCAAGTACAACTTATTTGGAACTTTTCTCTCAATAAAGGCAGTTTTAAACTGAACCTATGGGTTAAAGAAAGACACACACACACACACACAGAAAAAAAGGGATAAACACACAAATAATTACTCAGAAGACTGGAAGCTATAAAAAGACATCATAGGTCTCCAAGACTATATTACAGTTTCAGAATTGCCTAGGGAAACAACACTTACCCTTGATGGTCAGTTTCAGGTCGCATGTCATACACCTGACACTGTGCCAGCCTCACGATCACTCCAGACCGCAACAGTTCCAATGCCCCTTGCTGACTTTTGGCTATTCTTGTGAGGAATGCCTGGAGTTTTGTAGGAAAGGGTAAGTATTGGAGATATTGGAGATGCACAGTGAGACTCATGACAACTATTTTCTCTCTTGATTTAAGCATAATTTCAAATACTACTAATTTAGTAAAATATCTCTTAGTACAATCAATGTGAAGTGTAGACAAACAGATTTTGTTCAAAAAAACCCCCAAAAAACCAAAACACCATACATCACAATCATGTCTGAAGTACTATTACCATTTTGGATTCATAGGTGAACAGTGCTTTAAGTAAAGGTGGCTGTGGTGTGAGCAAGCTCTGAAGAGTCAGATCATCATCTGCTAGGCTATCCACGAGCACCTTCAGGTAGCCACTATTTGAGAGATACAACAGCCACTGCTGCTGCTTGTCAACTGAAACAATACAATCCAGCAAAGCCAATGCCAGCATCTAGGATGGGGGAAAAAAAAACCAAAAACACCAACACAAGAAAAATCAGAGCAGAACTAAATCTAAGAGATCAAAGAGATTTTTAAAAATATGTAGAAATAAGATGCAGTTGCTTTTAACAGCTTCTTAAAAGCACAATGCATTTCTGTGCTAGAATTGTAATCATTTATATAAAATATATTTTAAGAATTCCTGAAGTTATAGAATAGTATCAGTCAACTACCTTTCCTCTATTACTCTTTAATATTGGATACTGTTGACTAATAACTATGCCAAAATATTTTAATGAAGTATCCACTACACGCACTATTATTTAAAACTAGCTTACATTCTGACTAGATTCCTCTCTACTGAAGTTACTATCAGAAATCATTACTTCCCAAAGTCACAAGATCTTCCTGAACTGAGAAAACAAATGGCTAAGTCCATTATTTTTAAAATACTATCAAATAAATGCCACAGCAGTTAATTCCTACCATCTTTTGCAGAAGCACTTGCTACATTTACTTTTAAATTACAGGACATATAGCTTTCTTGAGGAAAAAAAAAAAAAAAATCAATATGTATGTATGTCTCTACTTCCAACAGCTTGAAGGCTGAGTGGGAGGACAGAAACATGGAAGAGATTAACTGTCTACAAAAATGTTCTAGTTCTACCTCATGAAATTTGCCCTCTGGACAGTAGTAAAATATTATTTAAAACAAAATTGATTCAAAAGGTATAGATTTATTCACCCGGCCTATCTCATGACCATCACAAGCATCACGACAGACCACCTCCATGAGGGCTGCCCCATAACTCTCAATAATTGCCATGTTTTCCCGTTGCAATTTACTAAACACATCTTCAGGAGCTGTCAGACGTTCCCACATCGTTTTTTTAGCTGTAAAAAGGAAATAAAACAAAAGATGAAAAATTCAAAGATGGGAAACTTAGCATGTGCTTATCTCCAACACAGCTAGGACTACATCCTTCAGGCATTCTCTCTAGCTTGCAATAGAAATTCCCCAAACAATGGGCAGGGGTTTTTAATTGAAGTGCAAATGTTTTCCTACATTTCCATCCTTTCCATCATACATAGGCCAGCCAGAACAAAAAATGTGTGTTTGTATTTGTTGGGGGGTTTTTTGTGTGTTGTTTGATTTTATATTATTTGGGGGGGTTGTCTGTTGTTTGTTTTCGGTTTGTTTTGGTTTGTTTTTTTTTAAATAGGATCACTGGTATAAGTGTACCTACATAGGGAATACATTTTTACAGATGGACCAACTTAGGAACAGTTAGTTACAAGTAATCTTGGGACCTTTGCCAATTTTGTATCTATGATACATAGCTTTAAATGGACAGAAATGAAATATATTATTTAGTGCTGGAGGTCAGAAATCTAATATCCTCATCCAGAACAACACATTGTGAATTATTATGTAGCCAGACAGGTCAGCACAGAGGAAAATACACATCATTTAACATATCCAACTGATTTCAGACACTTTTGGAGTAAGATGGTGTCTTTCTACACTATCGGTCTATTTCCAGAAGGCAACTCAGCATGCAGAAATCATATGGTTCAAGGTTTAATGAAAATACCTTTTTTCTCTTTTTTACAATATTGCTGGACCATACCTGCTTCCAATGTGTCTGGTTCATCTGGTCTCTGGGCAATCTGCAAATAATAAAGCAGTGATCCATAAAGGTGCGTTCTCACTCTCTGGAAGCCTCCACCTGTTGTCGAGAAGCATTCACAATTAAAACCAAATAGATGTAAATTCCATAACACCATCTTCCACTGACACTTAATTTAACTTTTCTACACTGTTGCTGGCAGAAATTAATAAAGCAACTAGATTTTTGAAGCCAGAGTTCTACTTTCCACATAAAGTGTTTTAATTCAGCAAGTTTATGCTGCTCCAAAGAAGTGGATTTATGAAATTCCCTTTACAGTCACAACTCTCTTCTGCTTGTTATTCAGATTAAAAAATAATAGCCTTCATCTTTTTTCCTTGTTAGTAACATTACCTGGATCTCTATTAATCCTGGGAGATCCACCTAATAAAAATTTTCACTGCATTAACAGGAAGCAGCTCAGCCCTTTGTTTTACTCTTGGTGGTTGGAATTCCCACACCCACACTACAATGGCCCACGCACCTGTCTTCAAAATGAAATCCAGCAGCTTTTTTAAGATGATGTGGAGGGAGGAGTCACCAATGGAAGCAAAACCTATGGATATGCTCTCAGAGCCAGGTGATGAGGCAAAAGAACCATCCAGCATCAAGATGTATTGGGACTGTTCTGCCATAGGGAGCGTGAGTGGCTGCTTCTGCTCGGTTTTCACGGACTGGCTCAGATGAGCAGTGAGGGTGAACACAGCCCCTGCCACCACTGGCATCAACTCCTGAGCTGCATCATCATCAAGGATCTGAATACAGAAGAAGGAAGAAAGGAAAAAAAGAAAAAAAGGAGAAAGGTGTCTGATTTAATGAGATAGTAAAGCAATTAATTCAGCCTCTCAGCTATTTCTTTTATGTACAAATAAAGTTTTCATTAACATGGCACGATTTAAAACAAATCAAAACCAGTAGTGGCAAACTTGTTCAGAAAGATGAATTGAACACAACTACATTTAGAAGACCATTAGTCTTCTGGGTTTTATTTACACAAGTCACAAGCAGGATAGGGAAAGGGAAGAAATGTGCTAACATTCAAATTGCTTTATTAGCAAAATATCTAAACCTAAGTTAAAGAAAGAACAACTGACTCCCTCTTGGCTTTACAAGCTATTTAATAAAAGTATTACCGTGAAAAATGTGAAAAAATAATTCAAAAAACTCAAAGGGGCAATGGGTAAGCATCAAAGATCATCATCATTTTAAGACATGCCAAGAAATATGAAGAAGTTAGCACTACTACTTTTAGTTCACTTCATCATTTAAAAGGTAAACTTGGTATCTTTATCACTGACACCCAATCAGCTTTCCTTCTAAGCAATATAGCCATTTAGTACAGTAGTTCAATTATTTTAAAAAGAAAATATTTTTCTCAATTTAGCAAAAAATTCACTGAAGTATTACAAAAAAAGAGAGTCTGAAATTTCTGCTCTGTAAAGATTTTAGGAAAGAAATTTCTTTGACTAGCAAAGGCCTTCCTTGCTTCCCAGATTAAAAATTTTGTTCACACAAAACCAAAACGAGCACTCCACTAAAAATAGTTTTTAGGCAAGTCCTACAGAAAAACATAATAGCAGTAACAAGTAAAACCTCCAAAGGTTACTTTTGGCTTGAAAAATATATCACATTTTTAAAAATCAACAAGGGCATCACCAGCAGAGACAAAGGCATCACCATCCTGCTCTACTCAGTGCTTTTCAGACCACACCTGGAATACTGCATCCAGTTTTGTTCCCAGCTCTACAAAAAGGATGCAGACAGGCTGTAGAGGGGCCAGAGAAGGGACACAAATATGAACCAAGGACTGGGAAGCCTACCATATGAGCAAAGACTGAGAGAAGTAGGTTTGTTCAGCCTTGAGAAAAGAAAGCTTAGGGCTGACCTCATCACCATGTTCCAGTTCTTGAAGGACAGCTACAAAGAAGATGGAGACTCCCTTTCTACAAGGAGTAACATGGAAAAGACATGGGGTAATGGGTACAAGTTACATATGGGGAGATTCAAATTGGATACAAGAGGAAATACTTTTTCACAATGAGAACAATCAGCCTTTGGAGAAAACTCCTCAGGGAACAGGGGGATTCCCCAACACTGGACACTTTCAAGATTCACCTGGACATGGTGCTGGGTCGTCTTGTCTAGACCATATTTTTGCTGAGAAATGTTAGACCAAATGATCCTTGAGGTCCCTCCAAACCTTGTATTCTTGAGTCTATGATAATCAATTAGCAATTGCAGTACTGTTTGCCTTCATTCCTTCATGAGTTGTTCTGTTTTCCTCAAAGTGTGCTTTTCACACACCCTTTCCAGACTACAATCATACTGGATTATACTGAAATGTCTTTGATATTTGTCAATATACGATTCATAGAACAACACTAGCTATGAAGAAATACAGAATATCCGCTCTGTCCACAGTGCATTCAACTTCAGCCTAGTAGCAATCAGAAAACTGAAAAGAATATGAAAGGCAAGCAAACTTTTTTTTGGATTACAATCATAAATACTACTTGAAGATCAGTTTCTCCTTCACACAATAAGATAACGCCAACTAAGTTCAAGGAGGGGGTTGATTTTCACTATAGGATTACCTTGTCATGTACATCCTGCAACAGATCACGGATAATCAGTTGTCTGTCCTCAGCCTGTATGAGATCCTGGGGGCAGGCAGTGAGTATAATTTCCACCAGTTGTCTCCAGGACTCCAAAGCATGCCTCTTTGCATGGAGACATTGCAGCAGCTTGTTCCGCTCCACTACATACTGCAGGATAGTGTTGATCTCCTGAAAACACAAAATAAAGAAATTATGTTAAAAGAATTTTATGGTAAAGACAGATTCCAATATGACAGCTTTATCTATTAATCCTTAGGGAAAAAAAAGTTGCTATTAAACATTTTAACAAGATAGGTCAACCCATTTCTGAGCTGCTTTTCACAAGGCCTTTCATTACGAATGTCTCAAACAACAACAAACAGTAGTTTACTTTATCTATACTTACCTCCATAAGTAAAGGTCTCTGGCCTATTGCTGCCATTCCTTGAAGGGCATTGACTTCTGCAACCAGAACTCTGTGAAGGTACTGAAATTAAAAAGTTGAGAAAGAACTTTAGTAACACAGAAAATGTATTTATCCCTCCTAACAGGATATAGGAGATAGCTTCATACTGACAGATGCAACCGAAGGACTGAAATTCAAATAAGTTTTTTTCTATTTTTTTAGGTTTCTCCCATACTTCATTAGAATACTGCAGTGTTTTTAGCTGTCTAGACTCTCCCTGAACTTCTCATTTTTGCACTCTCTCATTTCCTTGCAGTTGTAAGTTGTTCTGTGCTTTAATGAGCTCTTCATCGTACACTTGTCAAGTACTAGCAACAATATGATGCTACCCTAACTAAAGCCTCGAAGAACTACAACAGTACACAACTAAGTTGTGAACATAATCGTGTACACATACCTAGTAATACACATTTGGGTAGTGGAGACCAGTAAAATACATAAGATCAATGTCCTGTCTGCAATATCACTTTGTTGTTCCAGGACAGCAGAAATATTAAGATAGAAAATATTTCCTCAAAGTGTTTTAAACTGATGCATCTGTCTACTGCCAAGGAGAAATGAGCATGATGAAGAGATAACCTAATCCAGATAGTCTGCATCAATTATGCACATATTTGAAACACCTAGACTTTTTATGTGAAAGAAGGTTTCACAGTACTATTAAGACAGCCATAATTTTTATCATCATCAAGATACCACATGGCCCATTCAATTTGAGAACATAGACCACTACGCACTTTGACGTTGCAGACCACTTGTCCACGCGCATTCTTGTGCTCACAATTAGCAATGACTTGTTCAATCTGAACCCGGTCAAAAAAATCCAGTTGTAAAGGCTCTGGAATGTCCTGACTGAAGTCAATTGAATCCAGGATACTTAAGATCTTCCTGCGTACTGGAAATACAAGTCATTTCAAACTGTATTCAGAAATATCACAGAGGAAACAGAAAAAAACTTGACAATAGGAGCCTAACTTAACTTTGTAAATCCAAATTGTTATGCAAAACGTTTCAAAAGAAAACATTAAATCTTCACAAAGTGCTATCAATCTGTACAATGGGCTTAAAAACATTTTTGAGAGCCTTAAACTTGTGATATACTCCAATGTTCTCCTGTTAGGTATGTTTGTACATAATCCAACATTTACAAATACAAATTTTAATTTTTTCTCCTACAGGTTGTTAGCATGAGAACCATGCAGTCTTTTGTTTAAACTTAGAAATACTGTGGATTCTGAAGTTACATATTAGTTTTTTACATTCTTTGCCAAGAAAATACAAATATGTTCAGCCTTAGCAACAGTCTCAGTGTTTTTACTGGTAGCACTAAATTTATAGACTGCCACACTCCAATTCTGCCTTTCCATAGATACTTACTTAAACATAGATTCTTCTGACTTCCCATCACTCGCTTCAACCATCTACGTCAAAGTTCTAGAACTTTTTTCACCCACACTAAATAGAACTGTTCCATGTACTGCTGCTGTTTCAGAAGTCCATGACTTTCTTTTTCAAAGTGTATTTCCTAGATACAGCCCCATACATAATCAGAAAAAACTTTATTGAGAAATAATCAGGAGCCATAATGCTTACCTTTGGAAGCAGTGTCAAAGTGGAGAAACCCACTGACTGATCGACTTTCATCTTCCATCCCTCCTTCACCATCAGCTGAAGGTAATAAAACATAATAATTCTTTTAAAAAAATCTAAGAGAAAAATGACACCTACTTTATTAATACTGAAAAAGAAAGATGAAGAGAGCACTGCACTGACAAACCTTTGACATATAAGTCTTCTAATACCAATACAGCCTTGACTGTTACTAAAACACTGCTTACCTCACAGAAGCTATCAAATACAGATCAGATAGTACTAGAATTGCCTAAAAAGACACCCCACCCTCCACATGAATAACGCAGTTGGACAAACACTGTAAAATGAGTAGCATATTTAAACACAGTTTCTTGTACTCAGATCTCCACAAGGATGAAGAGACAGTTTTCAAACACATAAAACTGATACATACATCATAATGCTGCAGCCCATTATATCTTCCAGTTACTTTGTTTATTTTCTTCATGTAAGGAGTTCTATTGCCACCTGTTTCTATTTCTCTTAATTCACTTCTACTCTGTTCTGAAACTCTAAAATCTTGCTTTTTTATTTAACATTGCATTCCAAGACACATTTGGGTTAAGTATCACTTTTGTGATGTTATAATGTCAATAGCCAAGTTGAGCTGTAGCTACTATCTTCTGTGAAAGAAGATTGAAAATATGGGACAGATGGACAGAAGCTAAGACTGAGAAAACTTTGTCTAAAACTGTTTACCAACAAAGACCCTCCATGTTCTCTAGTCAATAACAACAAAATCCCCCTTGGGGGATGCTGCCAGGCCACCTGGGACAGATGGCAGCAGCGCTGCATACTCGAGGGAAGTGATGGTCAAGGGTGATGCTGCAAAGGGACAAATGTGTTCTGGCCACAAAAAACAAGTGCCCCCCTCCCAACTTCCCCCACCTCTGCCACCTCCATTTTCTTCTTGCTTCAGCCCTGCCTCAACCCCCCAATGCCTGGGGGGAGCAGCCTGGCCCACAGGCCGCTGCACACTGTCCCATGGATGTGGGGAACAGCAGCTGCGTGGGTGTGTGAGCACATCTGCTGCTGTGCCTTGGGGCAGAGGTGGCCCTGTGGGGTGGCTTTGATCCAGGAGAGCCAGTCCAGTCTCTGGGCTGGACTCTGAGTAGCACCCGAAATGTATTAAAATTTTAATTATTTTTAATTTATTTTTTGGTATTCCACTCTCCTACTCCATAAACAAGGTTTAGGTTTCAGATCAATGTATGCATTTAGAAGTTTCACAAATGAAACACAGGCAAAGCAGCAATGAACAAAAAGATGCCCCAACTTCTTCCACTCTGGAGTCTGCAACCATCATCATCTTTCTTCCCATCTCTCCTGTGGCAATTCCAGAGCTAATATTGCAAATGAACTGTCACAAGCTAATAGAGAACAGAATTCCAATGAAATCTCTCATACTTCCTTTTATTCAAGCTTATTTATCCTCAGTTAATTCCTCTTACCCAAGTATGGTTTCACAGGCATGTCATCAAGCAGCAGATGCAGCAGTCGCTGCGTGTGAGAGCGCTGCCGGTTCAGCGATGTCACTCGCATTTCTATAGCTGCAGTCTTCATCAGCCAAGACATTTGGTTCAGTGTTGAAATCTCATGTTCTGGGTGGGGATAAGGAATTGAACAAATATCACTACTTACTCCAAGGAAAGCATTTCTCATTTGAGAAAGCTTTTATAGGATGTCATGACTTATTATCTGCTCACCGTTTGTATACAAGACAGAAGGACTAAGATCTGCAAAAGCTATTAAATGAAGATGTGATTATTGTGAAAACAAAAAAAACGCATATATGCAACTAAAAGCATACATATACACATAAAAATCTGGATATTACCCGTGACTTGTGGAGTCATTGTGGAGAATGCAGTGCTTCATGAGCAAATATGGTCAGTTATAATTTCAATGAAAATAACCAGACATTTACCCAAAGTGAACTATTAGTTTGTATATCAGAGTTGATAAGGCCTAAACATGGGTCTCCAAGAATCTTCATATTTTATATTCATCTAATTTAGATTATTTTATAATTAAGAATCATCTAAAATGCTTTACCTATGCTAGATAAACAGATCCAAATGCTAAGTTTACTATCATTTAACAAAGGACCAATGGACAAACACCTGATAAAGGGAAGAAGTACTTTTATGCATTTTAGGACACCTGAGAAATGTTGGTCTGAAACACTAAATACATACCTATTAAATTAAAAACTAATGTTATCACCAAATAAAATATCAACAAATAAAAGCTTCCTCATATAAAGGAAGGGAAGCTATAGGTAATTACAACCACCAGCTTTCTACCCTCTCACTTCTTTGTAGCATTAGTACTTTTTTTCTCTGTAGCATAATCTAACAAAACTACAAGGATTATTTAAATATAGATTAAGATTTGCTTCTGGAGACTTGGTGCATTTCAAAACTAACAATTTTTTTTTTAAAAGTTCAGTGCTAGTAATATTCCTAAATAGGCAGAGGTCAATCTTAGCAAATTAAAAGGTTAGCAGAGGCAGTAATTAATTCAGTTTAATACTGGTAGCTATGTTTCTTCTTTGATTCCTAGGGAGTCAAAAGATGCACTGAATTTTAAGCATGCAAATTCTTATGTTAGCATAAAAATTACCTTTAATAGAAAATGGCAAATACTGCAGCTGAGTGAATAAGAAATCCTGACTGGTCCTCAGGTATCTCATAGTTGGACCTGATGTGTCAGAGCATGCACACAACTGATAGATCACCTGACAAACAAAAACAGTAAATACCCATTTATGGAATTTATTTTAAAAACAGACCAACCACCAAATCAAAAGATGCATACTACAGTTTTACTGCTCAAACAATATTATAATATTTACAGTAAGTCTTCTATGTGACTACCTACCTGCCACATGACATTATATAAGCCTGTTTGTTTAGCTCACTTAAAAGTGTCTTTTTCAGTCTCCAGGGTCACAAAGACATAATTTTTTTTTTTTTCCTCCTTCTGCTGTATGGCCTCTTTCACTTTTAATGATGTTTAAAATCCTGTCTAGATTCCACAGATTCTCAACATGACACAGGTGTATAATCATGATTATATAATTTCAGTCCAAGTGTGAGCAACCTTTTACATACATCTAATTCAGCTGTCTTCCCCATCTCACCCTCTCAGACATGCATAAATTCTGTCAGTGCTTCAGAATTAAGAAGATAACTTCATTGGCTTACTTGTGGTTACTTGCTGGCAAAGTGCAATTTCAAAATTAAATAGAAAGGCAATTGGTGACAACAGATTAAAAGTCTCAAAAATATTTAGAACATTAGTTTTAAAAGTATATTCCAATTCCGAGTTCCAACATGATCCTTTGTTTTCTGTGTTACAAGGTACTGCTTCTTCACAAAGAAGTTAGAATAGAAAGAGCTCAATGTATATAAAAACCTGACACATGCCTTTTAAAAAAGAAATAACTATAGAAATCATCAACCATCTATATTCACTAAGAAGTAGATAATTGCACTTTGAGTCTACTTTAAATATAAGTCAACAGAAAATATGCTGAATACCTGGTAACAGAGCTCTGCAAGATGAGGAGATTCCTGAACCGCTGTAGGCCCATTCCTTGTTTCAGTGCCCTTCTCCAAGATGTTCAAAATAGCATGAAGGCAAGTCCGGGGACAACCCAAGACACCTTAAAATATAAAAATAATTTCTTGGTATTCTTGATCTTACTTTCTGTCATAGAAAGTATAAGCTAATACAAAAAAATTACAGAAACTATGTTGTTCAAATATTTCGTGCTGCACTATACTGTTCCGCAGAGCTGCAGCAAAAATATCCAACAATTTGTTTTCTCTGTTATTTAAAATAAAAGAAGGAACTGTGTTTCAGCAAAAATCTACTAAAACATTTACAGTTAGTCTGTAGCCTTTCAAGATGCTGGTGAAAGAGGATAAATTATGCCATCCAAACTTACATAAGAATTTTCACTTCAGTTCTATTAAAAAAAAATCAACTGATTATTTAATATTTTACAGGAACTAAAGGAAAATTAGAATTCCTGCTCCTTAACTGAATATTGACTTGACTATTTAAAAGAAGATCTTTAAATGCCTGTGTTTATTTTACATTTACCACCATTTTGTGACTAATGCTCCTAAAGGCAACTGACGCTGCAATCAAGGAAAGGGGAAGGAGATTTTAACACTGAAGCCAAAATTCACACACATGAATATATAAATACATATAATTAATAATAACCATAGAATGGTTTGGGTTGGAAGGGACCTTCAAGATCACCTAGTTCCAAACCCCTTGCCATGGGCAGGGACACCTGGACAACCTGGCCTTGAATATGTCCAGGAAGGGAACAGCCACAAATTTCCTGGGTAGCCTGTGCCAGTGTCTCACCACACTCCTAGTGAAGAATTTCTTCCTGTCTAACCTAAATCTACCCTCTTCCAGTTTAAAGCCTTTGTCCTAACACTACTTGCCTCCTTCAGGTACTGGAAGGCTGCTGTAAGATCTCCCTCTTATCCAGGCTGTACAACCACAATTCTCTTGGCCTGTCTTCATAGCAGAGGTGCTCCAGCCCTCTAAGCATTTTTGTGCTGAAAAATGAACTCTGGACTCACCCAAACATCTCCATATCCTTCCTGTGCTACAGGTCCTAGAACTGGACACAGTACTCCATCTGGGGTCTCACAACACTGGAGGGGGAAAATCTCCTCCATTAACTGGCTGGCTACACATTCTTTGATACAGCCCAGGACATGGTTGACTTTTTGGGCTGCAAACACACACTGCCAGCTCATGTTGACCTTCTTATCATCGAGCATCCCCAAGTCCTTTTCTTCAGGGTTCTTCTTAATCCACTCTCAAAATACACTAAAATATCTAGCAGCAGAATGAAACCCCACATATTCTAAAAGGTTTTCTTCTCTAATGTTAAACAACAATTTTTTTTTTCTTCCATATAATTAAACAGGAGTTTGAGGAGTACTTAAGTAGTATAACTAGTTCAAAGTGACAATCTGCTTTGAAAATTCCCATACTGTCATTCACAGGTATTTCTTGGATCATGAAATCAATTTTATTGTCCTGTGGACAAAACTATGCTGTATGAAATAGTAAATAAGTCAATGTTTCACTTGTAAATTATCTTTTCCCCCACAACCCAAAGCTAAAGTCTGTTCCAAAATACAATCTAAAGGATCAAATCCTGAAGATATTTAAATGCTGCACTTGGGCATCAACATATCTTTTAATTTAGCTTTCTAGAAAAAGAACATGTCTTATTCATAACATTAAGAGAAATTCCTTCTCTCGGTGGATTTTGCAATAAATATCCTCAGTGTTGGTAATGGAATTGTCTATGTGACAGTTTAACTTTTCCTCTTCATACCTGGATCTTGCAGATTTGTGGTGCTGACAGGCTTCTTTAGTTCATATCCCAAGAGATACAAAGCAAGGCTGGGAGGACTGCACTCAAGTGAGGTGATAAGGAGATTCAGAATATGAATCCTTGTTTCATGATGGATTCGTGCTCGCCTTTTTTCAGGCTCCAGCTCTTGATATTTTTTTGGAAAAAAAAAGAAAAAAGAAGGAGAAAAAAAAAAAGTGAGTAATGAAGAAATCCATTTAATGGAATAATCTGCAGAGCCTTCAAGTTGCACACAAAAAAGCTAGGGCATCAACTTATATTAGTACAGAGGGATATGAGACCAAAATTTCAAAATACTATTAACACAGCTCCAAACTGAGCAGCAACATTAAACAATTGTTGCATTGAGAGCAACATTAAACAATTGCTTTCTGAAAACAGGCCTAGGTTGTAGCTGTCTTATACTATGGACATATCTTAACAAGACACTGGTGCTTTTCATTCTGTTGAAGGTCCAAATCTACAGAAAGCAACACTAGAAAAAGGTTTTCTGAATTAAAAGCACTTTCCTCACGTCTTTCATTAATTTTATTCTATGTAAAATACAAGAACGTCAGTCATTTTTAAGAAGCTTTTTACATACCCTCATCTGGATTAATTAATTCTTCTGCATCTTCATTGTCCAAACATTCCACAAACCCAGCCATCAGCTTCTGGCTAATACTCTGTATGCAACAATGGAAGGGTAGAAATTAATATGATTTAAAGATTACTGAAAAAAAAAAACCCTTTCAGAATTCCTTCTGTATAAGTTGACAGAAGTTCTAGACAAAAATTACACAACCCAGTTAATAAGCAGAACTTAAAGAGTCATAGCTGTTCTAACGAAGATAGCAACTAGCCTAACATAAAATTATCCTAAAAGGCTAAAGACTATGAAGTCAATGAAAAGCCTCTGTATTGCAAAGAATACTGTATGTTTTCTTCTTCCAAACATCCATGATTTTTGATATTTCAGTAAGTGAAGTAATTGCTTTCCACAATGCCACAGTAAGACTTACTAGAAAAAGGCAGATGCACAACAAAACAGTTTTAAACATGCCTAATCTAGAAACCTGCACTTTAAGGTAGCATTATGAAGCACCAGGCTTTTCTCCACCAGTTTCTGTTTCCACATCCAAAGACACTGGCACTTACCTGATCATGTGTGAAATCACCAACTAGCTTCATCTGGATGTTGGAATTACAAGAAATACAGCACAAAATCTTGGCGCTTTCAAAAGCCAGTTCAGGATTGCTGTTTCCGTGATAAAGATACCTTCAAAAGCACCAGATTATTGTAATGAAATTGTTGTGAATTTTACTGTTTTACAATGGTAAAGCACAGGTGAGAACCCAAACAAACAATATGGAGAACTAAAACATCTACAAATCTAACTACCTGAGAAAAAGTTAAAGCTACAAACAAAATTTCACTCTACGTGAAGCACTTAACACTCCTCTATCAAAACGGGGGCAACAGTGCAAGTAGGGATTATGGAATCCCTTGTGGAATTTTTATCATTGTTTTTACTCAAAATCTACCCTAAACACTGCAGAATAAGGTAAAAACAACTGGTCACAGGCTTACATAAGAAACATGGAGAAAATAACTTCAGACCATGAAAAAATGAGTGTCACTGAAGACCAAAACTAGGTTAAATCAACTATGGCATGTACCCAATATAGGCTAGATAAAAGAAAAAAAAAAGCATCTTAAAATGCACATTTAAAAAAAACATTTGTCAACTACTGTTATGTAAAAAAAGTATAAATGAAAGCCAACAAGACATATAAAGAGTTCATTTTTTTAGTGCATTCCATGTCAGAATATCACGTTTTTTATGCACTCAATTCTACTATTCATCTAAGTTGGTTTGTCTGTAAAGCTGTTACAAAATCAACAGCAACAGAAGGCATCAGTTGGAAGTGTAAATCCTGAAATTTCACATTTGAAACAGTTTCAGATTACTAGTCTGATACTTTTAATATAGTAACTAATTGATAACACTGTAAAACATTTACAAAGTCAATATCAACCACCTGAAATTCTACTCTCCTACTCTATGACAACCAAAGTCTGGGGCTGAAAATTACATGCAAGGGAAACACTACACATAAGGCAATCAGAAAGAAACCATGGAGGGAAAAAAATTCAGAAAGAAAAACCAGAAGTGCAGACCCCAGTCTTGCACTAAACGATACACAGATCACACTACCTGTGAAGAAAACCTCTGCACATCAAAAAAAAAAAAAAAAAAAAAGTTATTTCAGAGATGCTCTGTAAGCATTGGCCAGTAAAAGTAATGAAAGGACGAGGATCCAAACACTTCTGTGCCTCCAAAACTCAACCTTTCTCAGTACTTTGCACATACCTAGCAATATTCACCACATGATCTGCCTTTTTTGTGCGAGGATTGATTCCTTGAAGCAGCTGCTCCAGTGGTGTGACAATAAAGGAAAGGTGGCTCTCCCGCAACAGATCCATAAAAAGATTCTCTTTCTGTAGGGTTAAGTTCAGAAGTGCGAGGCAATATTGTACAGCTTTCTCTAAATGCTTCTTCCCTGCAGTGCACAAGCAACAAAGAACCATATAAAAATAAAGGAGCAGTTAAATAGACTGCAGTCATAAACCTCATTCATCAAGCCTTGCACAAGAACTTGTCAGTTTTTTACTCGGAAAATCCCCCCCAAAACCACAATTTTTATATATAAGTTAAACAACATCAAGATGAAGATATGCAATGTCAGCTTTAAATCCTACTTAGTTTGCATTTTAACTTCACATGAAAAATAAATTCTAGGCACGTACCAGGAAATGGAGCATAAGTATCAAGCTGTTTAACCCCTTCTTCTAGCAAACTAAGGGACAGTTCCAGCATTGGGGATTCATTCAAAAGATGATACATCAAATTGAATCCAGGTGGTTTATATGCTATTATTTCTTCTCCTGAAGAGAGGAGGAGAGAAAAAAAAATAATTAACATCTAATAGAAAAGACTGAAGATAGCCTAAGCTAAAAAATATAAGAGTCCCTGATGTTGCAAGAAACATATGAAGGGATGAAACATTCTGCATAGTCTTCAGAAGTTTTATTTACATGGTAGCCTTTAAGGTAATTTCAAAAAGCTTAGGAAGAATACTAATAGCAATTACCATTACTTTTCAATATCTAATAGCACTTTTACAACTTTAGCCAGTTAGACATTCCCTAAGTAGATCTGAACTTGGATTCAAATCAGTACTAGGACCTCATACCACATTTGAGCTAAATTAAATGGTTTTGCAAGACTGACAAGTAACTGAAAAAAGTTTAAATCCTCCCAAACCTGCATGGAGATCCTGGATGAGGGAAAAAACATATCCAGAAATCAAAGGTGAGAAGGTCCACTGAACCCCTGATGCTCATAATATACAAATACTTGCATGTCAGTTGCAACCATGTATGCAAAAATGAAACTTCTACCATAAACCTCAAAGATCTGATAAAGAAAATGAAAATAAAACCTAATGTTTCTGGTTTATCCAGTGCAGGACAGTAGTAAGAATCTTTTTTAATATGCAAGTGTGAATGATGGTCCAGGTTTTTTTTGGCATCAGCTGAAACAGTCCCCTTCTCCTTCCATCCACTCCATGCCTCTGTTTCACCCTCACATGCCAACAGACATGTCATGACACTGTGAAACTAAACACTCAATCATTTCAAGACAGGGATCTAGTAAAAAAGATTGGGTTTAACCCATTGCTCCAATATATCATGTATGATAAATCCCACAAATAATCAGACAAGTTGAAGGACTAGCTGAGGACAGAAAAGAAATTGCTAATAGAAATTGCTCAAGCCAGTTAAGCTGCCAAGAACCGTTTGTCAAAGTACAGGGCACAGATGCCTCCCAGAGCAAGGCAAGCTCACTGGAGAGGTAGGTCCTGCAGTTGTTGTTCACTTAAGAAGTGGCTCTTTTATCTCTACAGCTACAATCAAATCCACAGGCATCAGGTTGGCATTCAAAGAAACTTAGTATTTAAAAAAAAATAAGCAGCACAAGTATGCTGTAAATTTCCTGCATTGAAACAACTGCTCTTTACTTTGGCCTTTTAAAGAATATTGTCCAGAATTTACTTTACATTTGTCCAGAATTTACTTTACATCATAATTCTACTGATACTGTCTGTTCTGAGTAACTGATATGCCAATAATATTAATATCAGGATATAACAAAAACACAGACAACTTTAAATTAACCCTATGAATACCGTTGACTTAAATACAGACTAAAGAAATCCAGAGAAACAAGCCCAAAACCAAGGTGTTTTTTTTAACTGTCCAATGCTACTCCTTAACCAAATCCACAATGCCAGAGAAACAGAAGTCATCCTCCTAGCAGAGCTAGGGGAGTAGGATGCATCCCTACTGGAATCAGCAACGTATCTACCCACAGCAGGTGGATTCTTTTTGAACACCTTTTTTTTGTTTTTTTTCTAAGATTTCACTTGCAACAATAAACAAGATCAGAGGATAGAGGCAAGAAACAAGAAGCAAGTTACAATTCTGTTTGTCAGTGAACAAATGAACAAGATAACCTTGTAACTCCACATATTGGTCCACAAAGTCTTCAAGCTGAGGTTCATAGTCGTGCAGCAATTTGTAAAACACTTCCAGAACTACCTCAGCTACTTCCCACTGTAGATAATCACAAAATGAAGAAAAGGTTGTACACAAAGTAAGACTGCAGCAACAAGACCAGATTAACAAAGAATACAAAAGGCAATGCAGTGATGGATCAGAAGTGTGGCATGACTATTCAATTCTGAAATACTATCCAATACCATCTATAATTTATCTCGTCAAGTAATCTGAAAGGCCAAGCTTTCTTTCTAAAGTAACATGGAACACTAAAATTGGTATCTTGCCTACTTCAGGCTCTATTATATAATACACATACTGGCATAGTGAAACTACAAGCAATGAAGAGTTTAGTAGGTATACAGCTGGCAATAGATCATTAATAGTTTCCCAGGATAAAGTCTAGCATGCATTTCAACCCAGAAGGATCATAAAGGAAACTGAAATTCCTTGGTTCAGCAAGTCAGAAATTGTCTCTGAAGTAACAAGGATAAATCTGACTTGTAGTTTTGGCCACATGATGTTTAGAAGTCATTAGACATGTGGTAGAGTTGCAGAATCCTATATAGCAAATTGAAATTTAACAATATAAAATTCTTCTGGTTTGTGGGGGTTGTTTTGTTTGTTTGTTTGCTTTTAAAAGGCACTTTCTACAAGCTCCTTAGAAGTAGCTCACAGATCTTGACGACCCACAAATCACTAGTCTGAATCAAAACACTGTGAACTGCTCCAGGTTACCTCTGCTGCATCAAACTTGCACAGCTTCTCAAACAGCTCTAAGCCACATGTGCAGTGCCACATCATTTTAACTACATCGTAAGAAGAAAAAGAAAATCAAACAAAAATTACTTTTTCAGCAGCTCTCCGGTACGCTCTGGTGCGGAATCTGAGAAACACAGCATCCCTGAGGAACTGGAGATAGGGATCAAAGCCTGGCGGGCGGAGACCTGCTCCCAAGTTAGAGGGGAATGAACTCTCCACTAGTGTGCTGACGAGGCGGCAGAAGGCGCGGGTTAAAGGGTACTCCTCACATCGGGACTCAATCTCATTCAGTTCAACCTGCCCAAGAGGATGTCAAAACCAGAAGAAAAATCAAGTATTTTGAGAGAGGAAAAAACATGGAAGAACAAATAATATCAAGGCATCACCTGTGAATTAAGTTTATACTGAATTGGCTTTGCTGTGTTTTTGTCTATGGTACACCACAAGGCAAAAGCAGTGAAGCAACAGCACTGCCACTGCAGTTCAGCAATACTCTCTTCTTCAGGTCTACTGAATACTAGAAGATATGCCTCAGCATTCACATATTTTGGTTTTATTTACGAAGTGAAGTGAGCTGCAGTAAGTTGTAACAAAACTAAGGCCAACTGAGGAAAGCAGGAAAGCCTTAATAAGACGTGCTCGTAAGGAATTTGAGGGTTTAGATGTTTCTCTTACTAGCATGAAAATGCACTAGATTAATAAATGGAGAAAATTTCCAGAAATTACAAGCAAGCCTGAGAGCAAAGTCAGAAGGGTTTCGAGTAGTCACAGTAGCAGATGCAGACTCAGCAAGTGTTTCCCAAACTCACATGGAAATGGTGAGAGGCTGCTTGGGTACAGAAAAACTCTTACCTCAATACCAACTGCTTGTCTCTGGCCTGGACTTCTCACAGTTTGTAATATCTTCAAAACAGAAAGAAAAGAAAGAAGGCAAATACATTTCACATGATCAACATGCATCTTCACCATTTATCTCAGGACTAAAAGGTACTCATCATTTTTTAGCTGCAAGATCTTTTAAAAGGAAAAAAGATAGTATTTTTCTGCCCTGAAAGGCTGTATTATATATTGTACATTTGTATACTTTGAGGTTTAAATCCTCAAAGATCTGCATCGTGTATTATTAGATGAAACTAAGAACAGAAATACTTTTTATCTTACACTGGCCTCTAATGTAATTGGCCTGAAAAATGTTTGCCTTGTCATTTCTTACAACAGTGTATTTCAAGGAAGCAAAGATGGTGAGCATTTGAAATACTACTAAGATGTAATTATTGTCAGAGTCTATTTAGTAGTAGTAGTAATACATAAATGCTAATATTATTAGTGATTAACAATAAACCAGCAACTGCAGTTTATTCTGCAAGTTCTTTCAATTAACACAGCAGTCTGAACCATAATACACATTATAAAATAATCCCATTGCATTATGATTTTTTAATTAACAATACAAAGAGCATTTTCATTTTATACTGAAGTTCCCTAGAATTCATATTTAAATTTTTTTGCTGAAATCAAGACAGAAGGAAAAAGCCACTTTTTAAAAAGGCAAGGCTTTAACATGTATCTGATGTTTGCCATCTAAACGTGAAATTTAGTAACAATATCCCATGAACTACAATTAACTGGAAGAGTATTACACAACAACCACCAAAAATAACAAAACCAACCTCTAGCAGAAAAATATGCAGCAGAACGTTTCTTACTGAAGACATACACTGAGGAAAAAACGTACTGAACACACAAGACACTCTGTTGGAAGAGCTGTATTTATGTAAAATAAGCACAGCCAATAAGATTTCCAAGGCATAAAAATATACGGACAATTTCAAAATTGTTTTAACGTAGGAACTGCATTAACTCAGTGAAAAAAATTATCTTCAACAATGGCAAAAAGAAAATTCAGGACGAAAAGCAATACTATATCAAATACACTGACAGCTTCAACAGATTGGGATGCTATAGTTCTAAGCACTGAAAATCCTAAATTACCTGTGTATATTCCAGGGATTGCCAGAGTGAAGCAGCTATTTCAGGAGATTTTCCAAAAGCAGTAAGGGTTTCTAAGAGCTCCGCTTTCAAAATAGGAGGAATGCTGCACTGCAGAAGTCCCAGAATGACGACTACTGGTGTCCACTGAGGGTGCTCACAAAGAGCCAAGCGAGCATTCTCACTCTATGGCATTCAACAGAAAACAAAATTGGAGATTATAACTTTGAGGATTATTCATATCTTGTAATCTCTACCTCAAAATTCAACATCAATGACTCTGTTTTGTACTTGTAGGTACACAAAACATCAGAAGAATGGTAGACTGTTCCAAAGCAAACGGTTTTCATTAAACAAAAAGCCCAATTTAATGGCTCATGAGTATTAAAATTGTGCCTATCCACACAGAAATACTATGTGCACAGTATAAGCCTCTTATAAAAATTTTCAAAATTCCTAGATTTTTTTTTAAATAGAAATACACTGATGCAATTAACCTTAAATATTCTAAGTACCTCACTTTCAGACAGATTTTTCAAACAGTGCTAGAGTCTGCTTATCAATATTTCTATTATTAAGTTAAACAGCATTTGGATATTTACTAGGAATTTGTTTAAGTCTATGAGCAGGGTTCAGCACTAGTGTAAGTTAATTTGAAACTCTCAGATGAGCCACTGGACAGGAACAAGCCTCTAGCCTCATCAAACAACAATTCTCCGCATCCTTAAAACAAATTTACTTCCTACCAAGTTATTGTTTGATGATGCCAGGAAATACCAGTTTTGAGTTCCTTTTCTATGCTAATCCAATGCTGTCATAACAGCTCACACAGGAACAACCCATTATCACTACTACCAAGGATGCTTTTTAAAAAGTCTAATTAGTTTTATTGATCAGTGTTGTGCTTGTGCCAGGAAAACCCAGGGAATCTCACTACCTCATAGAACTTTTAGGCCTCAGAATCTGGTGAGTACTGAAGAGCCTAACTCCACACTATCCAGAATTACCCAGGCAATCTACAGCACAAGTTCTGCATGGCTGTTTTATTCTCTTGGAGTCCTCTTCCAGTGAATCCATGGCACGTTTTACACTCTTGGTATAGGGACATTTTATATCTAAGTTTGGAGGCAAGTTTCACAGTTGATCTATTTCCTTGCTAAACTTCTACCTTTTGCATTAATCAATTATTTTTTGCCTTTTCAAACTCTTAATTAAATGCAAAGAACTTTTCTATTCTGTAGTAATTTCTTCTGAATATACCTCACTTATGAAAGATATCTCCATGACACCAAAGTGCCTGGAAAGCAAGTAAACCAGTAACACCAGCAACCCAGCAGAATGTGTCATCTCTTCCTGCTTCACTCAGACTTTGTCCTGATGCTTCCCATAAACTTGCAGTTCACTAATCAAGAGACAATTGCTAGGTAAATTTGCCCCACATACTTTTTTTGGTCAACCCAACTTCACAGCAGAATGATGATGTTTTGCAAGAAGAAAGCAGTATTAACAAAGAAAATCAAATAAAAGGTTACTTACCCAATTCACTATAACAGTGGTCAGTTGTAAAAAGGCAATTAATCCATCCTGTTCTTTCTGTGTGATGCCTCGGAGAGGCAGGTGACGATACTGGACACTGTCTGCACTTGGCAAGTCCTTCCTTAAGTGCTCATGGTAAAGCATCAAAGAGTGGAAGAAATGCTCCCAGGAGACAGGGCTGCCACCTGCTCCTTGGATGTTTTCCACTAGATAAAATGACAAACTGGTGAGATTTTCTTTCTACTCTTTCAAAGAGTGATAAGCAGAGTAGTTAGATTTAAAAGGAAAACTCTCCTATCTAGAGCAGAAAAAAAAAAAAAGTCATTGTTTCTGAAATTCATGTTTCTAGTTTGTTTTTTGGGTTTCTATTCGTTTCGGTTTTTTTTTTAATAGAGACAGAAAGGTGCCAATATGAAAAGCCAGTACAGATAAGTTTTCTGAATCAGAAAGTTTGCAACATTATTTATATCTTTAAAGGAAGGTGGAAATGGAAAATTAATGCAAAACACAGAAGAGACCAGCATATATTATTTTGAGAAACTAGTATATGTATGTATCAAGAAATTCTATCAGAACAAAGTACTTCTGAAAAAAAACAGCTCATGAAAGACAACTATATTTACAAAATATAAAACTTAAACTTAAGCCATTACTGATTTTGTTTTACAAAAAGAAATATTGATATTCTACATCTCATGGTGTTAAGACAGTTTTTTTTTAAATGCACTACTTCATTATGTGACTTACTTGCTAAGGTGTTCAGACATTGAATTACCTAATGAATCTTTTTTTCTGAGTTACAAGTGAAGCCTTTCAATTTAACCTTTGTACTAATAAATAATGAAATGTTTCAAGTATGAAGCCACAATTCATCTCAAATAAGTATTTGTACTTTTCTAGAGCTGAAAAGAGCTGAAGTGTCACTTTTCTTACCATGACTACTGCCATTAACTTTTAGCAGACTGAAGCAGTAATGAGCACACTGAGGCCCACTAGCCAGTCCCCGCAGCATTTTCAAGTATGGGATGTAAATCGTGGAAGGAAGCAGATCTCCCATTTGCCTAACAAACTTTGACAAGACAACCTAGAACAAAGAAAGATCAGTGTTTAAAAAAAAAAATTAAATACAAGTATTTTAGGAAAACAACAGGCAGCCAAAGTCAGAAAATAGATTCTAATGTAACTGGAGGGGGTAGGTAGGAGAGGTGTGCGCAGAGGGGTGGAATTGTAATTCAAAAAAACCCCCAAAATATCCTTTGTAGACTGGTCTACTCAGTTTCCCTGAGGTGAAAATCACATTTCAAAGAGAAAAGAAACAAGTCAAATCATTTGTGCCATTGCAAAATATACTAACTCTCCAATTCTGTATTTCTACACAGCAATATTATTAACACTTCCCACAGTGCAAGTTAAGTGATATGGGGAAAGAATTCTCTATGGTCACCATATCCCTGCACAGTAACTCACACACACTGTGATTCCTCCCAGGTGGAAGAACCTGAGTGTTTGCAGATTGCACCAGACTGCAAAGGCTCTAACTTAAGTTGCCTGTATCCAGGTGGGTCTCAGGATGTCTATGGTGTGCCTCATACTTGGTTTTGCCCAACACTGCACAGTCCTTCGAGAAGCATCCCAAGTATCCAAAGAAGTTTACAAGATCTGTCTTCATCTGTTTAGATGCCACCTTCATTCTAATTTTGGGTTCTGTCTCTCACAGCTATAAGCTTTGGGCTTTAAATACTGACAATATTCTTGTTGGTTTTAACCCCCTAGAATACTATCACATACAGTTAATAATGGGGTTTATAGTTAAGGAATTTAACATCTCAATTACACCAAAAAGGTATGTGGAGATCTTCCTACAGAAAACACAAGAGCAACTGTTATCAGAATTCATTTAGCAACTGCAACAAAATCAGACCTAACACATTTTTTAAGGAGGGTTTTTAGAACTCTTTCTTGTTCAGATTCTTGTCAACCATGATTGACTGGCAGGAGCTCATTTTAGAGCAAGCAATGACTACTGTGTCAAACAAAGCAAAACACATGCAGATAAGCCACTGATAAAGTGACTTTTTAAAGTCCAGTTGTAATAAGGACACCAAAACTTTGTTGCCTGTGTTTTTAGTACTTTAATTTGAAGTAACTAGTAATTACTCAAGAAAATCTAGGTAACCTGACGCTGAGGTGGTCGCTGATGAGCTACTCCAAGGTAGGACCCCATGATGGTAGATGTCTGCAAAGGCTCTGATGGGCACCAGTATTCAAGAGCAAGTTCCAAATTAAAGGGGTCTTTTTTATACAATTCAGCAATCTATCAAAGAAAGGAAGATTTTAGAAAAATATCAACTATATAAAGAAAAGAATTTCTTCAACAACAAGCACTGCTTCTAGATAAGCTAAGCATGTGTGCAAGGCAAAGCATCCCATGGGTGGCATTCTATTCCTTAAAACTCTGAAAATGAGGTTTTAAATAGCAATACCAGAACAAATGAAAACCAGAGAAAATCAAAATGCACACCAAGTGAAACTTTCCTTATTGAAACTGTACATTCTGTATAATTGTTATAGACTAAAACACTTCTAAGAGAACAGTGCTGTTTCTCTTTAAATAATTATTTTCATACCATATTATACTAACTTAAAAATAAGTTATTTAAGGATTAGAAATCTTACCCATTATCTGAACATATAAATTTCTCAATTCTCATTTCCAGCTCTTCATTTAAGTTTACTCTGTATCTCAGAGCTACTTAAGAAAGCATTTCACTATAATTTTTCCTGTTAATGTTCTATAAACTAAAGGATTATCTTTGCAAAAGACAAGTAATCCCTACATTAAAGAATGCTGTATTGAAAATTGCATACTTGTATATGAAAATCTCCAACTTTTTAAGATATTAATGAAAACAAAATATAGAATACATCAGTTAAATAGGCAATTCCAGTGGTAGCCTGTAGTCTCAAAGTTGCTATTTCTAAAGTTATGATAAAATAAAACAACTTAAGATAATAGAGGTAGTAAGATAATATTAATTCAAATTTTTAAATATTTAACTATCTTGTCAAATAGCTTCAACTCAAAAATTCTTCAAATATAAGAATCAGTACAGTATTTACTTACTAAACAAGGATTAAATGACATTTCGTTACCATCAGAAACTGAAGCAGTAAATTTATTTACAAGAAAAGTTACAGAAAATTTTTATATTCAAGACAAAAAAACACTCTAATCAACAAAGAGAAAGATCCGATGTTTATGTTATCATTCAGCTATGTGTTTTCTAATGAAGAAAGGAAGTCACAGTCACTTTTTGACAGAGTAATTTAAACGAAAGTAGGGCTTACTAAAAGCATTAAGTGCTCCAGATCTCTCCGAAGGGAAATAGGTGGATCATTACCCATCTGAATACTCATGTGGATCATGCGAGCATCTTCATCAGCACGGTTCCTCAGCTGTTTCACCTATACAATTTATGAAGTGCAAAAAAACATTGGTCTGTATTAGCTAAGGGTGAAGCAGAACAGAAACAACAGAATTGTCTAAACAGCCTATTAAAAACTTAGAAAGCAAATGAGCTTGCACATACATGACAAAACTAGTCAATTTGTTATTTTTTCCTCCCCTCCCCCCTAAGAGCTTACATTAAAAGATATATTCAATCACTTTCTTACTACCAAGGCCCTCAGTTCATAGCAAAAGCCCTGAACTTAACATGGGAGTTTTTCCCAACTGACTTCACCAACTCCTCTGGCTTGGCTGCAAAACGTGGATCCTTCTCCTCTTTTTACTTCAAAAGCTAGATAGGTTAGCTGCAAACAAAGAAATTTAAGCCATTATCCACAAGGAGTGAAAAGAAACAGAAAACACTGTAAAATAATGTTCTCTGTATGTAGGCCTGTGGATTGTACTTTTCTTAGTCATTTAAAGTTACATAAGACATTTAATTTTCACGCCAAAAAGCCTTTGACAAAACACCCCACCAGAGACTTACAGAAAGCAAACAGCTATGAGATGAAAAGTTAATCAAATATTAAGCAGGCATTGAAGAAAAAGAAACAGAAATAAAGAACCATTTCAACATGCCAAAAATTAAAACATGGTGATAGTCAATGGAGACGTATTTGGTCGATACTTTGAAAAACCAAATGAGCAGCAAAATAATTGTGTCTCATCAAGAAAAAAATAGTTTAAAAATAGCCAAATTAGTATACTAACAAAATAAAGACACAGACAAAATTGAGTGTGGATAAATTAAATAATTAACTACCTGAATTACTAAAGTTAATTATCAAGTTCTGAATGTGATCCAGTCAACCAAAAGATGACTGGCAAGCAGTATAAATGTTAAAACTACACAGAAGAGTTAAACAGAACGTTGGCTTACAGATTTACATAAAACTGAAAATACAATATATATGGACAAAAAAACCCCAAATCATCCAAAAACCAGGAAGATCCTGCAAAAATTGTGCTTTTCTTTACTTTAAAGTTTAGATTCAGTAGAAATACCAGAGTATATAAGCCAACCATGAACAAACAGCAGTTAAGACAAAAAAAAATTCCTTTGTCGGACTATATCCCAAGTGCCTGTTAACAGAGTCTTTCCTGTGAAACAGTACTGGCCTCTAATAAACAGGGACATGGCCAGATTTTTGCTTAGATCCTATATTGCAAAACCCTACAATTAACTGCAGAACTGGACCAAAGGAAAGGGAAAAAAAAAAAAAAAGTAAAAAAAAAAAAAGTGTAATATTCTTCCCAGAGATAAAGCCTCTGATTCCATAATGTGATGAAAAATAGTCATGTAACAACAAACCAACCAACATTTTGGGGACTTTCAAGCATTTCTGTAGATACAGGAGAAAGGGTTGCATATGCTCTAAATCTCATAGGCAGCAACCTCACTCTGGTACAGTCTCCAGCTCTCCCACCTTCATTCAAAAAATCTACCTTGTATCTGTTTCATAAAAACTGGTTATCATTATAGGAAGACATCTCATTTTTTGGAAAGCAACACCACCGAATGAAGAACTGGCTCATAAAAAAGTGCCCAGGTCCAAATGTGTTCACACGTGATTAAGGACCTTCCATAAAACATGCCTCACACATTCCTCATACATTTAAAAGATTCCTAAGAGCTATTGTGTCTGTATTACAGAAAATAACATTGCAGCCTTCAAAGGATGTTCAAAGCCTGCTATAACATGGTAAGTGGTGTATGCAGGCAGCCATTACAGCAGAAACACCACTGTAAAGTTATCAACATGAAACTGTTTGAACTGACATTATAATTGTTCTATGGACATGGACAACCTGAGAAAAAACATGCAATACCAACAGATGATAAATAAATTAAGATTACAACTAAAAAGCTGTATAACAACATATTCACACTTGCCCTCAAATATTCTTAAGGCTCAAACACTGTTTTTCTGGCCAATATTGTTCTCATTCTGAGAAGTTACAATGAACAAAATGGTTTTTTAAATCTCTCTTTTTGCACATTGAAAATAGCAATTATTTGGCAACTCCAATGCAGCTCAACACAATGAAAGTCACGAAGTAAAGCCGCCACCAATTAAATAAAATGGTTTTCATAGAATTTTCTATGCCTAGATACAAGGTCTTGTAAAATAAAACTGTTGTAATTGCCTCAAACTTTTCAAAAAGCATTTTGCAGCATTTCTGCTGTTTTAGTGAAAACAGCTGTTCATTTTTCCAGCAATTGGTACTCCTGAATTAAAAAGAAGAATCCCTCTCCTTAAATATGGAAAAGATAATTAGGTAAAAGAACAAATTAAAATTGAGAGACAAGACCAGTAAGTTAATTTAGGTTACGCTACTGTCTCTATCAAAAGAAAAACCAATCACAACAATAAAAAAATCAATACCCATGTACATTACCAACAATTCCAGATTTCATTTAAATTTTAATCATGTAAAACAAAACAAAACCACTACCACCACAAAAGGTAGCTTTAGAAATCTCACCACACTGAAGTGTTTTAAAAATCACATTCTGCTTCCATGTGAAAAACAAACCCCAGACCACAGAGGTTCCACAAAGTCAATGTTTTCTGAACTGCAGCACCTCAAGCTGATGGCCGTATCTGAATCGCTATGCTACCTGCCCTAGTGTTAGAAAGAGAGAAGAGATGCTCACATTTCTTAAGAACTGCTATTCACAGAAAAAACTCACTTTCATTGGCATTAGTGCAAGGAAGTCTGTGACAAGGTTGTGAATTCTGCGAATGTAAAACTCCTCCTGGTAGAAGTTTTCAGACCCCACCACAGATTCAGTCAGGAAGAGGAAGACATTATCAGCAACTGCAAGCTCTGCCATTGCTTCATCAGCCTCAGTGAATTCTGCAAGAGCTGGGCAACAAAAAACACAAGAGGGGAAAAAACAAATTATAGCTATCAGATAACAAACAAAACTTACTTCAGAATACCTGAATGGCATATAAATTGACATGCTTCAATCAATGATGTTTTTTCCACCACACAGGAAAACACTAGACTGGAAAAGACAAGGTATTGTTCAGTGATAGTCTCAACTCTCTTCTTTATTAAGCATTAAAAGTTCATAGTCTATTTACTCAACCAAATCTAAGTGTGTGAACTAAGAACAATGAACCAACCTTAATTAAATACTAATAATTAAGTTTACATCTTATTCAAAAGATATTTTAGCATAGACTCAATTCTGACCTAGTAGGACCCTAGGAGGCTTAGGAAGTACAGAGACAAAAAAAAAGTTAAAAATAGATTCACCCTCTCAAGCTACTGAGGTTTACCTTTTACAGATGTAAAAGGTCATAAGCATGAATCTGTTCTTAATTTACGCATTCGAATGATACTAAAGCTGCTAAAATACCATCTTTCACTTTTTTATTTACACCAAAAACTCTTGAACTTCAGTGAGATGCTATGCAACATTACTGCTTAATACCTATTATTAAACCTGTGTATATTTCAGAACAATTCTCAATCCCACTTACCCACTTTAAAGAAAGCTTTAAAGGAGCGTCAATAGTAATTTTATAATAAATATAAGTATTTTTATAATAAATACTTTTATAATAATACTTTTATAATAAAGATAAATACTAACACTTCAAAAAGGTAACATACATTTTGACTTACACCCCTTGGAAGTACTGAATACCAACATGCAGGAACTGCACTTTGGGGTAACTTACCTGTCACATCAGATAGTTGAGATATTCCCCGTAATGTCAGTGCCCAGGCTAATCTCACAGTAGCTTGCAGGCCTGGCAATTTCCAAGGCTGAGAGTCCTGAAGCCGAGTGTGTATGGTTGCTATGTACTGCCTTTCTGTTAGCAGAGGGAGCCGGTGCATCAGGTCTTGGAGAAAAAAAAACAAAACCAACAACATCAACACCCAACGAATGAATGTGAATGCAAACACACAACATGCTACCAGTTTGTTACTGATCAATAACATAATTGGTTGAAGTACAATTTATCTATCTGCACAAGATAACCTCCTTGGGAAACCTGGCAGCATTACCTTCACGATCCTCTGTGCCTTGTTCCAGAAAGCTGACATCAAAGCAGTAAAGAAGAGCCATGAGAAGAGATAAGTTCACACCATCCAATGAACCGTCAGCTTCCACTGTTACTTTCTCCAGGTAGCTTATGAGGATTAGAGTATCATCCTTACTCAGAGATGACTGACAAGTCCAGACAAAGAGACTTTCAGCCAGGGACTGTCGACATTCTTTAATGAGATCAGAAACCTATAAAAGAAAAATCAAATAAGAACAGTGAATAAAAATATTCTGGCAAAATGTTCAATTTGTCAGTCAATCAGTATGACTAGGCTAAGTTAAAATTATTCTAAAAGCAGCAGCTACAGTAAATGTCAGGATTTTTTAATTGCTAGACAACAAAAGGCACATTTCTGCTTGTTAAATGCATTCATATTGCCAGGTATTTCCTGTGAGATGTCAGTAGGTATCCTGGATATGACTATATGCAAACCAGCATCTCTGCCAAGGTCAAGACATGAATCTACATACAACTTTGTAGCTGTGAACTTAACATACAAAAGTCACATTTCCTGTCTCTAATACACAATTGCAATGGCAGTTATATCTAGATAAGGTTACACATGTTATATCCAGATAAGGTCTTCCCCTTACCCAAAAGGGATGCCCTCAACTGGCTGTACAAACACCTAACTTTTAAGGTATCAGGAAACTTGAGAAACATTTAAAATCAGCATTTTATTCCCACAGATGAAAAAATATACCTGAACTTTAGAATAGAAACATAAATCAAATATATCATCCCCTATTACGCATGGAAAAAATATCAGAGATATTGTGGAGTGTCCTTCTCTGGAGACTTAAAAACCTGCCTGGATGGGTTCCTGTGTGGTCTGCCCTAGATTATGTGCTTTGCCTGGAGGATTGGACTTGATCTTTAGAGGCCCCTTCCAACCTCTAATATTCTATGATTCTATGATCATGCCCAACATGAAGGCTAATAAGCATTTTAACACTAAAACTATTATTCTTTTTATTTGGCAACATATTGCATGCTATGATATAGTTGAGTAACTGGCTCTTGAAAACTCAAACTTCTGTCACAGTAAGAGATTTGCACACAGACTCCAGCAGAACAATAGTTTTAATTAATGCAGAAGGAAATATTGTAGTCCACCTAAAAGAAAGAAAAAAACCTCCTAAAATTAAGCAATAAATGAATTTTAAGGTAAAACCGAAGTAAGCTAAGGTGATTTAAGGTAAATCAGAAGTCCATTACTTGCCTAGTTTCTAAATTAATATAAAAAAATGTAAAACATGTTCTTTATTTGGTGGAAAACAAATTGACTTACTCTTTGCTGAAATAATTTTTTAGACAGATTAGGAAGAAATCCAGAAACTAAACCAATAATGTTTAAAATCTTCATACTAGAAAGATACTCTGCAGTTACTCACAGTCTCAGTTAGGGTCAAGGATTACAAAACTGACAAGTCACTTTCAATCAGTTCTCACTCTTCACTATTAGAAATGCTTCTGTTCATATTAATACAATAGGTTTATTAAAAAGAGCTTTATTGGCCTGATTAGACTTGATTTCCATCTGTTTAAAAAAACTGTGAATTTTATTTTGATATTTTTATTCCAACGGTGATAATAATAGTAGAGCTGAGTAGATGATTTAACATACATTCCTTAGAATAAAATTTACACACAGTGCCAGTATGAAGTTTACTTCCTTTCTGTCCTTGATCACATTTCTTCACTAAAGACAAGGTGTGCCCTAGCATCAGGGAGCATCAGCAAAAATGCAGGAAATGAGAAAGTAATTTGAATTCCACACTGACAGAGCAGAACCTGTGGAGTAGTTAATATGCCTCAAGCAGTAAGAAAATTTGAAAAGGTAGAGAATAGAAACTATAAAGTTTAAAAAAAAAACCAAACAGTCCATATCTCTTGGCCCTCCAACTATATTCTAATCTGTGCAGTAATTCAGAATATTCACACCCAGTCCTCCCAGTCCTTTCTTTACCTCTTTGCGATGTTTCTCACTGCCCAGTCCTCGCTCTCGTTGGAGTTTATCAAATTCATTGTTCAAATCAATTTGAGACACAAGAGTGAGGATCTTCTGAGTCAAACCCTGCTCCATTAGGTCATCAGTAAAGTGTGTTGTCATGGACATTAACTCTTGACTATAGTGGAAAGAACATAAATTTAACAATTAACCATACTATTCCCAGTCACACAGGAAATCTAAATTCATGAATTCCATGTATTTGCTGACATAAAATGGACTACATTACATACATAAAGCAACTACATGTGCAACACTGATCAGTAAGCAGTGCCCTCTCAAAACATGATGTGGAATAGATACAAAGTCTTTAAGCAACTGCAGGTTCAAGAACGGGGAATATGAAAATGCAACACAAATCAGCTAGCTAAGATTTCTATCAAAAGGAAAAAGTGTTATACATTAAGACACACAACTCAAAAACTCTCAGCTTCTCTCTTACGCAATTGTCCAGTTACATATACCCTACTGAAGTGGTAGAACAATTTCCAAAGTAATAATTTATTTTATGTTTCAGAATTCATACTGAAACTAGAACACATCTTTTAATCTTTCTGTAGTCAAGCAATCACTGTGCATTATTTTCTTTTTCAACTAAAAAAAATTTAGCATATTACATTGGCCAGTAGATAGCGTGTCGATTTTAAGTAAAGTTAGGAGCATAATTCTGTTTTGCAGGACATAGGAAGTCAGAATGTAGCAAAGGCAGAAATTCAGTCTCTAAGAAATACTGAGTAATCAGCACTAGTTAGAGCAGCACTGACTGGGAGGATGTCTGAAACAAAACACTGCCAAAAGTTGAAGTAGCGTGAAAGAAATGAAAGTAAAATGGATAACCCTAAAATCCAATGAAAACACATGTAAGAAAAGAATAATATGTTTGGTTTTTAAACATGAAAGCAGTTGCATTGTGTTATGAGAAACAACAAATCAGAGAATATCCATATTCCTGAGTTTAATCAGGCCTAAAATCACTCAAAGCAAAGAGCTTTGATCAATTCATCACCCTAATACAAACCTGAGTTCCAGTGTCCATGTCTTCCCTTGGCGAGACTGGATGAGGGTTCGCAGGGAATTGGCAATGCACCTTTTTCCATCCCAGTACAGCAGAACAGCCACAAGACCTCTTGTAAGGCCAGGGAAATGAGGTTGCTGGTGTTCTCCTATTGAATAAAAACACACAGAATTGTCAGAGAAAGTTGAACGCACACACGCACACACACTTTGATGACGGTTTCACATCTTTCTAAATGAAATACAAATGTAGCAGTCAAAACAATCATTGCTGTTCCCTAACACTTTGATTTCTTTCAGGCACTTTCAACACATCACAGAAATGTTGGCTGAAATTACTAAAACTTATATTAAACTATTAAAACACCTGCAAATCCAAAAGAAACAGGAGTTCAAGTTCAGAAGTAACCTAGTCCAAATGTGTATTTACAATTGATATCGACATCTCTTAATAAACAATTAAAGCTAATTATCAGGAAATATCTTTCCCTTGTTGAAAATGAAACAGTCTGTCTTAGTTTACACTGAAAAATCAAGTTAAAAATGGAAATTGAGATTGACTTCAAGGAAGCTTTCCAAAGACGACAAATTAGCAAGGTAATTCTTTAATGAATTTGAAACTTAATAATGAGCAGTTGCTAGTAATGATAACTAGCAATTATACTTTAGTAACACTGGAATCAATTTTCTACATGTAAAGCATGTATCACTTCCCAGACTTAGCTTACTAATCAGTTATTAAGAGTATGACTTAAATCTAGGACATGACAACATATAACTAACACACAGCTGAAGAACAAGTATCTATTACATTGCTTCATGGAAAAACTCTCAATTACTTTTCAACTATTTTTATAAAGCCAGCAGCAGAGAAAGTAAAACATACGTAAAAATGTCAAACTTTTGCAATAGTCTCAAAATATGAACATTAAGGTTCAGAACACTGCTATCATACTACATTACAGCAACAACAAATCTCTTCTTAAGAACACTCTGTGTTAGGAAGCTAAGGCCTTGACTGAATCATGAATTTATGATGAGCATACAGTTAAATAAGAAGGCCCTATTTAAGTTGTATTTCTCCAGCTCTCAAATATTTTCCCTTCTCACCAGCTAGAAGGAGCTCAACAGCTGCCAACTCTCCAATATCAAAGAGGTCACTGAGGATAAAGGCTTCTCTGATGAGTTGCTCTGGCAAAAGCCTAGTTCCCTGCTGACCCTGAACAGCAACTCCTTCCGTACTTGCTTTCTGAATTTTCTCATGCTGCTGAACATTCTTTGGCTGCAAGAAAACCAAGAATTGGAAGTTATTCAAAATGTCAAGATCAAATACTGAATAAAGCTTTACACAATGATCCTTCCTCACAAATTCAGCTCTGACTGGCTAGGTTGCCATCATCAAGACAAAGGCAGTGTTTTTTAAACACAGATAGTAAAGACATCCTAAAAATGCTTCATGCTTGCACAGTAATGGCATCTTTGTGGGAGTGTACAAAAAATAATCTAATGATCTTATATGATCAATGTTGACATTTAACTTAGAATAATGGGACACCGAAAGTAAATTCTGATACAGTTTTTAACAGGAGTTTGTATCACATCAATAAAAGACATCTGGGTTGTCAATCAGAACTGTTGCCTTACTCCAAAGCACCATCTTCTACATCATTGTTTTTTTCTGTTAAACTTGGATGCTAAGCTATACTGATAAAACTCTATAACTGGCTGGTAAATTGTCTGACCTACTAGTTTAAAAAGCCACATACTACTTGAGAAGGCACACCACTGAAAGATGATGTATTTCTAGTTGACACTTTGTGATTAATCAGCCAAGAAACAGCGAGTTTCACTACACTTTTGTGCTTCATTTCAGATGCACAAGAGTAGCAACAAAAAGCTAGTATTTGGCTGTTGGAACATAACGTAGGTCTACTATTTTCTTAAAAATACCATTCAAATAAAGAGGAATAAAAAACATTATAGGTAAAATTATCCTGTATGTTATGCAAAATAACATCTATTTTTCAAGCTAATTGTATTCTTACAGCAAAACAAGATTGCTATAACACATTTCTGTTCAGTGCTGTAAAAAAGGAGAACAAAAAGAATGGTCAGGGCCTAAATGGTATGTAATCTAACAGTATGAGACAGAGTAAATCATCGGCCTTTCAACTCATTCCACAAGAAAGAATCAGTCCAGTACCGGATTTCTGAAGAGAGAAATGAAGTCAGATTTGTGTTTCTTTAAAACCTGGTCGAGGCGATGGATAGCTTCAGGTTGCCTTTTCCAAATAGCATTCATTACAGTCTGCCATATGTCCTTATATGGCCCCCACAAGCTGGCAGCTACAAGAAGAAATAAAACAAAAAAAATTTATTTGAAATGGAGAAATAAACAAATAAAAAAAATCAAAGTATTTATACAATACTTTCAATAAGCAGACTTTTTAAACTTACTGTTAATCTCAGCTTCAGAATATTAGAGACTGCTATTTTCCCTTCTTAAGGCATAACATATTAAGAAATAACAGTCTTGTGATATAAAACCTAACTGAATTTAGGGAGCTAGAGAAGCAGAAAAGATGATGTACGCCACTAAACTCTGGGGCTAGAAGTCATCTTATATGATGACATATATTTATTCTAATATACTTATGATATATTTCAAATATACATCTTATATTTCTAATATATTAGAAATCAAAACTTTAAAGGCAATATTACAGAAGAAACGAAAATCATAAGATACTTTCACATTTACTCATCTCATTTTAATTTAAAAACAAACAAACAAACAAGCACTTATGATCCCTAAGACACACTTGTTGCTGACATTCTGCACAAGAACTTCATAAATAAGTGAGTTTCCTTTAGAGTAAAGAGACATCAATATAAATAACTGTCTCACTAAGAGAGACCAGACTGTTTCTGGAAGCTAGCAAACACAGATGTATTCTTATTTAAGTTTGACCCTACTCTAGAAATACAATCTCTCTTCCTCCTTAACACTACATTAAAGAAAAAGCTTCCTCTGAATACTTCAAATTTGAATTCAGTACTAAAGTTGAAATGATCTTGTCCTCACTTCAAGGTGTATTATTCAGAAGCCAAAGTCTGTAGCCTGAAGACTGCACTAGCAGTTTTCTTATTTGCATCAGGTCTCTTTAAGAGAGTATGTCAAACTATCCTTCAGACTTCTGCCAGAATTGCTTTCTATACTGAAAACCTTACAGATGGAAAATTACTTTTACCACCTAGTATTAACAACCTGTTTAAAAAAAAAAAATTAAAAAAATTTTAATCTAAATTTTAAGGCTCTCATTCATTAAACAGAATTACTAAAATGTTTCATTTGTTCTTATTTGTAAGAGTTTCAGATTCTACACACCAAAAGTCATTGCTAAAGATATCAGATAAATTCTTTATCAATTGTCTTCAGTTTGCCTGCAAGTTAACAGGTAACAACCACTGCCTGACTGTAGGTAGTAGTACAAGTTTCTGAGCATCTACTGGAATTTCTCTGACCCAAAGATATTATGAGCTACTAATGATTTCTCATGCTACAATTTTGCTAGTGGAAAAGTTACTTCCAGAGGTTCTGCTTTCCTTCATCCTGAGCTACTGATTCCCAAGGGTGCACAAACCTGCTTCATTAATTATGTCCTTGAAACTTTGATGGACTGTACTCTAAGTCATAGTAGTAAAATGATCCAAAATAAAGGGGGGTGGGGGTGGGGGGGGAGCACAATATTTTCCAGACTTCTTCCAGTCTTGTTTTAATAAGTCAGATTATTTAATCAATACAGATTACATAGTAGCTCTGCTGACCATTAAATCACTGAAAGAGCACAATCTGAAGCAGAGAGGAAAACAAGTGGGTAGTGAAAGGCAGAAGCCTCTGAAACTGGCTTTGTTTCTGAAGAAATTAAAACATAAAACTATGCCTTCCAGGTTAGCCTATATAAAAAATACTAGCATTTCACCTAAAACTGGCTTTACTTCTCTCTCCTTTTCTTATTAATGTACAAGCTAATATTGTAGTATAAAATCAGGTACAGAGGCAACATTTTATCTTCATGTAGCTTGTTCTAGCCAGATCTGTCCCTCAAGGTAACCCTGACTAGGTGCATCACACATATCCACACCTCAACTTTACCAGGCTGCTTACATTAAGACAGCAAGGAAAAGCTAGCTGCTCTGCTGTGAAGGTGCCTGTCACCCTCAAGCCATCAAGACTTCACCTCAGAGTAATGCAAAATGCTACACAGATTCCCTGATTAATAAGGCAGCATAAGTTGAAGTGTAGAAAGTGAGCATGGAGACAAGAGCAAGTCTAAGAGAGACAGACCCCTGGTTTCAATCAACTTTACCACTACCTAAGTTGTCTTGGAAGCAGCAACAAACAAAGCAAAACTTTCAGTTTTACTATGCTGCAATGGAAGAAACCACATAAAACAAGAATAAATCCCAAAGAAACTCTCTCACCCCAAAGTCAGCACAAACAAAATCTACCATCTCACGTGCTCTCATTTACAACGCAATTAGCAGCAAGAGCTGTATAGAGCTGTATCTGAAGACAGCCTGTAAAAAGGACAGGCAAACCCTCTGTCCTTTGTAAACACTACTGTTTTAATCATATTATGCTTCTCCTGCCTAGACAAATACAAATAGCTAATATTAGACAAATAATTTCATACTCCAGATGGTAACTGGCTCTCCCACATAACTTCAGAGTTCAAAGATTTACTTCCAGATTTAGAAATTCAAAGATTTGCTTTAAAGTCTTTCCACTCTTACTGAATTACCAACTCCAATAAACACAAGTAGCAATCTACAGTGCCTGTCAGAAGATGTTCAGCTATTTCTCTGGCCCATTTGTTTGCTCTTCTCCCTACAACATAATTGTATTGCACCAACTAAAATACATGTACTCTAAGGCATTAAAACAAATTAAGGATGTAACTCTTCCACCTGAAAATTAACCCAAAAAACCTGTTTGTCTTCAGCAGGAGTGCATCTACAATCCAGTTTGCTCTGTGATGGCACAAGATGTGCTAGCACAAAGATGGGAGTACTGCACAGTAACTGGGATGGATAAGAAGTTGGACTTTAGCAACTCTGCTGACTTTTTCCCCATATATGCTGTTTCTATTATTATCACAGTTTTAGAAAGACTGACCATCCCATCAAGGGTCAGCACAGAAGGAAAGGCTGGGTTGCTTCTTTTGGCAGCAAGAGCAATTAACACTTATACCCGACCCTTTTTGCCAAGCTCTAAACTTAACTATGCCATCTATTTTCTCAAAAACAATGTAATACAAATTAAGGCAAAATCGTCATCAGCCCTAGTGCCACATCTGCTTTAATTTTTATCTCATCTTTTGGGTACAAAACTCCCTTCTCCGTTTTTTTATTTAATAATAAAGCTATAAAATCTCTTGCCATGTAATTTATACAACAAAGCAGTCTCCTCTGAACTCCTCCAACTTTAACATTAATGAAGTTACATTTAAGGTATTGCAAATGGTAGGAATAATCACCCTCCACTGCCAAATGAACAGTCTTTGCTTAATTACTGATGTTCAGTGAAGAACAGAGATGTGATTGATTCAGTTAGATCAAAATATGTTCTCTGTAAAATCTACTCCTTGCTTGAAACAGAAATAGAGCTTTTTCATTTTATTAACTAGTCACTCTGACATACATCACCTTAATTACAGACCTCTGGACCATCTCCATATTCCAGTCACAACCAATTTCAGTGTGTCTATTCTCCCTGTATTAACCTAACCAAGCTGAACAACAGTAACTGCAGCGTCCTCTGCCTGACAGAGAGTAACTCCTCACAACAGCACAAGCTGGGGACCAAGTAGCTAGGAAGCAGCTTTACAGGAAAATGCCCAAGCGTTCTGGTAGATGGGAAGCTGAGCACTACTCAGGGATGCACCCTTGCAGCAATGGCAGCCTCTACACACCAGGTTGTTGCTACAGACAGAGCTGCAGCCAGTAGGTGTAGGCAAATGGTTATTTGGGCATCTCTGAGAGTCCTTCACTCCTTCACCTGTGTCTAGTTTTGGGCTCCTTGGAGAAAGATGCTAAAATGGGATGGAGAACACGATGAATGAGAGTCTGAAAGAACTGACCCTCTTCAGTCTTAAGAAGACTAAAGAGGGATGAAAGCTTTGTTGTCTTCAACTCCTGGGTGGTCCTGTACACAGAATATAGAGGTACCTCAGGAGAATACATGCAGCAAATGACCCAAGCTGCAGTACAGACAATCTCAGTTAGCCACCAGTAAAAAATATTTACTCTGATGGTGGTCACACATTGGAACAGAAAGGCCTCTGGGATGATCTTTGTACTTGCAAATATTTAAAACTAGTTTGGATAAGGCCCTGAGCCACCTGACTGAACTGGTCCAGCTTTAAGAGGGGATGAAGGGGTTTGTGCCAGATTACCTCCCATGTTATTTCCAATTATTCAGTCTCTTCATTTTGTATTAGAATTATTCACCTGAAGCACTGCCTCAGTAACCCAAAACCTGCTTTGTGACAGGCTCTGAAATGACCACGAGTGATCCTGCTGCTCCCAATGCTTGGCAACACTCAATGCAAAAGAAACCAGCTCAACGTTTCCAGACTTCTTGTGTAACACATAACAAACCTCAGCTGTTTTTGGTTTTTTTGTTTGGTTGGTTCTCTCCCCGCCCCTATTCTATTACACATGGCTTTGAGAGATGAACTCCAACACAAAACTGATGCTTAATCACACATGCACAGAGTTGCCCCGGTCTCCTCGAGTCAGCGGTGGCCTGTGCTTGTCCCATGTCGCCCCCTGCATGCGCCTCTCGCCAGGATCACCCGGGCACGGCTGAGCTCCATCACCTCCCCAGGCATTCTGGCGGGGCCGGAGCTCCCCGGGTACCTCCGCACGGAGGCCGCATCCTCCCTTTTCCCCCTCGCTTTGCCAGCACCGCGGCGGCCCCCGCACTCCGCAGCCCCACCCGCCGCCCTCTCGGGCCGCGCCACCGCCTCCTCCTCCTCCACGCCCGGACTTCCCAGGGTTAGGGCGGGCTCTGAGGAAAGGCGATAGCGCGGGGGCCGCTTCCCCCGGCTGGCCAGCGGCGGGGAAGATTGCGAGCGGCCCCGGCTGGGAGGGTCAGGGGGAGCCGCGGCCCCGAGCCCGGGTTCCTCTTACCCGAATTTACCGCCAACGGCGCCGCCATCTTGGAGAAAAGGAGGAGCGATGACAGCGCCACGGCCCGAGGAAGGCCCGCCGGCTGCCCTCAGCCGCGCCTCCTGAGGAGCGGGGCAGCGCCCCGCCGGCTCCTCCCGCCGCGGAAGATGGGAAGCGGATCCCTCAGGCCACTCCTGTTCCGGCTTTAGGGAAAGCCCGGCTGGCAAAAAATTACCGAGAGGCCGCTCCCGCGGGGGCAAGGGCAGGGAGAGGGGCAGGCGGATGCTGCGGGCCCTGCCCCGCGGGATGACGGGAGTTGTAGTCTCAGAGGGGCGCGGCCGCCGTCGTTGTCGCGGTCGCGGGTGGGGCGGTCTCCTCGGCTTCTGCTGGTGTGTAAGCTGCAGGCTGATAGTGGGGCGTGTTAGCCGGGTTCGTGTTCACACCGTTTCGAGGTGGCGGCGGGAAAGAGAGGGCGCCTGGGGGTCTGCGTTCCCACGGTGTGGCCACTTTGGCAAATAGCAGATCCCTTCCCTGCCAGGGGTTTCCCTTTGCTCCTTCCTCTTGCCCTGTCACGCTGGTGGGGGTCTGCCCCTTCAAGCCCTCCCCTAAAAGCCGAATTCATTGAATGAGGCAAAATTTCTTAAAGACTTTTTTTTTTTTTTTTAATTCTTTTATTCTTATTTATTTATTTTCAAAACCAGAATACCTCCGGTTTCTAGGGTTTCAGATTGAAGCCCTCAAAAAAAAAAAAAAAAAAAAAAAAAAAAAAAAAAAAAAAGTAATGTGTAAATGTTTCAAGTGATGGGTGATCCATACTTAAAATGCAGATAATTAAAAGAGCACTGTTCGCTTAAAACCAGTAAACTAAGTATTTTGTTAAATTTTGTTAGCCACTGTGTGTTAGCCACTCACGTTTATTGAGGTTTGGTTGAAGAAACAGACTTTACGGTCCTGTATAGGAAAAATAAGCAACAGCTCTCTTAGGGCTTATCCTGGAAGAAAACTGCATTTAAGCTCAAAGTATGTGCAAGAAAAAAGTACCCAGCATAAGAAAAGAAACAAAAAGGACATTTGTACATGCTTGTGTCTAGAGCTATGAAACTAATATTTCTATCTCACAAGTATCCTGTATCTGAACACAGTTTACCACCCTCTGTACCAGTACTAATCAAGTCTCCAAAAACAAGCTCCTGTATTACCTGCCCAAACCAGGACACCTTTAAGATAAAAGATTACACCAAAAGGTTGTATTAATTTTCAGTGTCAAGAGTTTCTTTTCTTGAACTTTATTAAAACAATGTTTCACACTTGCAAAACCATGTCCAGTGAAATAGATCCATGGGAAATAAATATATTTTCTTCTCTGGATCTTTCTTAGCCAGTCATATAAACAAGATGACAGAGGGAGTAATATAGAGAGAGCGGTGGTCCCAGGGTGAGAGTGAATTGGCCAGGCAGCTGTAAGGAGAAGAGACAGAAACCAGAGAAAGAGTTTTAAAAGGATTAGTCACAAGTGAAAATGGGGAGAGAAAAGGAAATTTAAAAAGAGGAGGGGGGAAAGTGTCCTGTCAAGAACACCTCCTCTCAGAGTTCAATGGATGAATTTGTTCTCATGAATTTGGCCTAATTTGTTCATTAAGTCAAAAGGCTCATATTTCCCTTTTCCTAGCCTTAGCCATTAACAGAACAGACACACTGCAGTGAGAATGATAGTGAATTATTTATTTTATTCTAGGAAAGGAAGAGTGCCAAGCAAGAGGTGAAAGTAGAAAATAAATGAAGTTATTCCACAAGCAGCAGGCTCAATACCTGGGTATGGCATTCATCTGTCTTCTTCCGTATAATTATTGCTGCAATGCCACAGCTCTGCTCCTACGCTGCCCATGTGCCACCCCAAAACCCATGACTATGGAAGACAAGTAGCATGATAGATTTGGATACACATGTGCTGATTGCCTGACCATGGCAAATGTAACAGATAGCTTGAGTTTTTGCTTCATCCTTCCCAACCACAAAATCCTAATTTTGATCTTTTCCTTTATGTGTATTTAATTTTCTCAAAATTTATGAGAACATTAGTTTTTGAGCTCTTTAGTCCTTGATCAGATTAGGCTGGAATTGGTTCAGGAATTGTAACAAGTTCAAAGTTACAAAAAAGTTTGGCAGGCAGAGTGTGATTTCCTGAGCCTTGTTTCCTTAAGAAAAAAGGATTTAAAAAAAAAAAAAAAGAGAGAGAGCGGGAAAGAGAGAAATAAAGAAAGTTGTTTTTTTTAAAAGCCTTTCCCAGGCATTGAAAGCTGTCATATTTCTTTTGGCATTTAGATGCAGCCATATTGCACACACTTATTTGTAATCTCTGCTGGAGGAAAAGATCCTTTCTAACCACTGTAGACTTGATGTTTTAAATTTCAGGATAATTCTTTCATCTCCTTGCCAATTGGCCTATGGTCACATAACAACAAAAAACGCACCCTGAAAAGAGTGGATGGCATGGAGCAGGTCACTGGGCAGCTGAACTTCAGAAGAAAAATACCAGATTTAGCTCCAGCTGCACAGCATTTATTATACCCTTATTCTGTCAGCAATGTGATCTTTTAAGCCAAAATAGTTGTGACAGTACAGCTCCTAGTATGGATGAAGTAGGAGAGATATCTAGATACACCATACCATACATTCTGCAGATATTTATATTGGCATAACTGCATCCATCCACGCTTTGATGAGTGGGCAAGTCCATGAATAGTAATTCTTTGCTTATTCTCACTCTATTTGCAGTCCTTTAATTTTGGATCTTATTGTTTACCCAGGATCACTGGCTGGCTTGGTAGACTATTTTTGCCAAGTCACTATAAGGGAAAGAATACCTCATTCCTTTTCCTAACAATAGCTCTCAGCAAGATCTCCAATACAGCTGGGTTCACTGAGGGACACCAGCTTCTTTCATCTTTAATTACTAGACAGAAATCTCTGAAGTGTCAAAGGGAAGGTGACACTAAATACCTGGGATGGATATTAATTCCTCTGGATTCCAGGTAAAGGAGGTCCCAGATTGCCTGAGGAGTAGTGAATTCTGTTTGTGCAGTTGGAGAACTTCATGTAAGAGAGGTTATTTTCTGTAGGCAGAAATGAATACTAGTAGTAATTAAAATGAGATGCACAATGAAACCTGTATTTCGACTGGAACTTCTAGGTGGTTTGTGATGTACTACAAGTGTTACATTCTTAATTTTAATAATATTAAATTTACTCACTGTGGTTTACAGCCAAATCACTCATCAAGATACAAAGATAACAATGATGATATCATAAGTTTTTTTCTTTACATTTTATTGTGACCAGGAAGAATTAGTTATTAGCAATAAAAAAGTATTACTCAAATGCTCAAGAGGCCATGCCTAATTTCTTATCTTTAATCTTGAGTGTCATGATCACATCCTGCATGGCGGAGTAAAATGAAAGTTAAAAGACTTTTCTGCATTGTAGCTGAAAAAGATGCTTTGTAGAAGTGCATCTATGTAAACAGACCAGTCTTTACATTGTGAAATATGCCTATTTACCCAAAAAGCCAAAACCATTTCTTGGTACTGATTAGACCATAAAACTTCCTTGAGCTCTTATTTTGACTGACACTAATGCTGCCTGTGCATTTCAGCTTACTGGTCTGTAAAAACGTGTATAACATTTCACATCAGGCCTGGAATGCCGATCGACTGGATCTTTAGCCTGGCCCCATCTGTAGAGAAAAATAATATTTTGGGGGGTTACATTGAGTTGGAAGAGTAAAAGCTCCTGAATTCTCTTAATATGCCAGCTAATTTTCCTGAAGACATCTTAGCTGGCTATAATCCTGTCTTTGTTGCAAAAAGTATGTTTTATATATTGACATACTTAGCTCAATGTCAAATCTTAGAAGAAAGTCTAGGACCTTTCCTTGCAGCTATTCTCAATAAAATAGCTTGTTAATTTCTCTGTCTTCTATCCTAGGAATTGCTGCTATCACCATGGTATCTAAGCTCATCAGAGAAACTGCATGAGTTGGTTGCTAGCTTGGATAAGTGGTTTATCTGGTCCTAGGCAACAAAGAGCTAAATGTTTCTCAAAGTTTTATGAATATCTTCTTCAGGGTCTGGGAGCAGGCAAAGAAGAGCTGAACAACAGTGAGTGCTACCCTTCCTGTGTAGGTGAGGCCAGTTATTGATTATAGGCATCTGAACAGAAATGAATGCCTTGGTAAACACTATCAGTAATCGTCCCACTGGACAATTGGGTCTTCATGACGCTTGTTCAGGTTTCAGAGGTAAAATGAATATACTGTTCTTGGCCATGTGATGTACTGTCAGTTAATTTGTTTCCTAATTCCTAATTCATGCTTGGGGCACTTAGGGCTGTCTGTGTTGTTATTCCTTCTTCTCTATCCCAGAATTAAGAATAACTTCTTTTTTTTTTTCTTTTTTCTTGTTTTTTTTTTTTTTCCTGGTTATAATTTCTCTATTCAGCTTCTGAAGGGACAGAGACAATTTCTAGACCAGGAAATAATTTGATTATTATAACTATGTAGCAGCTAGTAGTTGACAGTAAGAGGTGGAGAAACATACAAAAGGGTAAATGATGGAAAGACAAAGTACAAGGGAAGTGGAGATATTTGATATACTAAGTAGAAGTGTTGGCACATCAACTGCTTTATTGACATAATTCTGTTTAGTGATTTCCATATCAGATTTATAGATGGTTGATGCTTTTACTGTCTGCCAGTCCAGCCATTTGAGAGTTCATCTTGAATTTCACACTAAGATCTTTACAAAGCATGTTGTATATATTCAACAGGCTGGGTTATACACTTACTGCTTCCTTTTAGGTTCTCATCAGAGTGGCTGTGCTGGGATAGGTGTGAAGCTACAGAAGGGGGATGAGGTCAGTTGGGCAAAACCAAAGGTGTTGCACAGAAGTATCTGTGCTAAGAATGTGAAGCACAGGCTAAGAAGAGATGATCCAGGAAACAGGAAAGAAAGTATCTCAACAGTAATAATCTGAGCTAAATTGTAAAAAAGATAATGACTTTACACTTATAAACTGAGTGGTTTGACTTAGAAACCAGTGAGACTCAGGAAAAACAGCATCTCACAATGCCATTTCTAAATCAATGTGAAATTGCTTCACAAATTATGCTAACAGTTTGGTAATTATTTTCCCAGTTCTTCTTAGGAATTCTCTGGGTACAAGATAAGAAGCTCCTGTACACCAAAGATTTGTGCACAATTTGGCTTGCATACTTCTGACAGTCAATTACTGAAATATTTTCCCTAGTTTGATGCTCTGAGATCGCTTATTTGAAGGAAAGCTCTGTACAGATAGGTAGCATAAGAAAGGATTTGCTTTCTCCAGTCCATTTTTGTTTTGTTGAAATTTCCTGAGGATCAGGAAGAATCATCCTCAAAAGCAAGAATCTGAAGGAACTGAACTGAACAAATCCAATTTCTGGGCTAGGGAACTGTGTTAAATGGCTGTGGTGTCAAAGTACTGCACTGGAAGTCACACGTCTGTTAAAGTGTCCTCCTGCTTTGTTTGGTTATGACTATACTGCAGAAGGATAATGATAAGTAATATTAGCTGTTCACAGCTAATGGGGCAATTGTTGAGACCGCATGCTCAGTAACTTCTACCAAGGTGACACCTTAGACATTGGAGCACTAAACTGCATTATATGCTTGAATGATCAAGGCTGGAGTTTATGGCTTATGCTCATTCAGTTGCTTGAGTGCTTAAGAGGGAAATAGTGGAAAACCTTTATCTTATGCACAGGTTTCTGACCTGCTCGGCACATGTAACTCTCATACCTTTTGTCTAGGTGCTGTCAAATGGTCAAGATTACTTTCCAGTTCTAAATCAGGCAAAGCTATATCTCTGTCTTTGAAATGTACTGCTAGAAAACACCTGGTCAGCTAATCTGAACTCTCAGGTAAAATGAGACTTAAGTAACAGAGAAGACAAAATTCTGAGGGTTAATTGTGTGTGTCTGTAAATGTCCAACATGGTGGAATGGTAATCCTTTCGGTCCTTTTGCAAGCCAAGACTAATATAGTATTGTAGATTAACTTTAGTGGAATTATAATGAAGCATACTCAAGAGAATAGATCATGCCAAAGTTACTAACCTGTTGAAAGTATGCATAAAAGCAATACTGATTTGAACAACAGAAATTTGAAGGTCAAAAACATGCAGAAAAAAGTAGTGACCCACATTCATCATTAGAGTTGATATCTGCATAAAGGGTCATACCAGTTCTCTTTAAGAAGACAGCAGTAAATTATGATCTCAGGATAGCTTTTCATATTATGCTATCTCTTTACAAATGACAATCAATATTTGCTTGGAAACAACACTCTGTATGTGTCACTCAGCTGCATTCCTAAGCATCTACCTATTCATAATATGATTTTGTTTTCCTTATGCATCACTCTCAGTCTTATTTAATGCACAGTCTGTCTGCAGAAACAAGAAGTTGCAGTGAGGTCCAGCCCAGGAGAGGCTTGAGGTACTGACTCATTCTGAGGCACTGATGGAAAGGTTTGCTTCCAGGTGTATTTAGGCTATAGCTACACAAGGACACATAGCTAGGAGAAACCCTAAAGATGAGGTGGCCTTATTTTTAATAAAGATTTGATTGTGCCTTTTGGGTGGCTTAGTTTGACCTTGTTTTATACTGGCAGATGGTAATGTGTTTTAAAGGTGTGATTTTCCAGAACTTCTCAGAAATTCTAATGTCTATTTTGAAGGGAAATCCAAACAGCATTATAGGAAATATAGGAAAACACCTCACTGCTTACACACACCCATCCCCCTTTCCCTCCTCCATATACATCTGCTACCTCCCACAAAAGTTGTAGAGGACTTTGGCATTGTATACTCTCAATATCACATTAGTGCCACTTCATTTTGCAAAAATAATTGACCTTTTACACAATACAACACTGGAACCTGCAAGGGAGCAGAATACAAATAATCCCATTGTTCAAAGGACTAATCTGACAACCAGGTAACGAATATTTCCCCTGCAATTTGTCTCATTGATTAAATCTTTCAGACAAAAGCATCAGCATCAGCTGAGATACCTGAGGGAAGCACAGTCAAAGGCTATCAACTGCCTAGAGCTTTTGCTTAACTAATGTGAGACTCAAATACTAATTCACTTTCTGCCTAAATCATGAAAAAATTGAACCAAAGTGCCTACTATTTTGAAGAGTTATGGAAAGCCTGAAGATGATGTGAAAGGGGACACCACTTCTGCCACCAGCTTATCAACCTGACCAGTCATAACTGGTTTTTTCCTTACAACTGCTCCAAACCAAGGCAATCTGTATTGTAAAGGTGATTTTTTTTTCCTATCTCAGTCACTTTCTTAGGAAACTAAGAAAAAGGACTTTTTGAGGGGTTAGTCTCCCTAGAGAGCTGATAGCCTTCCTCAGTGCTAAGACTCCTCATTCATAACTCACCTTCTCTTGAAACTCTGCAAACACAGACTTAGAGAAAATTAAGGGGATAGTAGTAATTACTGATATTTAAAATTAAAGGGGAAAAATTAGGGGGCAGTAAGTACACACACAGCTGATGTTACCTAGGCCAGTGTATGTTCTGACTGATGGGATGCTTCTCTGCCCACATCCTTCTGTCATCCAAATTGTGACTAGAATGAACCACAACTCGATAAGAGGTTCTTCAATGGGAAGCCTGGCTACAACTGCTGGAACAAATTGATATAAGGACTGCTGTGGTAGGACAGGAGTAGTTACCCTTCTGGTAAGCTTTTGTCACATGCTGTGACATGAAGAATCTGCCCTAGCTCAGCCTTTTCCCAGTGGGGCACACCTCACAGGTGATCATGGTGTCAATCTACTCCATGGCAGTTGTCATCCCTCTGCAGACTGGGCTATTAGGGTTCACCTGTAGAGCTTCTATTTAAAACAACTTCTTAAATTTCACAGGTGCAAAAAGCTTAAGCACTGCAGCACAGAAGAGGGGCTTAGAGCCGTCATCCTTCTGAACTTCTGTGTGTTGAATTTCTTGAAGGTGTCTCATAAACCTGTTGCTTCATGACATGCAGAGCTGTTTTATCTGAATGTAAGGAGAACATAACATTCTATCAAACTGTAAAGGTTTATACCAAATACATGAAAACCTAATCAGCGAAGAAAGGTATTGATTAAAGGTGAATGTTGTGTCATAGCCAAGTTTTCTTAAGGAATTACACTACTCAGAATATTACACAAGTGTCTTTTACAGTTTTGATTGTTCAATCATATGAACAATTAGAAAACAATGACTAATAAAACTCAATTAGGCCATCACAGTCTCCTTTGTCTAAGGGTACAACAGAACCACTATCATTCTTTCACCAGTTTTATGCCATGTGTTGTTACCTGCATTCTTTGTTTCTGCTCTTTTTACTTGTCATGGAAATAGATGCAACTCAATAAGTAGACAGTGTACCTATTTAATTATTTTAAAATATAGTCCACAGGGGTATTCTCACTTATATTCCTGAACTGACATAAGCTTGAATAAGAAGCCTGTATTTTAACTAGATCTTTTAGATTAAAAGATAACTCCCTTGTCTTTACCAAGATCTCAGCTGAGACTACTTACTGCTTACCTGTCATGAGGTGAGAATGTATGACTTCACTCTAGTGAGAAAAGTCTGAGAGTGTTCCCTCTGGCTTCTGTGCTTTTGAAGTTGGCCTACAATGAGTCAAGGCACACATAGTGCTCAGAATGAGGAAAGGTATATATTACTCAGTGTCTAGATTCCTGTCTGCAAAGAGGACTGAAGAAGCAAGCAACCAATGTTAAAGAAGAGTCTGTGCAGACCCTCCCTACTGAGTCATGAGGTTCAGGCTGGACCCCCTTGCTTTTCAGATTCCTCAGAGAGGATTTTAGGTGTGGCTGGATCCAGTCTTAGACTGCAACTGAAGAGTTTGGACCCTTTGTTCTGTCACAGAGTCAGTTTATTGCAGCTTAAGTTGGGTACCTCCAAAGAAGGACCCTGCCTGTATTTTACCTGAGCCTTTTAAGGGCTCACAATCTGCTTGTTCAGACAACGTGCATGTTGCTGCTCATCCAATTATCTTCCATGATGATACCTCTGCCCTTTCTTATTGCTTCTGTTCTCTTCTATGTGTGAGTCCCTGACCACAATCAGTTACTTTTTGTCAGGACAATTTCCCTTCGTTCTCCTCCAGTTACTTCTCATCAGTGTAATTCTTCAACAACCAGCAATTCACTTCCCTCATCCCTGATTTTCACAGTCTTTTTACCCAAGTGGGAAGTAGCTGGCTGCCCACCAAATCATACACTGCTGCTTCTGATCTGTAGTGTGAAGGAAGTGATGGCCTGCCATGTCAGTTGAATGAATGGGGTTGCCTCTGAAGGACAAGATTCTGTCCACATGCTTATGGCAGAACCTACTGTTAAGCATCACCCTGCTCATCTTGCTCCATGGTACATTCCCTACTCTTTTCTGTCAGGAGTTTCTGTGTTACTTACTATTGGGCTTAGTCATAACTTTGCCCAGAAATCTTTTCAAAATTTATTCCAATTCCAAGACACCCAAGAGACTAAACATGGAAGATTCTGGATTAGCTAGAATCTTGTGGGTGATTTTTTTTTTTTTTTTTTTTTATGTATCAGAATAGGAAAGAGGCAGAATGGAACTTTCTTTCAGAGAAGATGAGTTTCCATTAACCTCAGAAGTTACAAATATTCACCTGTTTTGGAAATCAGGCTATTATCATGGGATCTCACACAAATATAAACACCTAAAAGTTTTCAAAGTTTTAAATTTTAAACAGCTAGCTGTTTTATTTATTAGTTAGGAGATACACTGATATGCAAGGACTAAAACCACACAAAATATTCAGCATATTCTTCCTTCTCCCCATGTCAGTCCAGCAACTTTGCAGTGCATTTTAAGGCCCAGCAAACAGTAAGTTTGCATAAAACAAATTATAAGCACTTCAGGCAAGCATGGCAAAGCACTTGGCGGAAGTGCTGGTAGCACACTTGTGCCAAGGCTTTCCACACAAAAATGTCATTTTGATTTCCTAGGTGCAGTACCAATACAAAAAGAGTAAGGAGAAGAAAACTAAATGAAAGTAGGTTAAAGTAAAAATCAGCACAGGATTCAGATGTTTTAGCAAAATATACCTCTTATCAAGAGGCTGGCTGGCTATGGTTTAAAATAACCTATTTCAGAATCAGAGGCAACATATCATTCCTTAGAAAAAAAAACAAGTGCTAGTTTATTAGGAGTAAAAGAGACTAGGGGTATGCAGGACTTTAATTCTACATCTGGCCTGTTAGCAGGAATTCCTCCTCTTCACACAGTGATGTGCCAATGATTTTAAAATGTTGCAGGGGAAAACACTAAAATTTTAATACGCATATGAAAGAAAAAAATAATACATTAAAATAGAAAATAACCACCATACTTTAGATGTTGTTGTTAACCTGCACAATACAGTCAAGATAACAGCCTGGTCAGTGCTCTCCCTGGATATGTTCCCTGCCCTCAGTGGCTCTCAGTCTGGCCCCATCACGCTTTAGGACACTGGAAAGAAGATGGAGCAGAAGGAAAAAGAGAGCAGAGCAGCCCAAGGCATACAGCACAACCTTCACTCTGTCAGCATGTCAAGCACAGGCTGTTAAGAAGAGGAAATGTTCTCTGTCAGAATATAAGGGCCCAATTTCTCTGTACAACAAGCTCATCTGTGTCACACAGACTCTCAGTTACAGTGCTGCCTATATGCAAGACTGATCTTATTATTCTGGGATCTCCCATTTGTCATCATTACAGTCGGGTTCCTGCAGCTCCTTAAGGAACATACTCATATTTCTTATTAACAAATGCTTTGGCTTTTGTTAATCTATTATTTTGCTTATCTAGCCTATCTAATTTCAAGCTTGTCTCTCAGTCAGTATTATTTATATAGCATAAAATTAGCTGTGGTAGCTCACATTCCTTTTGCAAAAGGAAGTAGATCTGCCTGGAATACTGCAAGGTTGCAGCTGGAACTTAGCTGGTGCAATATGTTGACAAGCATCAAAGTTCAGTCCAGCCCTTTAAAAAGGCAACGTCATACTTGACAGGTGAGGTCTCGTCACACCTGGCCTTTGCAGAACACAAGCTCTAATGCCAACAGTCAGTGGAAATTCCTGTAACTAACAGTTCCTGTTTGTACAGCCACCCTGGAATCAATACTCAGGGTCAAGTATTGCATTTTCTCAAGTTGTGCACTTTTTATTTTGCCTCAGCAAATCCCATATGGCTGAGGCTTTTTTATAAGAATGTGAGCAGTTTTGAGCTCTGTGGAAAATGCTGAGTGCTGTCAGATGCAGGCAGAGAAGGGCAAAAGAGAGAAAAAATACATTGCTTTGAACACACTAATACAGAAGGCAATTAAGGAATACAAAAATAATGAGCAATCATTCTCTCTTATAATGCATGTTGCACTTTGAAGCGCAGGTGATGATTCTGTGAAAACAATAACGAGTAACATAATGAAGTCCTGTCTACTGAAGGATGTTACTTCAAATATTTTAGATGAGTTGGCTTGAGTGCATTTGCAAAGATTGTTTTAAAGTGGCTGGGCTTTCTTTTTGCATGAATGAAACCCAGCCTCACCAGCCGATGGCCTTCAGCTAAGTGTTGCATCAAACTCATGAGAGGATTCTGTCCATTTTTAAATTATTTTCCCTCATTGTATAATGTGATAAGGTTCATTTACTGTCTGGCCCCTGAGTGCCCTCTTCTATTATAACATCATCTGGATTAGGTGTATTATCACGTTCCCTGAATGGTGATGTGGTGATGGCTTCCTTTGCAATTCCAGTTTGTGAGTCTCCCCACATTAACACATCTTTTTAAAGCAGTACCTCTTCTCCTTCCCTGATATTATCTCATATTATCTCTTGTGTGTAGCACATCCAGCCCCAACTCTATGACACTGCCTCAAATATTAGGATTCATGAGTGTTGACCATACTGAATGGAAAAGATACATTCCTGAGAAATGGACCAATGCAACTATAAAGCAAAGTAACACTGGCTGGTCTACATGAGCAGTGAACAGTACCTCCAGGACTTCTAACTGTCCAGAACAGGATGAGCTGGGAAAGATTTATCCATGAGAAGTCACCGCTGAACCCCAGCATTGTAACATATCCAGGTATTTTACCACAGTTGTCAAATGATGTCACTTCAAATAGGGAGTCGTAGAGCTAGTATGTTTTTTCAAACCATTAAACTGCAATGCAAAGACTGAGGTTACAAAAATGCTGTTTGAAATCCAGATAGACAGTCAGCTTGATAATGCTGCAGAAGGAAATACTACTGTCATGTCCTGTGTTATATTGTAGCTCTGCACCTCTAAACCTGATGATATCTAAATGCCACCACTGGTGATGGAAATGAGCTGTATGCACCGTAAGTGTCTTTCTGTCCTTTTGGTTCTGCCTTTCCCAGTGTGGTCATTGTGGTACTCCACAAACAAGAACTCAGTCATCTCTCCCCACCTCATGCTGCTTGACTACATGTCTGGGCTCACTGCTACTCTTTCTGCCACTCAACTCATGCAGCACTGCATGAGTTAAAGAGAACACAGGCTGCAGGACAGGCATATTTATTGCAACAGCGAATGCAGAAAAAAAAAAAAAAGCAATAGCAAATATGCTTCGGCTCGTAGTTTGTTCACTTCTCATCAGCTGAACACATTCTTCACATTTTATGAAACCAATTACTAAAATTAAACATTTCAAAATGCAGAGATTGAAAGACACTTGTAATCAAATCTTCAGCAGTAAAAAACCTATTTGATTCAGACCAACTGCTCTTAAGTCAGTTCCCTTCTGGTGCACGTGGTGCTGACCTGTGTGTGCTACAGGAGATCTTGAGGCAAAGACTGCATTCAGTTTTACTGTGCACAGAGCAAAGCAGCACAGCCTTCTTGGTTGCTTATCTGCATGGTGTTTCTCATTTCTGCATCTGAATATATTTCAATGCCTTTCTATGCAATTCTGCATATCTTTCTGATTTATCCAGTGCCTTTTTTCATAAGACTTTTTTTCATCTCTCAAAACACATTTCAAGGTAACATGACTACAGATGTTTACACAGAATTGAAAACTTAAATCCTGTTACTATTCCCCTCTCATTACCCAGCATCTTCTTTCCTCCTTCCCATTTCTATACCAGCACAGCATTTCTACTGAGAAGAGAGGTAGAGTGGAAGGCATCTTTTATTATACACTACTGGGTTCCCTGGGAACAGCCATTTCCTCAGGAAGCCCAGAATGGAAAAACAGATGGGAATGACATTCTAAACTTGAAGGAAAAAAAAACAAAACGCCCAAAACAAACCAACAAACAAAAACCCCTAGTATTATTGGCACTGAGTTCAGTGTAGAAATGACAAATATTTGCTGAGGAGCTGCAAATGATGAGGAACATGAGCCTTGCAAGATGCTTGATGCACAAAAAAATTTTCAGAACAGAAAAGGAAGACAAGAAGAAGTCCAAGGATTCTGTGAATGGATGTCAATGCAAAAATCAGAAGGGAAAGAAAGAGCTGGATAGATACTTGTGACAACTTGTGTTAACTTTCACGTGAGTGACTAGATTCAGAGGAGTCTGGGACAAGAAAATCAAAGTACAGGAAGATTTTCTGTAAATTGTGCAGAAGGAAAAAAATCTCTGAAGACTATTAGGATATTATATCACTACCACAAGTGCATTGAGATGAGTGAGAGCAGCAGTAGCTTCCAAGAGGTCCCCACCACACCCTTTTCAAAAAACAGGAGTAATTTCTGCTTTCATTTGCAAAGATAGGTGCACTTAGGAGATCAGGTGCACTGTGCCAGAGATATGCTGAGTAAGTAAAGGTTACCATGAAAAAATTGGCTGAGACTGAAGTTCTCATTTTCCTCTAATAAAACAAAAATATTAACATAGATACATCTGTCTTGTATCTTTGGCTATAATACATTCATTTTTCACCACTGTATTCTCTCATTTAAGAAAGAACAGGACAAATCCCTCATTGAGTTTCCCTGAGCAGCACGGACACCTCCTCCTTCTCTCGTGGATCTTGAACAAGACATGGTGAACATCTGCCACTTGCAGCAAATATTGATTTGAGTGTTTGTGAGGCTCCTCCACCTGCCCTTCAATTTCCCAGCAAAGCCCTTCATTATTATTCGACAGTTACTCAGAACAGTAATACAGTTCCTTTCTCCAACACATTTACTCAGTAATTAGCCAGAGAAGAAGAAAGATGTCTGGATCTCCCAGAATGACAAAAAGAATGGACACATCATTAACACCCATTGCAGTCTAGGGAGCAATTCTTACTTTTGTTGCAGTAAATAAGGCTCAATTTCTAAAAAACCTGCAATCAACTATTGTATATCATTCTGCATTAATATTTGTGAGCTTTCCACAATAATCAATGAGGCTTTGCTGAAGTGTAAAAACAAACTATTTATTTATGAGACCTGACTTTCAGGCTGAAATATAGGCATACATGCCCAGTTACTACATCCAACACAACGCAGGATTGTTAACTTTCCAAATCTTGAAGTATTTTTTCAGTACCCCCTCACTGAAACTCACACATGGTAGGTATATCCAGCACACATTGGGAGATCAGCATCAATCCTATGAGCAGAGAGCCAAGTGGGCTTCTGGCAAGCACTGAGGCACAAATGGTTACTACACATGTCCCCATGCAGAGGTGCTGCTATATTGCGCTTGTTGTTCCTGATTATTCAGACTGCAGTCTGTAAAGGTGGTTTAGAAATTTTACCATCCTTAAGTCACAGCATAATTTCTCTTCATCCCAACCAGGCATAGGAATTATCCAACCTCTACCACCTCCTTTACTGCCAATATTGGTACACCACCACCATGTCTTCTTCTTATCCCTTCTCAGGACATTCCACTGTCAATCTCTGCCATGTTTCCTCCATACAGTTTGGTAGCCACTTGAAATGGTGGTGACTTAACACCAGAGGAGTCCTGAAAATAGCTTGTTTTTCCCCCAAGCTGCAGAATTCTAGTAGGTTCCTGTATCAGTTCCACAAAACAGTGACTGTGAAGCATTGCCTGGGAGGACACCTTCCCAGCATGCGTGTGAATCAGTGCACAGCAGTGCATACAGAGCAAATCACTGGGATATAGGGGATGAACAGCAATAAATAAATCATATGGAAACACGTTTTAAGTCTATCTGGTACACATTGGTTATTTCCAAGAAAATGTAATCTGAAAGCTTTTCATTGTAGACATGGAAATGACTTCTTAGAAACAGTCCTGCTCAGTGATCAGCCCTATTCAAAACAAATGAAAACCAGATGTTTCCCAAAGCAAATAAGGCGTCAAAATCTGGTTATGGAAGACTAATCTAATGAAAACAAATACAATTAATTGAAGAAAATAAAAGAAAATCACTAATTTAAAGACATCCTAAATCTTACAATGGCCACATGATGGCCTAGTGAATTATTCTTGCCAGATTAAAGCAGAGGTTGGAAGCAGAGCTATAGGTAAGCTTCAGTAACATCAGCCAAAGTAATCTTCAGCCATATAGATCTTTTTATATGTTATTATTGGATGATGCTGAAATTTTTATTCCTGGAGGACTCAGCAAAGGGATATGAACAGACTTCTTCTATGGGAAAGACTCCTCAATACTGGATTAAAATAAATAATAGAATTTGCTTAATAAACAGTGTCAACTCTGACCAAGAATTGTGGGTTTTAGATACAGACTTTATAATGCTCCTTCCCAAGTCAGAGTACTTGCTTTCATTCAACAGGAAATGTTGCCAGGTATTAGGTGTGTCAACAGTTAAATTACTTACATAGTTTATTAACATAATGGTTTATATTTAAGTTCATATGAAAATGTGAAATATTTTTGAGAAATACATTATTTTTTTCATATTTGCACCTGAAATAGATTCATATGTAGCTATACATATAAAATATACATTACATTTGAATATATATGCAGAGAAACATGCAATTTCTCACACATATAGGTGTTTATATTCCATTGTATATTTTGTTTTCAAAAATAACATTGCATCTGTCAAGACTACTACCATAAACAGCATTTATTTTTGTGCACACCTGGGTTTTCCCTGCAGCCAGAAGTGGTAAAGTTAATTCATAGAGCTTTCCCATTGTGGATATATGTATATCAATATAAAATTTAATAGGCAGAAGGTAATGTCAGCCTGGTTTAGGAAAAAGGATAAGCTATGACAACAGAAGGCACTTTACTGTTAGTGGAATGGGCATATTATACGAGACTGTACTAGTATAACACTTTAAAACACTAGAGAAGCAAAACCTTATGCCACTAAACAGAACAGTTATGTCAGTGCATTTTGCAATGAACACCTCTTTCATATCAGCTGCTGAAATAAATAAAAATCTCAGGTGGGTTTTGTAACGTCAAAAGTAAAATTTGTTATGGCAGAAAAATAGCTTGTGCACTAGAGGTTACTGATAATTAAACATCCAGGATGAGGCTGCCTGTTTGGAGAGAGCAAAGGCTGGCAGTGCAGAGAGCCTCTGGAGACCTAAAAGGGTAGTGAGTAAAAGTGCTCATTTCTGTCTGTTAGTTGAGGTGATGAGGTCCTTTGTGTGGTGTGGGGATTACAGGAAAAGGGAGGGGAGAGTTAAGGTTCAGTTTTAATAGTCCTGGGCCATGGAGTCTGCGATGGAGAGAAGAGACAGAAGTAGTGTGGTTTGTGTGCATTTCTAACCATGGAGAGACCACAAATCCGGGGGAAAGAAATAAGTCTCCTTGAGAATTGAGAGGCAGTTGCTTCTGTCAACATTACAGCCACAGGAGAGACATTCCCCGGGGGACAGAGAGGTGCTGGGTGGGTGCTGGAGGCTTCAGCCCCCCAAAGGTCGAGAAACCCGGGGCGGGGACGGATGGGGTCTCCAAATTTTGCAGCTTTTAGCAATGGATGTCCTCGTCAGTGAGTCCCCGTGGTAGCCTGTGAGGATGGAGAAGAGAATCATTGAATCATAGAATTGTCTGGGTTGGAAGGGACCTCAGAGATCATCATCTCCAACCCTTGACCCACTGCTGCAGTTGCTAGACTATGGCACTGGGTGCCACATCCAGTCTCTTTTTAAATATCTCCAGGGACGGAGAATCCACCACTTCACTGGAAAGTCCATTCCAATGCCTGACCACCCTCTCTGTGAAGAAATTCTTTCCAATATTCAACCTAAACTTCCCCTGGCACAACTTAAAACCATGTCCTCTTGTCTTGTTGAAAGTTGCCTGGGAAAAGAGCCCAACCCCCCCTGGCTCCAGCCTCCTTTCAGGGAGTTGTAGAGAGCGATGAGGTCTCCCCTGAGCCTCCTCTTCTCCAGGCTGAACACCCCCAGCTCCCTCAGCCTCTCCTCACAGGACTTGTGCTGGAGTCCCTTCACCAGCCTGGTTGCCCTCCTTTGGACCTGCTCCAGGACCTCAATCTCCTTCCTGACCTGAGGGGCCCAGAACTGGACACAGGACTCGAGCTGTGGCCTCACCAGGGCTGAGTACAGGGGCAGAAAATAATAATAATAAAAAAGTAAAATAAATAAATAAAAAACCCAAACCAAAATAAAACACAAAAAGAGACAAGGGAGGAGGATGGGGTAAGGGAGGGGATGCGGGGATCCCTTCCAGGATTGGGCTGTGCGGCTGGGGACGCGGTGCCCGCGGGAGGGGGCGGCCGGAGAGCGGAGCAGCGCGGGCAGCCGGTCCCGTTCTCCTGGCGGGTGAGGGGAAGGGGCGGACGGGTGAGAAACCGCTGCCAGGGGGGAATTGACCGGGAGCCGCGTCCATTCCCGATCCAACCGCCGTGAGGGCTGCTCTTCCCGACAGGACACCCTCCTCTGCCCTCCCCTCCTCTGCCCTCCCCTCCCCTCCTCTGCCCGGGACTTACAGCCGGCAAAGGCTGAGGGGGAGGCAGGCGGGATCACTGAGATCTGGCGAGGGGAAACAACAAAACGTAACAACCCACACCGAAACCAAAGTAACAAACTCAGAGCAGGGTTAGAGAGAGGCATGAATGAATGAATGAATTAATTAATTAATAAATAATAAATAAACCAACCCGGTATTTTAAACCTGCGCAGGTTTCACCGCCAGCAACAAGCGCCTGCAATCGCCTCGGGTTTACGTCCGGCGATCTCCTCAGAGAGGGGCGGTGAGGCGGCCGTGCTCGGGGAGACGGGCGGAGGATGCCATCACTTCCGCGAGGGACAGCGGTGTCAGAAGGCGACCGAACCCTCCCCGCTCCGGGTCGGGACCGCACAGTGCCCGCCTCCTCCGGCCCCGCCGAGCCGCGCTGCTGCCTACAAATCCCATCATGCCCGGCGCCGTCGCGGGTTGTTGGCGTTACTCCCCGTCCTCCCCCCTACCTCCTGCCGTTGCTCCCCGCCCACTGTCGGCGGCGCAAGCGCAGGGGAGGCGGCGTCCTGGGGAAGTCTCCCTAATGTAAGATGGTGGCCGGGCTGGCAGCGGAGCGCCCCGAGCTCAGAGATTACCCGTCTCTCGCGTAAAGGTCGTCGGAGCAGCCACCCAAGAGCCCGGACGGCCGCCGCCGCAGGTCCCGCCCCAGGAGCGTCGCTGCGGTTTTTTTTTTTCCTCACACCCCTCCGACCCCCCCCCCCTCGCTTCTCTTCTTTTTCCTCACCGCCTCTCGCCTTCCCTCCCCACCCTTCTCCTCCTTTTCCCTTTGCCTCCTTTCCCGCACGCTCGCTCACCCACCCACCCACCACTCCGCCCCCGCCGGCCCGGCAGCCGCCGCGCCGGGCAGCGTGAGGGAGAGCCGCGCACACGCACCGCGGGCCGGGCAGGGAGGAGGAAGGCGGGTGAGTGCGAGCTAAAGGCCGGGCCAGGGAAGGAAGGAGGGAGGGAGGGAAGGAGAGGCGAGGAGGAGGAGGAGGAGAAGGGGGGCGGAGGAGGAGGGGGGGGGGGGGAAGCCGGGCCGCTCAGGCTACGAGAGCGCCGAGGCTTCGCTGGGACGGTGCAGGCCTCGGCTCACTCCCCGGTGCCAGCCCCGACGCCGGGGGGGGACGCGCCGGGCCGCTGCCGTGTGCGGAGGGCACCGGGCCGTGTGGGGCGGGCGAGGAGGCGAGCGGGCGGCTCCTCCCCGGGGGGCTCCGGGGAAGGGGGCTTGCTCTGTGCCGCTGCCTGGGGGAAGCTTTATTTATTCCCTTCGTGCCGCCCCGGCGCCGAGAGTCCTTGGGCCGGGCCAGCCCGCCGACCGGGGCCGCGGAGGGACGGTGCCCCCGGCGCCGTTCGCTTTGGCTGGGGAGGCTGGCACGGCCGGGCGCGGGGATTGCGGCGTGATTCACTTAAGATTTGCGTGGAAATTTCCTCTCTCCCCTTCTTCCTCCTCCTTGGAGCCAGGCTCCATTTGTTCCTGTGCTCTGCACTTTTTTTTTTTTTTTTTTTTTTTTTTTTCCTTAGAGAGACAAACATATGGTAAATGGCAGCCTCTTATTTTTGGTGTTATTTTGGACGGTCCATGTAACCTCTCGAGGTTTGTCTGTTAGTGTAATAACCGGTGTGTAACTTTCCGTCCCCTACTTGTAAAATACTAGGGGCTCTTCCCATTTTGTGTGTTAGCAGAAGCAAATGACAAGGCTGCATATGGGCTCTCATCCTACTTCCAGCGACGGTCTTACAGCTCTACCTGCCAGTCTGAAAGCAAGCTGCCTGTGCCTTCGTCTGTACAGTAAAGGGGGAGGGAAAATACTCTAGATAACTATCTAGAAATGCTCCGTTACTGTACCTGGAAGGATTTAATTGTCCGTGGCAGTATGGTGATACCAAGTATGTAGTTCACAATTTTCTCGAGCATACATGTTAATGTAAGAAAAACCTATCAGCTATTTAGAGCTGGGGAAACTAGGCCTGCAGATGTTAGCTTACTCTGGCCCAAAAGTTGTAGAAGTTAATTTTGGCTAGTCACATGTTTACTGAGACTGTACAGATTTCTAACTCGCTGTGTTTTAACTGCCTGTTTTTGGTTTTAGTTTTAAAATGTCTCCACTTGGTCATCCCTGTACGTTGACTTCGTGTTCTTATAAACGTAATGACTGGCACTAACAGAAGAGAAACTCGTATTAGAAGATGAATATATAGAAGCATGAAATTCTTTCTATGCCTTTTCTATCCCTGCTTTTAAAACAAAAACAAAAAAAAGAGGAAAAAAAAATACAGGCTTCTTAAGAGCTGATAATTAAGTAGCTGTTTTACTTGAGAGGGTGAATTAGTTTCAGATGGCCTACAAGTACTCAAATATTCTTGTAGTTTCTTAGCATCTCCTCAATAATGTAGTGAACAAACACATGGTCTAGGATTCAGATATGTTATACCTTAGGCTTTTGGGTTTCTGTGGTAGAGTTTCCATTTCATAAACAAGATGAACACATGCAAGTGTTTAGAAATGCCTGGTGGTTGAACCTAGCTGAATTGCAAACAAAGTTCATTCTGGGAGAAAGGATTATTTTGGAAAGGGGGAATTACAGTGATAAAATTATCTCAGCTTTTAACTTGTGTGTTTCTTCAGGTGCCTTTTTATTAGCTGATGAGTCTCAAAGGATCCTAGAAACTTTTCTTTTTACAGAAAAAAGTTGGTGAGTGCATGTACTGTAGGAGGAGGAGGAATAGTACTGTATTAATTTCTTGGTAACTTTTCTTTAGAAAGTTTAAGAAGAGCTATACAGTGCCCACTAAAGGCTTGGGTTAAAGAACTGGGTTGAGACAATATACACAAGTCTGTGGCTTTTTTGTTTAATTAAAAATACTCATTATAAACAGTTGTCATTCATGGCTGCTCTTGAGGAAAGTTAGGATATTCTTTGCAAAGGAAATGTTTTGAAATTACTGTAACTGTGATATCAAGTATGGGACCTGAAGGCTTAACTGTGGCAACTATTTCTTTAAATTTTGCCTATGTCTTGGAGAGATTGTTTCAAATAGTGTTTTGTAAGCACAGGTAACTGCTAAGTGGCTGATCATAGATTGCATCTTGGGCACTGGACGATTAAATCCGTTGTTCTGGTAAAGTGAGGCTGATCTATAGACCTTACCACATGTTGGAAGGAAATTACTTATTCATCAAGACTGCTAAGATTGAGGTTTTTTTAAACTTTCACATGGTGAGCAGTGTCTCAGGATGTACAAACCACCTTTTGTTCCACTTGGAGTTATGTAGTATTGCTGAGATAACATGAGTAAGTGCATATGTGCAAGACTGCATAAATTACCTTGTTTTAAGTGTTCTGCATGTTGATGCTATCTTTACTTTCTATTGTGTATCTTTCTACCTGCTTTGTCCTTTTTCTTTTATTGGATGGAAGGAGCATGAGGAGTCAGAGCTCTATGAATAAAAAGAGCCTCCATCTTTCTGGGCCCCTGTCTTCTGGTTTTTGGAGAACAGTTAAAGAATATATTAATCTCAGGAGATTGGTTAACATTTGTTAACATGTTAACAATGGTAAACACATACCAGACTTAGAAAATAAAGTATAGCAGCAAATGGCTTGGCATGGCTGAAGATGCTGCTCAGACCTTCTGGTTCTTCCTGTAAACAAATTGGGAGGGCAGTATAAGTATCTAGTAGAAAATATGAATTACCTCTGTAAGTAAAAACATGTCTGCGTTTTTGCATTACAGTGCTTGGATCAGTTAGGTGCACATTTTCTTAAACTGGTTTTGTAACGTTGTACCAGAAAGTTCAATGATATTCTTGTTTTTTTCAGATGGCATTTTTCTTGTGCAAGCTTGAAGAGTGAATCCTCATTGTTTTCTTACTTCAGAATTGTATCAAAGATTCTGCTAATTTATTGAACACTCAGGATACATGTTCTTAACTCTGGCTAGCTACTACTAGACTGCTGTAGCTCAAAGGAAAGAATTAGTGTTTAAACTAGTGATGTCCACATAATACTAAGATCAAGTAGGTTTTGTGGTTTGTTGTTTGGTGTGTTTTTTTTTTTCCTTTTGTTTGTTTTCTTTGATTTCCCTTGACTGTTCTGGGAACATAGCAGATTCAAGGTATTTCTTATAAGAGTCTATCATTTAAATGGAGCTTACAGGTTTTTTTCTAAATACATGTACAAAGTTATGCATTCATAAACTATCTTACAAACATGCTTTGACAATTTTGGGAATCTTGCATCCAAAACCCTCCGAAGAGTACAAGTAAAGATAATGTACCCTGAAAGCTATGTACTGTGTTTTTATGATGCAGCAGAATAGGTTAGTGTTAATTTCCTAACGATTAATCAATTACCATGTATTTTTATTAGCTACTTAACTGGTTGCTGGTTTTCAAACTGGGGAAATGTGGGTTAGAGTCAGCATAAGAGGAATTTATCATTTACTCAGAACCAGAAATAGAGGTGGATGTAAAATTCAAGCAAATATGCTACAGAACTTGGTGGAAAGGTAGCCTAGCTATTAACTGAGGCTTGTACCCTGAGCAGTGCTGTCTGCTTTGGATCAGGTGTAGTTCCAGTGGAAAAAAGGGAAAACTGGAAAACTTCAGGTTTCTGTGAGTGGCTTTCTAACATACTATACTGTGATCTCAGCATCAGGTTGTTCTATCTTGATGCTGTCTGGAGGATAATAGATGCTTAATGTGTAATGGCTTCTATCTGACTGCAATAACTGCTATAAAGTAACCGTGCTTCCACTTGTCTTGGTTGTGAGATGAAGTTCTCTTGTGTTGCAGACTGTCTCTTCTGACAGTCTTTTCACTCATCATAGATTAGCAGTCCTTGTTTGCCAAAAGGTAACATAGCAATATCTTCTCTTTGATTGCAAGTATTAATTATTAGCAGTAGGAAGTTCATAGAATCACAGAGTTGTTAGGGTTGGAAGGCACCTTAAAGATTATCTATATCCAAACCCCCTGCCATGGGCAGGGATGCCTCCCAGTAGATCAGATTGCTCAGTCTCATCCATCCTGGCCTTAAAAAATAATTTGAGGTGATGTTTTGTTATTTGAAAATGAAGAAAAAAGAGATTAAGAGAGAGAATCTGTGAAAATTACAGTGGATTCCATATCCTGATGTTAAGCTACTTCTAATGAAATATTCAAATTCTGAATAGAATCACAGGAGCTTTGCAGTAATGGCCAAAAAAGTATGATAGGAGTGAGAGTTGTGTGATTTTCAAGTAGTGGTTCATCCTTGGTTTTACATTGACACATTTTTGTCATTGACACATATATGTGCTGGCCTGCAACTGAATCTTATATTTTGGATGACTCTAATATCTACTAACTCTTAAGATCTACCTTGCTTAGCAGACAGGACATTCACTTTTCCCAGTATGGGTGTTCTTAAATGGTTTCTTTTGATACAGATTTGATACAGAAAAGTAGTAACTAAAGAGGTAACAACTGTTCATTGCTTATTGTAGGACAAAATAACACTGCATAAGAAGACTTGTTACCACTTTCCCAGATTAATGCAATGGAATAATGAGAAACTGGGCAATTTGTTTCAGGGACTGAATTCAAAAGATGAGAATTACTTCAAAACAGGCTACATGTTGTGTTTTGGTTTAAAGTTTCTATTAGTTGTGTAGATTTATTGTAGATCCAGTTTGAATAGTGTATATTAATTTTAAATTGCAAGATCCATGGGCTGAGACAACTCGAGTGTGAAATACTGTACTTGCAGTTGGAGTAATTTTATTACTTCTAAACCTGTCTCCTGTTACATACTAAAATAACTTACCATATAAAAAACCAACCAAACAAAAAACACCAAAAAACCCCAACAAACAAAACTGAATTTGAGTGGGAGAATGGGAGGAAGTAATTCAATTATATTTATAGGTGCTTTGGAACTGCCTATCTGAGGGAATATAAGAAATAAGTTTTGATGAAGGTAATGTCCCAGATAGGCAAGGATGTTTTGAAGTACAGCCTAGAAACTTAAAATATGGGGTGGGGATAAAGAAGTATGTAACTGTACTCACTAGATATGTGGAGAAATTGCTAAGCTACCTTTTTTTTTTTTTTTTCTAAGCCTTCTTTCCACATACAATGAATGGAGATGGGTATCTGTAGCTGTAGCTGTGCCTGTCAGTTAAAGACCTAAAGCTTTTATATGATCTATAGAAGTTACCTTGGACTTGCAAAAATAGAAACTATTTCCTCTCCTTGAATAGCTACAGCTTCATTACATGTGACTTCTTCCTTTTTCATTGAATGAAATCTAGAATTAGTCTTCAGCATCTCATTCATAAAAAATATCCTATGACACCTCCTAATCTAGTATAAAATGGAAGAGCAAAAATTATTAGGTAAGAATTAGTGTTTATAGGGCAGCTTGATATTTAGTTTGAATGCATTTCCCCCAGTCATTGTGAACTGTGGGGACCCCTAAACTGTTGGAGTTGTGTTAAAAGCACTGGTCTGAGAGTCACATTAATCCAGTTTGTCTAGTGGCCTGATGTTACTGCCATTTGTCTTAAAACTGCTGCTTCTTTGAGGGAGCCTGCTTGCCTGTGCTTCTGTTGGTTGTTTAGCAAGTTGAATCCCTTTTCCTTTTAGGAAACTTCATCCTAGGTTAAAGGTCAAGGAAGTTTTACTTTAGGAACCACGTTTGAGAAATTATAGCTTCTTCCCATCTTTGAAAGCTTCTTTGCAGATCCTATCATTTAGTAAAGCATGCATTTAACACATTAATGTTGTGGTTTCACAGGTAGTGGCAGACTGGTGCTAGAACATCAGGTGGTTAATCTGAAAGTAGAGGGTGATCACTTGTTTTTGCTTACATAACTGGTAGCCTATGTTGAATATATGGAAGAACAGCTGGGGAGTTGAAGGAAATACCAGCTCTTATACTCATGAAGCATGTCTTTTGCACATGGGTAGTGTCACAGGGCTGAATTAATTTTTATCTTTAGTATTTGTTACAACTGTAAGCATGCTTTGGGGTAAGATTTCTCATTTTCAACAGTGTAGTGGCTTTCTTCTCTAATTGAGCCCATTTAGAGCTATTGATGTCTTAATTCTTTTGCTCCTGGTCTCATTCAGATTTAACCTTGAGGCTCATAATTGCCTGGGGGTGGGGCAGTGTCATACCTTGTATGAGAACCATTGCTCTGGTTACTACTATATAAATACATAGCACAGTGAAACTTGGTAAGAATCAGCTGTGTTGTGTGACCATAGGACTCTTGACAGTTGTAAGAAAACACTGTACCTCAGGCAGAAATTGGCTGTGTAGAAAAGAGTGTCTTTTTCTGGGAAACCAGCAAACTGCTTTCAAGTTCTGTGATCAAAAAGAGAACACCATATAGCCATCTTTATAAGGAAGCCTGCAGTGTCATGGCTTTTATTTTTTGAGCTTAATATATAGAGTATAACTAAAGTGAATAATCAGGAAGCAAGCACTTAGAAGTAAAAATTTTTTTCCCTTCTACTGCTTATTAATACTAGTTACCATGACTGTCTTAAAATTCTTTGCACATACATATATGCATATACGTTAAACTATTGAGTAGAGGTGAAGCAACAAACAAATGTATTTGGTAGGAGGAGGTGTGAGAGGCAGGTTCCTTTTGGCATTTGCAGTGGTGTAGTCATCCATGCCTAATAAATGAGCCACTTACTGGTAGAGAGGAGCAACCTGCTGCTCTTTCTGCTGTATTTGATGTGTAGTGACTGAATACGTAGCGAAGGTAACTTCAATACAGGTGCAGCATCTTGTGACAATACCATTTGCTTGTGGGTTTTTTTGGTTTTGTTTTTTTTTGGGGGGCGGACAGGACTTAAAATGGACTTGAAAGATCCCAGTGTATGGAAGTACAGGAAAGGTGATGGACTCTGTGCTGTGTCATGGGTTTTGGGTGGGTTTTTTTGTGTTTTCTTTTGTTTTCTACTAATTATAAAGCCAGATATTAGAAATCACCCCTTCACACAGAGCTGAGATTAGCATAAATGTTTGAGGCCTCCTTAATATTCTTCTTTAAACTTAAATGTGATAGCCAGTATTCTTTACCTTAAGGCAGTTGTTTGAATTTCGCATGAGTTCTGGTTAGTTTGTCTCATGGGCTTAGGGTTCTCTGCAAGAAATGCATTTAGCTGCTCATAATCAGTAAAAGCTCAGAACTGACTCTGTTAGTATTAAAAAGGCACAGAATTTAAAGGATATGCAGGGCAAGTGCATTTTCAGTCAACTTGAACTTCTGTGCTTTTTATAGCATGTATTTGTCAGTCTGACAGATTATTTGTTTGGGATTTAATGCAGTGCTTTGTACATGTCAAATGACTCCTTAACTTCACCTTCCTGAGTTAGTGCAGCTCCATGTAGTTGAGGTTGCAGTAGAAGGAATTTACCTAAAATGAGTACTGCACATCTTAACTTTGTGGAAGATGATGCTCTGCTTTTGAGTGTTTTACTGGTGTATTTCTTTTTAGAATACTAAATTAGTTTTCCTTTTCTACCCAGCCTTTAAAAAATTACCTCAAACTGTTTCCCCACACTACTCTTTGATGCTGTCCCTTTTTTATTTTTTCCTTTAAAACAAGTCTTTATATGTGGTTGGTTGTTTACTACAGTATACAGGTTATCTTCAGGCAGTTATATGTTCTGTTCCCCACTGAGATAAAGATACTGCCTTGAATGCAGGTCCTGGTCTTTCTCAACTTTGTTTAGCAACAAATATGTATTTCCCTGAAAACTAGAAGCAGAAGGTGGTAGCTTGTGTACCACATATATGGGAATGGAGCTTTATGATGTGAAGGAATATTGCACAAAACTACCCTTGTATTTCCAACAGGGATGTGGAATGAGTGATTGTTCCATCCTCTGAAGTTTTTCTTTGCTTCTAGGTTAAATATTTGAACTGTGATTAGTTTTTCAAAATAAAATTCAATTTTTTACTAACACAAAACAGATGTCTATAGTGATGCTGCAACATATTTTGACCAGTTTTAAATCTGAATATGTCAAAGTGGTTATACCTTGTTGACTTGTGAATCCTTAAGACTTGATGGTGTTTATCTCATTGGGCTTTCAATCTTCCCTTGAAGGGAGTGATGCAAGACTCTCATCTGGAGTCTTTAAACTCCTGTGTTTAGGTGTAAAAAATATCTTCTGAATAATTGAAGGTTACCCCTAAATTCTGCACCAAAGGAATGGAGTTTAGTTCCTTGTCATGTAATTTTTACACTTGGGGTAGTTTTGCATAGATTTTAAAATTTCTTACCCTTCTGTCTAATAAAAGTTAACCACAATCAGTAATTTCTGAGAGTTGTTGCCTAAAATACTTAGGCTTGTTGATCTGACCTCTGCTTTGTACTGATTTTTGTTATGATGGCAGTCAGCTAAGGAATGCTGAATTAAGTGTAATCTTCCACCTTCTGATAGGTAGGTTTTATAGAAAACTAGACCATGTGCTGAAGTAGTAGAAAGACAGGGAATGGAGTGGCTACATCTGAAGTGAATTTCACCCTGAAATTCCTAATATTTTTCCTTTTCCCAGCAGTGTCTTTAGGGTAAGGTTCTGAAGTACAACCAAGAAAAAAGTGAGCATGGGGGGGGAAACTTAGGTTCTTGCTTTGTTCTGTGTTTGTATGGTGGTGCTTTGTTGGTTTTGTTTTTTGTTTCATTGGTTTGTTTTGTTCTCTTCCCCACAAAGTAAATTTCTAAGTGTTCCCTTTGGTAGCCAGCAACAATCCTCAATCCCCAAAGTGTGATTTGAGTATGACTGTTGTAGACATCTATACTATTTTCTGTTGACTCAGGTGTCTGTGAATCTTTTTGAAGCAGCATCCTGTCTTCGTGTGTCCCAAGCACTCTGTTGCTTTCTGTACTTAGTTTAAAGCATTGACCCGAGTCAAGGTTTTTCTTCAGCCAGTGTAACTTTTAGATCACTGGGTTTTTTGATAGTGCATTTTAATAAGATGTACCTTGTGTTTTATTTGTCTGTTTTCTAAACTGCTAAAGTTCAGGACTTTTTGTCTTGAATTATGTGTTACAGAATTCCACATTTCATAGAAGCATCTCCCTTTTCTTTTTTATCATAAAATAAGAAATAAGCAAGAGGCTGAATTTCCACCTGCTTCCTGATAGTGCCACAAATTTGGACACAGGATGTGTACTATATTTGCTATCAATTTTAACTTCCAGATAGAGTTTTTCAAAAGTGCACAAGCAACTAAAGTGTTAGCCCCTGTGGCTAGTGTCTGCTAAGCCTGATGAAAGCAGACTTCTTGATGTGGAAGTAACTCAGTATAGATGTTATGCCCCTTTGAAGTAGAAATGGGCTTGTATAAAACTTCTAACTATAGCTTCACTGTACTATATGGATTTATACACTAGGACTGTTACATTGTGCAACAGTAGTCTTTATGCTACATAATTGTTTTAACTAAAATTTTGGTACCTAATGTTGCAAATGCAGACTCCAGTTTTCTAGTTGAAGCATATTGTGTAATTCCTTTTGTAGTTGTTAGATTTATTCCATGGGCTGAAGTTGACTTTCATTGACTAACTAGTCATGACATGGATTTTCCAGTAGTTAACAGTATTTGATGTAATTTACTTCATGAAAGAGTGAATGACTTTGTCTGAAGAGCTAATACTGTCCTGAACTATCTTGCCATTAGCCTTATAAGAAACTTGGTAATAAAGGATGGAGGTTGGGAAAACTGATACAGGAACTTTTGCTTGTAATTTCCTGTAGGACATTACACCTTACCAAAAACTTCAGACATAGAAGTGATTGTGGCTTCTTTGTTAATGTCTTTCATTTTTTTCAGCAGCTCTAGTAATGTACTCTTATTTTCTTCCCCGATATATTTCTGATATTCACACTTGGAGTTATTTTGATTTCCCCTCCCTTTTACATCTTCCTTTGTATCCGTGTGTGTGTGTGTGTTATATATATATATATATGTATAAAAATCTGTAAAACTTCTGCTCTGTTCAGCAAAACTGTCATTTAACTGTGTGGGTTTTTTAAGATGTTCTTCCATAATTAATTCTAGTCTAGAAGTAGAGCTACGGGCTGAACAGGAGACATTTTCACTTCAGAGGAATATCTTAGGGAGGGATTATAGTGAGCCTAGAAAGGCAGCATGGAACTCATTTCAGCTTGTACTAGAAGAGCTTTTAGTATGAGGTCTTAGCTCTTGCAGTTGGATCTGAGGAGGTACAGGGATGAAGATGAAGATGAAAAGCCCCTCTGAATCAAAACTTCACATTGTAATGGATGATTTCAAGTGTAGAAGATGCATAGGAGAAGTAAGAGTTTGCTAAAATTCTGCAGTTTGTTAGGAAAATGGCTTTTCATCCTGCAGAAGAGAAGGCTTTGGGAAGCAGGGGGAATGAATGGTGAATAACCTTCTAGTACCTATGGGCAAGCTGTTGAGAATACTGAGCCAGGTTCTTTAAAACAGTGTGTAGAAGGCAGGCAAGAGACAGCAGGTATGCATTAAAGTAAGTGCATTTAGGAACATGTTTCACTATGGAGTGGGATGGTCACTGGGACAGATGGAAGAGGTTCTGCAGGATCTACCCTTGGCTATTTTGATGCTCAGCTGGATAAAGCCTTGAATAACCTAAACTGATCTTCCTGACCTGGCTTTGAGCAAGAGGTTGACTAGAGAACCCTAGAGATCCTTTCCAATCAGAATTAATCTATATGATTCTGCACCAAAAAACTGTAGAAATCCTCAGCTTCATTAATATAAAGTTGTCCATGTTAGAGCTTGAAATTAGGTATCACTACTGGGCCTGTATTAAAAGGCTTACTGTATGTAGATAGTGTGGCCTCAGTGGAAATTCAAGAACGTTTTTAAACTTAGGTTTGCAATGCAGAAGACTGAATCTTTTGCACAGTCAAATGATGATGTTTGTTTTCTTAAAGTTTGAGCTGCTTATTTCTGAATTCAGTGGTGAGGTTCTCAGAGGTGGAAGGACTTTCTCATACCCTGTCCATGGTACTGCAGGTGCAGACGGCCCTGCCACAGCAGTCCTCATCCTGAGAATATATTGGAAAATGAGTGGTTTAGTACTGAAGCTGGGATAGGTTCTCTGTGTGGTGTGTTTTGTGTAGGTATTTTTCTTCCTCTCTCTCCTGTAAGGTTTTTTCTGTTTGTTGTTTCTTCAGGCTGGATACTTTGTGTTCAAAGCCTCATGAATAGTGGCAGTGTATGTAGCTAAAAGTTCATTTCTGTAGTTATGTCTCTGGGAAAAGCAGAAAAAGAGGTCTTTTTTTCTGTTGGCTAAAAAGCACAATTTCATAGTAAGTAATTGAGAACAATTTCGGTAACTTGTCACTGCAAATATGATGTAATTTGTCTTGTGGCAGAACTTAAAGATCTTGGTTTCCTGGTGATCAGCAGAATTATCAACGGAGACCCAAATGAAAGATAAAATTAGATGTTGAACATTGGTGTGCTGGTTCGTAGCGTCTGCAGTATCTCCTGGGGTAAAGTAGCCAGTGAAGTAAATCTGATCCTACCACCCAAAATTTACTTCATCTTTGCAGTGTGCTTCTGGATAGACTAATTGACACTACTTAGTCTAGATTTTGCATGTATTCTTTAGTGTTGAAATTTTGGGGGGAGTAACTAGAAAAGTGTTACACTGACCATTTGTTATGCTGATACCACTGTTAGATGAAAGCTGAAGGATAGGTCAATTTTTAGTACTTTAGTACTAGTGTTTCCTTTAAAAACAAAACATTGGACAATAATTCTCACTCTTTACTCTTACATACCAAGAGTTGTGATGGTTTAGTGACACTTGCAGACTAAAACTAAGTAGGGACTGATGAACTGAGATAAGTGCTTGTAAACTATCCAGTACTTTTACAGAATGCTGTAAAGGAAGAGAGTGTGTTTGAGAGAGCTATTGGCATGTCCAGTAATTATTTTCAACTCTTTGTCTTGTCAGTGAAACAAATTTAACAGGAGTGATATAAATAATCACAGAAGTATACCTTAATTCTGGAATGCAGGATTAACTGGGATCCAAACATGGTTCATTCTTCATGTTGCCCTTTTTTTTGCTTCTCCACACAAGGTGTGGGCAACCTGGGGTACTGTGGGTATTGGGAACCTGGACTCCAGCTGACAGGTATAATAAGTAGCTTGACTGTCGTGGTCAGCACTAATGTTGAACTAGATGTAGGCACCAGCTAAAAGGTCAGACTTCTAAAATATTCAGTAACTACTGGAGAAGTAGTGCTCTGCAAACAACATAATTTTGCCAAGAAGAGCAGGTAGGAGAGCTGGTGCAGTTTGTCCCCTATATAATTTACCAATGAATTACATTTGGTACTTTAGCTGTTGCTAGATACATAGAAAATGTAAATAATATTTCATTTGTCCATGTGAAAACACAATGAGTAAGATTTTGGAAGGGAAGTGGGGGGAAAAGCTGCTTATAGAGTGTAAGCAATTCTGCATTGTAGTCCTTTTATAGGTAATTATTGTAAGAACCATTCTGAAAGACAAAATGCCTTTTATAAGTTGAAAAAAGTTGAGAACCCTGTATGTTTTGTGGAGAGCAGTGAACTTGTAAGCTTTTTTCAGTTTAAACTTTTGTCAATTAAGGTAATTTTTTCCATGTGAAGTGTATTGTGATAAATTCTAGCAGTGCATGACTGCAGCTTCACCTGTAAGAATACTTCTGTTACATACCTGTATGTAATGTATTTTGACAGCTATACCCCAAATTTATTTTGAAATGTGGAAAACTATTTAAGTGCAAGATTTGTAAATGTGCTTCCATTCCTGTGAACAGGAAGTAAATATAGTTGGGGTATTCAGCAACCATAATGCTGTTAGAGATGCAATGTGATGACTGTATAATAGATACTTCAAGGATTTTTTTTGATCCCTTTTAAACAGATACAAGATGCTTATTTTACTGCTCAAATAAAGTATGCTGAAGGGTCTGTTTTTCTCTTTCTACCTTGTCTAAGGAAACTTTGGTGTAGTGGGTAATTTACTTTGGGTTTTGTTCTGAAAGTATCTTAAAGACTCCTTCTAACCTCCCCACCCCTAAAGTGTAGCGGTTGGTTTTCTCTGCTATGCCATAACTTATGTTAATCAGTTTGCTTTCAAAATGACCATGCTTGCTCTTCATGAAGAATAACATGTAAATTGAGTATTTTAATTCTCATGCACACCCTAAAGAACAATTTGTAAATTAATTCAACAAAACTTTCTTTAACTCTTAGGAAAACTTGGGACATCAGAGCTTGAGCTTTAGTGCTTAATACAGTAGAGCCCATTTATAACTTATATCAGTCAATAATTTTGGAAGTGTCAGGTGTTATCATCCTGTCCATCCTGTGCAAGGTGGGGGATACAGATGTGATACCTTGTTGGATGCAGAGATAGTATGTTGTATTAGACCAGAATGCCAGTTCATTATACATGTTGGTCTATTAAGAGATGCAATATCAACCTACAAAACTTGTGGCTGCTTTGGGGTAGGATGAATGCAGGAGTGTGAGGCACCAGGATGTGGCCTCTCCATCTTTGGCAGTCTCAGGAGTCCACAGAGATGCACAGTGCTAGAAGGAAGACAAGTTTTCTTTCCTTCCATGTTCACTCTCATCTTCTCTTTGATCCATGTCCTTCTGTTTAAGAAAAGTTGCCACTGGCTCATGCTTTCCTTGGTATTGATACGTGTGTTCAGGTGTAACAAAGTGAATTCTCACTTCATGTTGAAAACTATAATTTTATGCAGTGCTATCTTAGACTATTTTATATGCTGCCTATGATCTTAATCTAGAGAGAATATTCTGTGTGCTCTTGCATTATTAGTCGTATGCATAGCCGTGTGTCTCAAGGACTTAAAAAACCCTTTGGCTATAGATGTCCCCTTAAAAGTGTTTAGAACATTTTTAAGCATTTCATTGAAATAATTTTCATATGGAAATTGAAAAACTAAACTGGAGTTTTCATTAAACGATGATTTCTGGGAAGTAGTACTTAACCTTGGTACGCCTTGCAGGGGATAAATAATGTGAATTCTGCATATTGTCAGTTTGGAGCTCTTGCCTTGTAGAGAAAACGGCTAAAGTGGCAGCTGCTGTAATCTGTAACCTTAAGGAATGGGGCTGTGGGAAGCCAGTCCCTGCTGCTCATGTCATTAGGCTGTCTTCCTCCTGGGAGAGGATGTTGCTTCTCTGTTACTCTCCAACTTTGGATTTCTTCTGCATTACCTACTCCACCCAGTGAGCATTTCCTTCCAGAAGGTCTGGGAATTTAGTTGCTGACGTTCCAGCAGCAGGAGGAATACTTCATCCCTTTCCAAAGGTTTGCTTTTTGTATGAGAGCTGGGAATTTAACTGATGTTCTAGCATAAATTTGGGAATAATGATGCAGTTAACACATGCATGCATAACCAAGTTTTAATAAACAGATTGGAAAGAAGCAGTGGGGGAAAAAAAGAAAAACCACAAAAACAGAGGTGCTCTTTATTCCCCTGACTGTTCATTGCTAGCTAACTACTGCCATGTTAATACTTGGTGGGCAATCTGAACTATCTGTGTCTTTCTTCATGCATTACTTTATCAACTAAAACTCTAACATCTGATTTACCTGTTTGCACAATACTGATCAGAAGCCTTTTCTATTGCAGTAGCTAAAGAGAAAACACTAACCTGCTTTGCAAAGACAGATGTCCCATCTTAAAAAGTGGATAAAATCTGTCTTACTGAGTCAGAGAAGCAACGATACTTGTGTTGTGGTCTGTACAGATTATTTAAGCCCTCTTCATTACAGTGTGAATCTGACCCTTATGCAGACAGATAATAAAAGAAGTGGGAATGTGTAGCCTGTTTCCTGTGAGGTGGCTGCAGCACTTGTCAGGATGATAGCCAGGGTGCCAGTTCCCTGAATAATATGACACTCCAAGTCTTCAGGAAAGATGCTTCTATAACTATGGTGTTTGTTAGATAAATTTTGAGAATATTTTTTTTAAACTCAGAGTTAGTCATTGGTGTTGTGACTTAGCATTATTTTGGAAGTGGACATTTCTATCAGACAGTGAAACCATTCCACTTAGTTGTAGGAACACTAATAAGGGTTTTCTGGTTGCTCTTTAAAACATTTAATTACTGTTTAGCACCTTGCAGATGAAGATTAAACTACACAGCCAAGTTTCTGTTATAGGTTCCTAATTACACCAACACAAAAGTCATAGTGCAATATGACCCATTGTGGTTGTTTTTTTATTTCTGCACACACATTTGAAATGGAGCTGCTGTGGTTTTAGTGTTAATTTTGGAAGACTTCCTCATCAAATTAAACTTCTTGTTTAACTGTTCTTCTAAAGCAAACATAGCATGTCAGATGACCAGATAGTTCTGTCTATCAATTCACACATTAACTATAAAAGAAAAGAGCACACATTTGTATTTCATTTTGGTTCATTATTACTTGGCTTCCTGATGCCAGGACCCTAGAAATTCTGTACACTGAAACAGTAGACTGAGTGGATTATTTTTCTTGTTGAATGCAACTGCTGAGCTCATTCATGTTTCTTTAGGTATTAATATTTTCTTTTTAAAATTGGATTTGCATATGAATTTTTTTCCTAAACCAAGTGTCAGTTTGTTGGGTTTTTTTTAAGAATCAATTTTGAGATACATGTAAATAATGCTGTAGTTATGTTCAAGACTCAAATATGAAGCTTACTAAGTAGACTTCATGAATAGAGAGTGACATTGTCAGAAGAGTTGTCATAAATGAAAATGCAGGGCAAAAAGATAATAGCAAGGGAAAAGGATGTTGTGATGCTTTCTGGATTCTGTTCTCAGCAGTCTTGTATGAGAGTCTGGACATGCTGCACAACTCTGTCATGAGGAGCTGCTGTTCTTGGCCTGGGGTGCTAAAAGAATAAGGAAATTATGGGTGCAGCTGCTTTTTGGTTCTGTCCTACTTGAATTCAGGAATTACTGTTGGTTTAGATGTGTGTGATCGATTATACAGATGACTTTAGCATAGGCTTGTTAGGAGTGTACTGCTCATTCAGAGTGCTGTTTAGTGCTAATGACTTTCAGAATAAAGCACCTGATGATTTTTTTCTTAGAAAAGGGATTCCTGCAGCTTTGATTTTCTCAACAGCCTGCTTTGATATGTTTCTTCATGGATTCAGCTCCTCTGGAGTACTAGGGAGTGCCTCCTTGAGCCTATAAAGGCCTCTCCTGTGACTAATGTCTTGAAAGAGAAAGCATTCTGGTCAAAGGCTTAGAATGGATTGCTGTACTAATGAAGAAATTGAGGTGTTATTCCTTCATTTAATCTTCTAGACCTACTACTTTGGGGATTCTCTTGAATCTCTGTATCTGACTTTTATCTAGAGAGGACCACATTGCTTCTGGCACTGTTCTGCACTGAGGGCTTTGGTGATTATCACAGTGCTGGCCATGCAGAGTCTGGCACTGGAACAAGCCACAATAAACAAAGCTTTTTGGTTGTCTCTGAGAGTGAAGAAACTTGGAGCAAATATAAGGGTACAGTAAAAAAAATCCTTTTCTAGTTTCAGACATGAGCATCTATCTCTGGGCCCAAACAAAAAACCCTTGCACTGTTACTAATGGAAGACAGTTAATTGTGTGACTCCTCATGGGGTGGAAAAAGGCAGTGATAAGCCAAGGATTTTCAGAGAAGTTATGCTGGCATACTAGTCTTAATTTTTTAGGGGTGGATGTGCTGGTTTGTTTTTTTTCTTGCTTTTTTTTTTTGATACTTTCACAGTCTTTAATCATACTAGCTTGGATAGTGTGAAATCTTAATGCAATAAATGGCCTTCTGCAAAGGTGAGGATGTCAGCTTCTAGGGCAGACTCATTCAGCTTAATTTGTAGAAAGGCAAGAAGTATTTTACAAGTGCATTCATATTTTACTGAGAACATTCACCTTCCCTAAGTGTATTTGCATCAGTCTCTAATGCAATTAAATAATGAGTTACACATTTTCCAGGAATGGAAAACTGAAGGGCAAGAGACATTGGTATGAGATTTCTTTTATAGGTTCAAATTTTTCTTCAATAGCTGCCCAGTTATTCAATCACCATAGAGAATATGTTGTTAGAAGCAAATATTTTTCCTCCTTTGCTCCTGGAATCTTGTGCAATGCTATCTCAGGGAAAACCCACTGTTTTCTTGTGAGGTAGAGTGTTAGTCAGCTCAGCTTTGTTGCTAGCCCTCTGAATTCCCCTTCTGCTAGACAGGGCCTGTAGACATGGTGTCTCCTTTATGTCTAATGCAGTGATTGAGCACAATGGATCTTGTTTAGAAGTGAGGATTCTTCTGTAGAACAAACTGTGCAAGCAGTCTACAAGTTAGGGTGATATGCCCGAGTCCTAGGATTTAATGTTACTATTTTACCATTGCACTGTGGGAAGGCAAGGAAACAACCTCACTGGTGCAAGCTGACATTTGGCTGATGGGGCTAACTGCAGACTCTTAATGTTAAAACCATGTTTTTGTAAACAGACTTCCCTTGTTGAGGAAATTCTGTCATACTTCTCTAGAGGATTTCGCTGTAAATGCAAAGTTTTGGAAAGCACTGAATTGGTTCTTGGAGTTGTGGCTCTGTGTTGTGATTTGTTTTGGGTTTTTTTTGTTGTTTTTTTTCCCCAAGGAACTTGTTTAGGCTTTTCTCAAATTCCTGTAGTATGCCCAGATTTGTAAAGACAATCAGGTGCTTTTGTGCTGGCTGTATGAATGTCTTTCTTGAGACTTACTTCTGATTCCTTGTTGCTGTTGTTGTATGTTTGATCACCACCAGAAAAAGTGAAGCAGTTCTTCAGTAATCTTTGTGATACTGACCTCTGGGCTGCTTGCCCTTGCTGAGGAGATACACGCTTTCTCTGAACCTGCTTAGGCTGCATGTAATGCTTGTTAATGCCTACAAATGTTGGTTGGGGCTTGTACTCTGCTTCTGCATCCTTCCCAGTACAGCAGTCTCTTAATGGTTTTTTGGTCCATCATGGAATCTTCCCCATGCCTCAGATCCTGAAGATTTGGATAGCCTGTTTAAATCCCTGGCAGCCTGCTTCCTCTATTTATGCCTGTGAGGGCAGGATACTGTGAGAACAAACTAACTCTGGCAGTTAACCAGAGGAATCACTTGGGTACAGGATCTTGTAGCTTGTCTGCAAATCTGAACAAATACATGATTAATTTTTTTCCTGTAAACCTTACCCAAGTAAAGCGAGTATGTGTAAATTTGAATTCCTGGTTATATTGTCTAGCTGACAGGATACAATTCGAAAACGTTTGAGGGTGGTCTTTCTCCACCTAGTGGGAATCTCGGTGTTACAATGTTTGCTACCAGGTGATAAAGGAAGGACCCTCCTGGAGGCTGCTCAGACTGAGTTTATGTAGTCTCTCTTGTATTTCCCTTCACATGTCCCACATAGCAGTACCTGTAATTCTTTGCAACTGAGCTCTGTATTTTGATCCAACCCTTTTCCAGAATTTACTTCAGTTGCTCTCTAGGCTAAAACTGTACTCTCTGCTGCTGAAAGCTATTTGCTGATCAGAAGGAACAGCACCAGTGTGAAAAACATTAGAAGGAGAGGTCTTCTGATCAGGTAATATGAGGCCCTAAAATCTACTGACTGCAGATGTTTTTTCTGCAGATTTGAGTTGTGGCTGCCAGTACAGTTTATGTAGTAAGTTGTAGTAAGTGAGGAATTTTGCTTGGATGTGGTTAAGATAGTGGTGTGTCAAGAAGCAAAGTTTTGTTTGTAATAACAAGTAAACAAACCAAAAATAGTATGGGTGTAGACAGCTTGTTCCAAGTGGTATTAGCAGTAGGTAAATTAGTCTTTTCTGTGAATGCTGAAGATTTGGAGCTTAGTTACAGCTTTTTTTGGTGTATAACATTGTTAAAGCAGTGCTACAGAAACAGCTCTGTACTCCCACTATATAAGCAGATTAAACCTTAAATACTGGTCTGGCTAATGACTTCCTCAAGTTTTTATCAGTTGCAAAATTCTAGAAAAGCCTAGTAAGTATCTCAGTGCTATCACTAAATGTTTCTCCGTCACAACACCTGATATCACTGGACACATCTGTTTTTTGGATTTTTTGTTTTTTTTGCCATAGGTTTGCTCATGGTACCTTGTGAAGGCTTGTAACTGAAAGCATCACTAGATAGTGAGTTCTGGGAACTTCTGGTAGTACCTGTAGTGTTAAAGTAAGTGGAACAGCTGTGATTTTGTTCATGGTAGTATATTTCCTGCTACCTGGGAGATGAAGAGATTTGTAACATTCAATTAGCTTCTAATAAGTTTTGTTCATCAAAATTGGGGAATATTTCTCAGCAGTGCAACAGAATTTCCTGACTTAATACTACTGCTTCACAGAGCTGTGAAATTTCATAGTGTGTGTTTCTATTGCCTGGCTAACTGCTGGTAACCAGCTTCAGGACTTCAGGTGAAATTAAGTGGGGAGAACTTTTCTTGATTTAAGATAGACATGGAAGTCTTATACTTGCACTGTCTTTTCTCTGTAGTGCATTTCATTCACCTTGTATTTAGCAGATGCTACGTAAATAAGTGCTTATGCTTCTAAGATGTAGTCTTAAAAGCATGTTTATAAAAAACACTAAAGTCAGCTCTAGGGATAGGAAATAAAATTAAAACGATGTGGAAGTGTCCAAAATGATTCAAACTCAGCAGCCTGTATTAGTTGTTCTTTTTCCCTTTCTGTGTTTCTAAAAGTGTGGGACTTAGTAATAAATGTGCAAGAACTGCTCTACTGAATCAGAATTAAATTAGCCTGGTGTCTTGCTGTGGTTTGTGCCTAGCAGCAGGCTAGAGCTCTAAGGAAGACTAAGATCAGGGTGAACACAGTGATACTTCCTTGAATGCTTTCTGAAAACAGTCCTGAAGTCTATGGACTTTAGCTCGGGAAATGTCTAGCCCAGCTGTTTCCTTGGCAGAGTATTTTCTGCTTAATAGTCTTTGACCTATGCACTTTACACTGGATCTTCCACCTTGGTCAGTCTGTCTGAGTATATTTAAACCATTTTAATTCTGTAAGCCTTTGATGGCAAAGAGTTGCCCAGTTTAACCAGACAATGTTGTATTTATATTTTTATATATATAATGTAACATATAAAGGTGAATATACCTGTTCTCTGTCTCTTGCATCCTGTCTTGCACACTGTGTACCCATGGTACCTGTTTGCCAGTGAGTCAGTTTTGTTCCTATGATAAATTTAATTCTTGTTTTTCCTTGTATACTTGTGAGTTTTTTCTGTGTGCAGGGAGAGGAAAGCAGAGTTATCCTGTGCTCTGAGGATTTCTACGTTGATGATGTTCAGTGCTTTTTTCCTAATAACTCCTTGTATTTAGTTTGGCTTTTGACTATGACTGACTACTGAGCAGATTTCACAGGAGATACTTATGACAGCTCAAAGAACTTGTTCCTTAAAATTGCTCGGTAGATTGGCATATCATTGTGCTCATTGAGGAGTAATTTTTCTTTAGTTGCATCATTTGGCATTTAGCAACAATACATTTCATACTATTATATCACTCTTCAATCCAGTGAGATGTTTAAGACCATGAGATGGTCTTAAATGGGAAGTTCTTTGGTGTAGTGGCTTCTGCCCACTTTATCCTCATTTTCTTTTTCAGATAGCTAATAAATAGGATGACTCTCTGATATCAGCAAATGGTGTGGAGCTCCCACTGTTCACTTCCCTTGTTCCTTTTTTTGTTTCCAAGTTTTTAAAATCATCTCCTAACTACTGATGGCACTCAAGTTTCTTTGGAGAGCTCAGCAGAACCCTATTGAAAGCTTTTTTGAAATTTAGGAAGAAAAAATTGTTCTGGTCCACATCATCTTTGACTTTTGCTCGAAAAATTATTTATGGGAGCTTGTCTCTCCATGAACAGTTGAATTTTTTGTCTCCTTGTTTTGATTTCCTACTCTAACTAGCATGGTCATTGGACTTGATTAAAGAGTATATCTTAAAAGCTGCAAGATTTGTGGTGTGTTTCTCTTTATGAATGGATGCCTCTTTGGATCATTAATACCTGTCTGGAACCTGAAATAATGTGCACTACTGAAAGTACCAGTGTTTCTCAGATTCTGTAAACCTGGAGGAGAGGCAAAGATACTCTGTTATTTTTCTCTGAAATATCTTAATGCTTTTCTAAGCAAAATGTTTTATTTCAGTAAAGGACAAATAAGTGTTTTCTAATATATATTTTTAGATAAAATCCTGTTCATAAAAGTCTGATACTGCTGATTTACTGCAGATGCTATTTAAAAAGAATCTGTAAAGTCATTAGCAAAAGTTTTTAAATACAGGTTCAGCAGGTGAGAACTGTTCTGTCTCAGCTGCCTGATCAACACGTGTGAATGACCAGAATCTTTGGAAGTAAACCTGCAAATAACTTCTAAACTAAACTTGTAGAAACAAACTCAGTCAAATTCTTAAGCAACATGGCTTTAAAAATAATTATGGACTAGAATTTTAAACTCTTCTTCGTAACTGTTTATGAAGATTTTATCCTTTACCCTGATGAAATTTTATTAAAAATTATCTGATCAAGAAATTATTACATGCAATTTTATAAATTTGTACTCCTCATTTGCAGCAAGTAGAGCTTGTACTGAAAAACATAAAGAATTAATGTACGGGTATTGAGGGAAAAGCTCTTGCCAATTTTTCACATAAACATGTGGGGGCTTTTAGAGTTCTAATAAATGCAAGAAATCCCAGTTCTAAACTACCTAATATATCCCAGAGTTTTGTAGTATTTAATGACTAGGAAAGCCAATTCACATGTCTGTGTTCTGTGACTGCTTGCTGATTGTCACTATCTTTCCCAAACTGCATCTTTTTCTTAGAAAAGATTCGAAATACAACTTCATTGACTTCAGTTTGGTGCTCCTAAAGAGAAAATATTGGCTTTATTCTTCCTATGCTGAGTCAGGAACACTTTGAACTAGAGAATGTGTGGGGTTTGTTTGGGGTGTTTGGGGGTTGTTTGGTTTTTGGTTTTTTTTTGGTGTGCTGTTTTGTTTTTCTTCCCTCTTTCCCACCAAGCCCTGTTTCAAGAAATGACTGGACAAAATTGTAGTAGATGATCTTCACATCAGACCTGAATTTGGAACTTCATGTATGTTGCAATTGTTTGCATTATATATGCTCTGTATAAGTGAGCTCTAGACCACAGAATGTATGTGACATAGATGAAGAGAAATTGCTGCTTTACCTGATTTAAAAAAAAAAAAAACAACTGATAATGTTGGTTTGACCATGTGTAACCTGAGTCGTTACAAGACAAAGTACTTGATTCAGACCTGGAAATATTTTAAACTGTGTAGTGCAAAAAGACCAAGAGTAAACCAGAAACCAAAGAAGCTGTTATTGCTCCAGCACTTTTCCTTGAACTCTCTCCTACACGGAGGAGTGGTAGCAGATACACTATTGCTCCTACCTTAGGGTCCAGAAATGTAATGTGATTTAAGTTTTGATTTTTTAATTAATGTGTCATACTGCGTACTTCATGCCAGTCCTCTAATCTCTGGCATCAGGTGCAAGTGAATTTGATGACAGTTTTGTGGCCACTGAGGAGTGCATGGACTTGGACAAAGTTTTTATTCTTCGGAGCTCAGTGCTTTGCATTATTCCTTGATTAGCAGAAGTACTCAAGCTGCTCATCCAGAACCTATTGATGAGCTCTTTAAGGCTTTCTCTGTGCAGATTTCTGAGTCTTACACTTGTTTTGGTGCTTCTCTCCTCTCCAATCCAAATAAAAAGTCTTTATTCTTTCATGGATTTATGGAAAAACATGGGAGATCTAATACCATTGTTGCTAAGAAAGCAATAATAGGCTGATATGTTCATGTTTGTAGCTTAAAGTTACTTGAGAAGTTCAGAATAGGTCTTTCTCAATATTTATGTCAATGTGTCTGTCTGTAATATTTAAAGGTCAACTTATCCTTTTGTTTTCTTTTGAAAGTGTTGAACAAATGCAAGAGTTGAAGCCTAGGACAAACACACCTTAATTGAGAATGTGAGGAGAAAACAAATCAACATTAAGTAGTTTATAATCCATTTTTCAAAGTTTGTTTTAAATAAATTTTAAACACGTACATGAAGAGTTTTGATAATTACTAAATTATCTCAGATAATTATCTCTCAGATCTTCTGGTGCTTTAGTCTATGCTTTCCTAATTTCAAGGATGCTTCTGAAGGGAACTGAGGGGTTGTTGCTAACACTGGCTTGATCTCCCGTTCTCTAGGCCTAAAGTGTATTTAGTTATTATGCTTCAGAATGAATAATTCTTGGATTTTGTTCATGTCTTGATAATGTGGAAGACGACTTACGTAGTATATTCACTTGTACTATTTCTGTTCAAGAAAAGCACCTTGAGCACCGTGGAATTAAGAAAATTGTTCAAGGGGACTCCTAGAAGCAAAGCAGGTGGGGTGCTCAGTCCCCCTGCTTACCTATAAACAGAAAATTTACTTCTTGCAAACATATCTTGTGTGAGAGAATTTAAGTAATAGTAGTATGTGCCTGGTATACTTTTCTGATTTGTTATGACATTATTGCTGTGGCAACTCAGCCACATTCATAAGGGAGAGTTAGGAAATTTGGAAGGTTCCTGAGGTAGCTGGCAAGTAGAGACAAGAAGCCATGACCTGTGGTCATTCATTCTTCCACTTTGTCTTATTTTCTCCAAGTAATATTTGGAATTCTTATGGATAAAATTAATACTTGTGTGCCTTATTTACAGCACCATGCATTATAATGAGTACCTGTAATCAGCTTTTAAACCCCTTTTTCGTGCTTCTCCCCTTCTCCCCCCTCTGCAGATAATTTCAGGAGCGTGTGTGTTAGCTATTGGATTCTCTTCCCCTAAGAGGAAAAGATAGTGCTGCATTTTAACATTTAAAGATCCTTGAGTTTTCATAAAAAATCATAGGAAAAAAAAATTAATGTGTTAAGCGCACCTTAGCTTCAATGGCATTTTCCTTTGTTACACTTTCTGTGGAAGATATGGTTGCTGTCACTCCTTCTTCAGGGACAAAAATCAGATAATTCTTTGGCTATAGAGGAAGGTATTTAATAATAAAAAAAATCTCTGGAGATGTGTTTGCAGAAAGTTTAACTGTGTATTTTTTCCTTAATTTGGATAACATGAATATCCAGGAATTAATAAGAAAGCTGTTTACAAGATTTTTGCACTGGTAGTTCAAGTGTTAATTACTGAGTACAGCTTGACAGGCAGGCTAGGACTTCTAAAGATACTGTAGCAGTCCTGTTTGTGCTGCATCATGAAAATGCAAATAGGAGGTTTTTTTAATGTAAAACCTGAGCTTTCCTTTAATGGAAGTTTTTTATTAAAAAATGTATACATTTCCTTCTGAGCACTGATGGTGCTCTGTTCTAGATTGTACCTTAGTGATAATAAGGCCCTCGTTCCTCAAGCCTTGTTTCAGATCAGACCAGTTGTAATATATGAAGCAATGCAGTTATAGCAGCAGGTCAAAAATAAGCCCTTGTGGTAAATTATCCAGGTGATGGCTGTCTGCAGGATGTTGCAAACTGGGTTATATTCAAATGCAGTCTTGCAGCCTCAAATGAGATGATTTATTCTATGTGTGAGAATTTCTGGGTCGTGTCTCTTTAAAGGTTGAGGAGCTCCTCAGAGCTGAGCTTTTCTTTTATAATTGGATCTGGGAATACTGGCCATTATTATTAAGTATGCAATCTAATACAAGCTAGCACAAGAAGCTTTCATTATGGAATAATATGTTCTTACCTATCTTCTTCAGTGAAGAAAGAAACAGACTGATAAAAACTCCAGTACCCGGAAGCCCGGAGGACGGTGGTTTTCTTTGTCTTTTGGATGAAGGCATCCTAGGAAAACATGAAGAGGTTGAATGGCCCAGGGAGACTGATGAAAAGTGAGGAGTGGTGAGAGAGCTGCCCAGGAGACAGGCAGAGAGATGAGGTGTGGCACAGGAGAGGAGGAGAACAGCTCCAACTGCTGTGCAAAGGGTAGCACTAGTGTGGTGACTTAGGCAGCTTGTTTTGGGTTGTTTAAGCTCTTTTTTCTTTAAGTTTTAAATTGGTCTTTAGATCATATCTCAGGTTTGTTTGCTCAACTTCCCCGTTAAAATCGGTTATCATTTGTCTTCTACCTAGTGATCCTTTTTTCTTAAATTAGCATTTTCTCTGTTAGTCAGCATATTCAACATGTAATCATTATGCATTGTTTGATACTAGTACTGAGTTCTAGCATTAATTATACTATTAGAGCTCACTAGCTCAAGAACTGAAATCTATTTACCCATTGTACCAACTTTTCTTAAAGACACAGGCCATATCACTTTAATTTACTAGTTCAATGTTATGTTCGCTTTCACTGGAGGAGCCAGTTCTCTTAAGGTGAAAAAAAACTTTCTTTTTTTACCCTCAGGAAAGGAGAATGAGGATAAGCTATACTAGTTCTGAAATCTTGAAGGATTTGGAGATATAACCTACTGTTAACATTGCTACTTTTAGATAAATTAATTGGTTTCAAGTTTTGTGAACATACTGTCTTATATCACAAGCACATCTAAGAGTCTATATGTCTTCTGTGCACTTTGCTAGTTTAAAAATTCCATATAGCTGTGTTCTTGAAGTTAAGAAATTCATCAGCAATACTGGATTGAGAAACAAAGCCTCAAAAAACAGAGGAGCATATTGCATACTGAAAAGTAGTAACTGAAGTATGGGTAATGCAGACTTTCTGCATTGGTGTAAACAAACAAAACAAACTTTCTTTAGTTATAGATGAATGTATAAAGTAATCAATAGAAAAAAATACACCTTGCAGGTGACAAGTTAACCCTTCCCTCAGACTGATTTTTAACTTGCAGTTGATCTTTAAATTGGAGATTTTAAGCCAGCGAGTAAAAGGCAGCAAAAGGATAAGAAACTAGTGGGTGAAGTGCTTCAGTAGTGCAAAGTCATGGTTCAGGGGGTTGCAATGTGGGGTGAGTTGAAGCTTAAAGCTGTTCCAGCCAGAGTCCCCAAATTTACGCAGGACAGCGCCAGCATCTGAGCATGAATCATCAGTGTCTGGGGTTTTTAATCTGCAGAGATAAAAGCACTGGTAAAAATGGATATTGGTAACATCTGTGAAACTGCCTTTTACATTATGAAAAGAACTCAGTTTGTTGGGGGCTCTGCACTGCTACTGAATAAGCTTTGTTATGTTAGTGACCACCTTTACAATTAGGTGGTGTTGTATCACAAACTAATTACTGCTTGTATATGGATCAACAAAGTTTTTAATCTCTACGTCACCTGTATTTTACAAAAAACCCCTTTGTTTTTCCAAAGGATTATTCCAACTGTCTGATAGTGCTCTTGTGCTAGAATGTGAGTCTTCTACAATTAAATATGCTAGTCTTCAACCACAGAGAAAACTGGTAGACTAGGACATGGAATAAGTTTTCCTGTGCTGGTAGTGCTTTACAAGTATCACTTTACTAAGGAATAGAGTACAGCAATATGGAAAAATTGAACAAGGGTACACTGATGTGTAGGTACCCTGACTGCAGAATGAGTGTTTTGTGCTGGGGTGCTGCGTGAACAGAATAAAGACTCTCCATTCCTCAAACAGCCAGTTTAATAGCTGTCTGTGGATGCTGCATGATTGGCAAGCTGATCTATCAAGATCCTCTTTTTGACAGTGACTGCTAGCAGGTGTTCTGAAGAAAAAGGACAAGAAATGGTGTAGCACCCTTTTCCCCAGTAATGAGAGAGATATGGAATTCAGGATAGTTTAGATGGAACTTCATGTTTAAGAGGAACTGTTGAACCTCTTTTTGGCTGATTTTTTTGCATGATATGTTATGGTCCCTGTAACATTATTTGACAACAATCTGTTACATAATTTGCTATATAGGTATATATTCTATATAATTATGCCTATATTGAACAATAATGTGTTGTTCAAGCATCTCCTCCTTGTGTCCTGAGGAAATAATCATACTGGAATATCTATACCAATATTAGAAGATCACCGTCTGTGACACAGGCTTATATAATATTTAAACTAATAATTGTATAGCCCACTTCAAGTCGTTATCCAAATGCTTTTGGTATATCATATCTATATATAGTGGTGCTATAGGTACAAAAATGGAATGAGGACATGCAGAAAGACAAAATAAAGCATACATTTTCTAACCTATATGAATGTGGGAAATTAATTTTTAAATTGTAATTTCATTGAGTGAGTTGACCTAGATGCTAGGATAGTGTTGTCATCTTGGCTAATTGCATCCAAAGCTTTGTGTGCTTGTGGATGAATGTGTCAAATTTACTTGGCCTATTTTCTTTCTAAATAAAAGTTAACACCTTGATTCTGTATTTGAATAAATAATTGCTTACTTGGCATTCATGTACATAGCTCTTTATGCATATAAGCTCTGAATCCTTTAACAATAAGGTTGCAGTAGCAATCCTTAGTTCAACTTAAATGAGAGAAAAGCATCTTTTTGTGGTACATAACTTTTTTTTGTCACATAACTCTCTTGAAATAGTTTGTATTCACAGTGTTTAAAAATTGTGTAGTTTTATTTCAGTTTAGCAGGGGTCATCTGCCTTTTTTTTCTGTTTTGTTTTTGTTATTGGGTCCATTGGGGGCTTTAGGTCAAAACAAAACATACCTAGTACATTGTTATGCTGAATATGCTGATTGAACAATTGCTACTCCTAGGTGCTTGTGCAAGCTTCTGTGGGTCTGTGTAGTGCACACAGGAATAATAGAGGGTTGATTTAGGATTGGTAGTTATGCTTTGGTCGTCTTGGTTCAAGTAATGATAAAACTGCTTATTGCTGTCAGAATTCAAAGTTTGCAACCATGAGAGTGAGCTCCCTAAGCATAGGCAAGGAGGCTTAAAGCAGAGGACTTCAGTTTTCATCTCTTTGAGCTACATAACTTCAGGATAATCCTAGTCAGTGAAACACTGTTTTTACAATACTGAGATAGCTACTTGATTTCTGATCATGCTTTCTAAACATGTGGGACATTGTCCACTTCTTACATTTCTTAACCATTTGTGGTGTGATCAAAGTGTAACCGCACACCACAGGTAAAGCAAGAGACATTATTCTAGAGAAAAGATGTGAGAGAAAGCAGACCATGCAGCTACTGGGTGTGATGCTGCAATTAGTACTGCAGTTTGCTTTAAATGTTCAGTGTGGTCACTTCAGGAAAAAGAAGTAGGAAGTGAACTTTTCCTCCGCCTCAAATGAAAATTAACTTGGATTAATTCAAGAGCCTGCTTGCTTGCCAATGAGATGTCTTTGTTCTCAGTCAGTACCAGCACCATAACACTTACAAAAACATAGCCTTTTTTTCAGCATTTGTGCTGTCTCCTTTATCAGTGTTTGTAACCAGGTAACTATAAAATATTGCCATATTTTGATGGAAGGGTTGGTGAGAGAAGGGGATTGCTTTCTTTGTATAGTGCTCAAAAAAATGATAAAAGTGAAGGGTAGCAGGTGAAAGAGGTGGCCTGGGGAAGTTCCCCAGATGTCTTCCAAATTGTGTGAATAACTTAAGATACAAGACTAAGTGTTGTGATGACCAGACTATACATCTGTGATTTGGGACATGCATATGTGAACTCTAATACGAGTTCTCTGTGGGGCCCTGAATGACTTAATTCACTGCATCTCCTGCAGTTCTGTGTGCTTACAGTAAAACAGGGTTTTCTCTGCATATGAAAAGCTTGGATGTAAACCTTCCAGTAGTCCCTGCAATGCAGTGAAGTGGTAGCCTGCCTTACATTCAGAGGCTGTGGGGGGGGGGAGGATCAAGGTTGCTCCTCTTTCAGCAAAGCCAGGAGGAATTAGTCTGAGCGTGGGCCTTGTTCTGCTGTGCCCCTGTGCCAGCTCTGCTGACAGAACTGCTGCTCCCCTGCTTCCAGCAAGGGGTAACCCATTGGCACTGCTGCTTGGAGTCTACTGTAGGCTCTTTCTGCCTCCAACTTCTGTGTTGGGATCACCACAGAGGTGGAGTGTGGAAAGGGAACTAGTTCTGCGGCAGGGTGGGAATGTTTGGGTCTTGGAGCCTGCCCTCCCCGTGGTGTTGGGCAGGCAGCATCTACTGCGTGTTTGAGACTTGTGGGGACTCATGAGTTTCAAAAGATCCAAGGCCATGAAAAAAAGTAGGAGTTTCTGTTTGCGTAAGTTTAATGAGCCCTAACTAAAGGTTTGCTGCATAGACTCCGACCTGCTTCACTTTAAGTGTCAGGTGTGTTTGAACTTGGAGTGAAACATTAGCTAACATGTGTCTGGATTTTTTCTTTAAAGAGGCCTTAAGTCTCCAAATATTTTCTGGGATGAGAGTCCTTTACTCAGGTTTTCATTATTAGATTTTTACAGGTTTTGTCTGTGACACTTGTGAGTGGCTTAAAGCAAATAGGAAGTCTGAATTCAGCCCATGGTGTGAGGGGAAGAAGTGTCTGTATCCAAGTTAGCTGTTCTCCTGAGGACTTAAACTTTAAGGGATATGTTTACTAAAATGAACTACCAGCAAGTGGAGACGTTCTGGTATCTATGGAGAAATGAGAGGGGGTGTGTGTCAAATCTCTGCACTTGAGGAAGAAGAATGGATTACAAGCTAGTTTTTTTTATCCTCTGCCTCCCTCTTTTTTTTATGACGCTTTTTAACATTAAATAGGGAATACAAGATGCTGGAAGCTAATCTCACCTCCAGTCAAAAAGGAACAGGCAACCTCTCTATCTTAAAAGGACTGAAATCACTATCTATTAGAAGTGAAATTGTGTTTGAAATTGTATTTGAGTACTCTCAAATAGTAGGAACTCTTCTTTCTAACTGCAAAATTTGGAGGATTTCATAAAGAGATACAATAGTACAGTGAAGCTAATTATACACAGCTGTCAAATCCATTAAGGAAGCACTTTTAAAAGTTAATGAAAATGTTCTCATTTTTCATATGTGTTTGGAAAAGAAAAACTTATTAGTTGGTATGGTGGAAGGGATGCAACACAACTGTATATTTCTATATTATGGTTATTACTTACTGCTAATTCACTGAATTGAAAAGATGCTGCTGGACATTGTCCACCTCTGTTCCATCCCTGTGTGCATTACTGTTTTTGCAGAGTCTCCTGTAAACAGGATGTGGAGCCTGTTGGAGCACTGTTGTATTGCAGTTGTCATTTTTTTGGAAAGTATATGGACAAATTCTAGCTGCTTATATGGCATGTGTACACGTGCACAACCTTTCTCCTTTTTTCCCCCCTGAGATGCTATTAATTTAATCTTTTTGAACTTGATCCCAATATTTATCCAAATATTCTGGATAAAAAAGCATGTAATACTTACTGCCTCTTGGTTTTTTGCCATTGCTGTGTTACTTTTCCTGTGATGTTAATCTTGAATTGTCTGGAATAGTCTTGGTAAAAAAATAGTAAATATTGTCTCTTTCTTAAATTCAAGAAACATGGCAGACAGCTGCTCTTTACTCCTTGTAAAATAACAGGCCATTTGCTGACTGAAGCAAACTATTGGCATTATTGCTAGCAGCTGCTGAACTCTTAGTGTTAACTTAAACAGCTCATAAATGTTACTCGTGTTGCAGTTTAGTTAGAGCTTGCCTTTATATCCCAGAGGCACTAGCTAATATGTCAAGCTTTCTTTCACACGAACTGATGACATTTCTTAGCAGAGATTCCAAACAGTAACTTCAATTAAGTACTTTTACTGTGGTGGATGAAGTTTCTTCAAAACAGCACTTCTAACTACAGCTTTACTAGTCTAGTATAGCTTTATTTAGACATGTTTCAGTAGGCTCAAAGCTGCTGAGCATGCAGTGGAGTGAGTACACAGTTGAAGGGGATATGCTGCCTGCTTACTGACCCATTGTTTGTGGATCTGTGACAAACTCAAATCCAAATCTAAAATGAAAAAAATCTGTTCAGCTTATCCCGTGCTTTGGTTTAAAGTAATTTTCGTATCGTAATGGTTTTGCTGCTGTGCAAGTATGAAGAGTCTACAGGAAATTTAAGTCTTGTTGTAGAAAAGTGTTCAGTTACCTGCATAATAAGCAATAAAATTATGTGCTGTGGCCTTTTAACAGATACTCCCACTCTTCAGCCAGTAGAAATGTGTTCTTGAAAACAAGACAAAGCTCCCAAACAACTTAATCCTTTTCTTCCTTCAGGTCAGATTCTTCTAGTGTTCTCTGTAGAAAACATCGTTAAGGTCCCAGAACCTGGTCTTGAGCTTGTCAAAATCAATTGTAAATATATAGCACCAATAGAAGCATAGATAACAAAATAAAAGCTGCTGTATTATTGTAGCTATTCAACTTTTCTATTTTAATTGTGAAGGTCAGGAAGAAGACAGTGTTGCTAGTTCATGCCATATAGAGAAACTATGCTTACCACATCTTAAATCTGTTCTCTTGTCCATCCTTCTATGTGAGTGTCCAGTGGAACTTTTCTCTCTAGGCCAGTGGTGTGTGTTTACCAGATCTGCACTTTGTGCCCAGAGGCTGTAGTTGAAGTTGCAGTTACTCAAGGCTGCTGGTATTAGCCTGGGAACTCAGGTTACCTTAACTATAGCATGGCCATTCTCATTCAAAGCTATATACTCTGTGCTGTGTGTTTGGGTAGTGCTTTGGGTGTGTGTGTGTGTGTGTGCTGTTGTTGTTCAGAGTTCTCTCCTGGCTGCTTGCAGAGGAATTTTTGTTCTTGGAGATAGGTAGGACTGGGACAAGTACAGTGGACTGTAGCTAAACTTATGCTGTCCTGTGAAGTGGGAGAGGTTTCTTGGGCTTTACAAAAGAGACTTCAAGCCAAGGGAAGTATGGTTTAGAGTGCAGATGATCATGAATAGGACTGGGTTTTTTTTGTTTTTTGTTTGTTAAAAAGTATCAAATCAAAGATGGGTAAAGTTAGCACAGCAACATACAGAAGGCCATCCTCAAAGGTTTGTTCTTAGAACATTCAGTCATCGTATTTCCAAACACAGGAGTGGATGTTTCTTTTACTCAAGTTAGATGAATATGAGAATTTGTTTATGGACTTGCTTCTAAAAGCCTGCAGAAAGATTGCCTGGTACATGATCTGATACTTTTTGGTTAGAAATGCAACAGAAAACTCTATGGGAAAGTAAAGGGAACTCCAGATTGTGTGTGTGGTTAAATTGCATGATTGATGTTTTGGGAAAGGAATAGCTGTAAAAAGCATTTTGGATTTAAAAAAAAAAACAACTCAATTTTTGTAAAGAAGTGGTATAGTTCATTACACATAGGATGGCCACCCAACCAGAAGTTCTGGTCACATATTTTCAGTGGTTTCTATTTTTTTGGGTTTGTAGTTTCTAATTTTTTTTTCTTCTCCAAAAGGTCTAACTAAACATTCTGTTGTTGCCCTTAAATTTGTTCCCATGTACATACATCGGATTGAGAAAGCTTGCTGTGATTACATACTACTTCAAATATCCAGTGTAGGACTTGAGTGAAAAAAAACCCACTCAATGCCACAAACTGATTGGATATGTCAGCCTGAAAGTAACTTTCTTATGCTGCGTTCTTAAAGGATTGAAGCATACTTAACTGACTGAGTTTGTGAAATATGTTAAGAAAATGGTGATCTGAATTTTGGTTCTCTTCAAAATTCTTATCTAGAAATAGTTTATTGTGGCTCTACTCTGAAGTTAAAACTTAGGGATTTTTTTTACTACATGCACATATATTTTAGCTTTTGTGTGAACTGTATGCTGATGAAAAGCATAAAGGACTTGGTGGAAGTTGTCTTGACACATGTAGGGAGCTGTGTACCTGACAAATCTTGCTTAATGCTATAGTCCTCAGGCTCATTTTGGAGATAAATCTGGATCAAAAATGAGATGGACAAAGAAACAAATCCTCTTGAGTCAGAAGCTTTCTTTGGTTTTGACTGATAGTTGTTACCCTACTGAAAAGTCTGAATAGATGACCTAAATGTTGTTCCAAGTCTCTAAGCAATAGAATAAATTGATCTTAAACACGAAGTCCTACATTAAAGGATTTGACTTTGGTTTTGTAGACTTAAAGAAAAGCAATATTTAAAGCTTCTGACAGAACTTGGAAGCGATGTATGGTGTGCACTGTTAAGCATTTCTTTACAACTGTACAGTTTGAAACCCCCATAGGCTGATGAACTGCTAAAGAACTGGTTGCCTATCCAGACAGGGAGGTACATCACCAGTACCCTCTTGTGTCTTACTTGTGTGACTCATAAGTAGGAAGAAACACTCATGTTTATTAAGCAGTACACGTGTGATAGTAGATAACCTGTGTGGGGAGAAGGAAAACAGTGGACAACTGAAGTGTTAAAAATGTGTGAAAGAGAGGTCGTCAAAAGTAGTGATCACTTTTTTTTTTCTCTTGCAGACCTTCAAGTGCTGACCTTCTTGGTCTATTAAGTTATTATAAACTTTTGCTGCTCTGCGAACATATAAAGATGTCTCGCAGCCCTGATGCTAAGGAAGACCCTGTGGAATGTCCTCTTTGCATGGAGCCTCTGGAAATAGATGACATCAACTTCTTCCCTTGCACCTGTGGCTACCAAATCTGTCGTTTCTGTTGGCATCGTATCCGCACTGATGAGAATGGACTTTGTCCTGCTTGCAGAAAGGTAAATATCCTGGAACAGCAGCTTGTCTTGCACATATCACAAGGCTTTTGCATTGTGTTGGTACCAAAGGCATCCTTTTCCTTCGGGGAAACATTTTTCTAGATCAAGGGTGAGGTGTCGGATCTTTCGTATTCTCTCTGCATGTGTGTCAGAGCTGTTGTGCAATGGCTTGTCTGGGTTTGTTACATTCAGAACTGGATTAATAGGGGAAGCTGTGGATCAGAACCAAGGCATGCTGATTCTGGGAGAACTGCCAAAAAAAGTTTGAGTTGGGTTGTTCACATATTGACAAGGTCTTTTCAGGAAGGACAGTGAGGATTCCAGCATCAAGGGGTTTGCTGAGGGCCAAGGTTCAGCTAAACTAGCAGAGCTGTCTGAGGCAAGCTTGTAAAGCACCTTCTTGTTCTGTTTGTGGCACTGGAGATTTTAATCCATATTTTTCTGGACACTAAACAGTGTTAAACTTTAAAGCATTCCAAAATCTGGACTAAGTCTATTTGCCTGGTATTCTGATCTTCTTGCCAAATGCTTAGGTGTAGTACTTAGAGAGTCACACTTAATTTCTCTGTCTCTTAGTGTATGTCTGACTTATACTTTGGTTGACCACAACTATAAACTTCAGTTGCCTGCTTTTTCCTTTGGATTATTTTTCACTCCCTTTTAGTGGTTTGCTTAACTTCATTATTTCCTTAGCTTTAGTGTTTAATAAAAATCTTTCTCAGTATCTTTTCTTTAACTCTGACTTCCCTTAATTGTAACTTTCTTGCCTGACCTTCCTCTTTTTGTAATCATGGCTACTAGTGTTCCCTCTTTCTCCTGCTGTTTTATTGTGATCCTATCCTCAGTTTTACGCCTTTGTTGGCTTCTTTTCTTGAATTACAGCTCCCTTTTCAGACCCCAAGTAATCTTACTTGGTCTTGCTATCTTTATGCACTGCCACAGGTTTCTGTAAGCACTTTCAGTCATTTTATTGCTGGTCTTTCGGGCTTCGACTACACTAAAGCTCTTACTACTAATGTGTGTTAGGACATTTCTGCAAGCTGGAAGGCAATTCCACAGCAACATACGTTTGTTAATAAATTGTATAGATTTGCTGTGCTATTTGAGCTGCATGTTCTACAAGGAAGATCCACCTGTCATCAGCCAAATCAGTTTTCACATGTGATACCTACTGTAGATGGCACATGCTATATAGTAATTTTCACAGTACAAGCAGAGTTCTAGTCTTCTGGAACAACATGAAATGTCTGGAATTTCCTTGTTTGTGTATGTTGCTTCATTTACCTGGATTTATTACACTGGTTTTTGGCAACAACTATTTCAATTCATCTCTGCCTGTTCCTTATTGGAAGTATGTGGAATACATCTCAAGAATCACAGAAGCAGAATGTTGTTTACTCAGAGTATCTGAATTGTTTGAAATATGGATGCTGCCACAGCTGAACGTATTAATGTGGAATAATCTGGTGGATTTGATGTGCAAATATTTTGCTGAGTTGGATACAGTTTGCTCAGGAAAAAAGTTCTCAGAAGAAAAGCTGAAATGAGTGCTGCAATTGGTATGAAGTACACCAACTGTTCCAGGAGAGGAAGGAGACCTCTTTTTTCACAGTAGATGAGGATTATATTCTTGATACTTTCTTCATCCATGGACTAAAGTTGTTTGTGAGCAGAGAGAGTTGCTGCTGTATTACTGGATTGTAGAGGATTTATGTGGAAGATGCTGAGGAGCATACACAAAGGGGGACGTTGGGAATAAATAATTCTGAGCTACGCAGTTGATGGCAGCAGATAAGTCTGAAGAAGTTGTGAAGTTTGTGGACCTTCTGGACCCAGGTATGTGTTTTTGTGTGCAGTGTGTCTAAATAGGTTGTATCTGAGTGCAGTAAGGCTTCTGGAGAAAGATCTAAGCAGTTTTCTAATTCGTATCTACTGTGTTGTGTATTAGTTGTGACCACTTAAAATGCTGAAGCGTATAAAATGGCAAAGCAACATTTTAATTTTTTTTCAGGAAAATTTATAGTAGGTACTCTGTTTTCAATGGGTATGTCATGCTTAGAATGTGTATACCAGTGCAGGATACTTGGTGCAAAATGGACTGTGAATAAACAAGTATTAAAGCAACACTGAATATGTTATGCCCAATTACATAATAGAGAACTGCTGTTTCTGTCAGTGGTGTTGAATTCAGTACGAGTTCTCAAGCAGTTTTGATCAGTTGTCTGTGGAGAGGAGCAGTGAAGAAGTTCCCTGTCTGGGGATTGTGGCTGAAAGGCTTGACAGAATTCTGTGATAGAAGAGTTTGGTTATACACTGTAGTGGCACCCGTGCCATTAGTTTGATAGATCTTAATTGTGCATTGAGTATATACCATTATTTCCTTAAGCTTCTGTATTTACTTCTAACTGAAAAAATGTTTACTTTTTTATTTCTACCAAGGATAAGACACTTGTACATGCTTGAACTGTTACATATTTTAGTATGTGCAGAATATGTTTGTGTCATTGCAGTCAATTGCTGTAGAGTCTTAAGTTTTCTTCTGTTATTAACAGCAGTAGATAAACATTTGCTTTGTTTTGATTTGTGAAAGTAAGGTACTAGCAGGAATTTAACTTGAATGCTGATTGGAAACTAGTACATGTTAGTCTTAACACATGAAAAGCTTCCTAAACTTTGAATCTTCTGGAATAGACTCAGAAATTGTTTCTGTTTAATTCATTAACTTCAAAAAGTTCTTCCTTAAGAAACCAAACTGACCTGCTTTGAGTTCCTGATGCCCTTCAGAATTTTAGGTGTAGTGAATTGTAAGATGCTCAGCAAGCATTCCTGTTTTTTCCAGTCAATTGATTTCTTAACTGTGAGTGAAATAGCTGCTAACTAGTAAAAATAGAATGAAAATATGCTGTCCTCAAAACAGACTTCTGTAGCCAAAACCTGGTTTACAGGTCACCAGACTTACTGGTAAAGCCAGTGGTTTTTATCCTCACAGTTATTTTTTCAATTTTCTTTTTCTTGAAAATTCAATGGCCTAGGTGCTCTTTGTCATATAAATAATTAGTATCATTTCTGTTGCCTGTGTTGCTTTAATAGAGCATAGCACTCTTGGACCTTAGTGCTAGTTGTTGCAATTTTTAAATCCAGCAATAAAAAAGCCCAGCTTCTTTTCATTTCTTAATTGCTTTGCCCTTCCACCACGTAATATAACTTGATGCACAGCTGTTCTTGTGGTTTGGCTTTGCCGTGTTCTCCAGTTCTTGACTTAGTGAACTTTATGCCTCCAAGCACCTTGTATTACAAATGCAGAGAAGTAGTGAACATCTATGTTTATGACCAAGAAGCTAACATGTTTTAAGCATGTTTTTGTCCATGTTTCTCTTCCTTCTGCTTCATTGTAAAAGGAACACTGGGTCTTAATGCAGTTTCCAAATGTCATTTGTTTCCTCTGGTGCTTTTAATCTCACAACTGAGTGGTTTGGTGCAACAATTAAAATTTAGAAGTATGTAGGAAATAGATTTTTAAAAAATTCTTTTTATAAGTAGTATAGTGTATACTATGCATAAACCTTATTGACTTTCTCTGTGTTTCTCATTTCAGAACAGGCAACAACTGGGAAATGTTGGTACATCCATTGTATGGAAGGCATGTGACCCATCTGGGAATGACAAAAGCGAAGTGCTTGATAAATCCCAGCTCAGCTTTCAACAATTGGGAAAACATGGGGAAAAAAGTCTGAAAGAAAACAAAACTTAAATGACAAGACAATCTTAGTCAGGAAGACAGAATTCATCAAGGGCCAGCTGTGATTAAAGGAAAGAGACTACAGAAGAGACATTTGAACTTTTGATGAAGTTCTTGTAGGACTACCAGCAGCTTGCAGTTAGTGTAAACAAAATCTGGTCATTTTCCATGTTGGCATATCCTGTTCACATGGCTTCCGTGGTTTCTGCTGAAGAGGAGTTGTATAACTGAAGTGGAGGGTGTCATCTAAACTTAGTAAATCAGCGATGTCTATCTCCTAATGTCTTGCATCTGAAAATACATAAATGCAGATAACACTTGATATAGCTACTTTCTTTGGATCGCAAATCCTCTACCAGCTGACAAATTGATGATAGGAAGTTAAATGAGTATCTTATGGAAGTGGTCATGTCATTAGCATTGCTGCTTTAGCAGCTTCAAGACCCAAGAACTTCTGGTACCTGTGGTTTTACTGCCATTTTGTACAGTTGGACAGAGTAAACCACCCATGAAATGGTGCTGAGACACACCAGCAGTCAATCCACCTTGCTTGGCTTTCAAAGCCGTGTTCCGCCAGCCTTCCTTGCATGTGTTCCATCTGTAGCTGAACTGTCATCCAAGTTCATTAACACTGTGAAGCAATCACTCTGAAGATGAAAATTTATTGTCCTATTTGTATACTGACTTCATGTCCATTTTTGAAAGGGAGTTTCTAATACTGTTCTTTAGAATCAGCTTCTGAAATGTTGATGCTGTGCTTTCTTGCCTCCCTCCTTCAACGCACCATCTCTTACCTGTCATCTTGTCACTCATATATAGATAGGAAAATCATCTGTCACTTTGGATTGGGTTTCTGATGATGTATTCTCAGGATTCAAGAGGTGCATGCAGATTCAGGTTCTGCAAGTTCTCCAACTACTCCTTCCTTAGAAGCATTAACCATGGTGTAAGAGCCATAAAAATATATATAAAACATTTCATATATAATACAGTTCTACTGTGTTTAGAGATGATTGTGTTGATCAAACACTGTTATTCTTGAGGGCAAATTGACTGCTGCTGCTTCTAAGTGCTTGAAATTCTTATTCAGGCAGTCTCATACTTTCTCCTGAGATTAATACATTTCTCTTCCCAGATTCTGAAGTTGCTTTTTAGTTGTCTGTCCCCAGTAGTTCTTGTGCTCTCCTGTAAAAATACAAACTGGTAGTTTTACTATGGACAAATAAACAATTTGCTCAGGTTATGCTTGAGCTACCTGCAATGTTTCCTGACTAATGGTCAGAATCTCCAGTAGCAAATAGCGGTGCAGAGCAGGAACATACTGTCTGATTTGCTTCTCATTTGAGAGTATTCTCTGAATGTGGCTATACTTGGCAAGAAAGAAGCTAATGAATTTTGACACTCTTTGCTTTAGTTCTCTTGGACATTCAGGAGTCTTACCATACCTACTGAAAAGCAAAAACTCATTTCTTGCACAGTATCAGAAAGCAGCATGTTTGCAAGCCTTGCCTTACATGGTATGGGGTTGGAGAAGGAGTTAATCTGTGAAAGGATGGATTGTGGATTACTTGATGTAGGGGTAGCCATTTTATTTTTGGAACTGTATTTACCATATACTGGTGCACTTTTCTTTCTATCCCTACCCAAACTCAGAGATTGATAACTCAACTTCCTCTTTGTCAACCAGTCTTTCTCTTCTCTAAAGCAGATTATCTGTCTATTACTCTACATGATTAATAGACTCTGAGAAGATCTTTAAGTGAAATGGTTTGCAGGATTTTTCTGCATCTCTCAAGTCCTCATGAGTACATGAAAATAATTGGCAGGTCATTTGTGTTCATCAAGTACATTGTGAAATCTGTGTAAGATATTCAGTGTTACTTGTGAATAACAGCTTTTTAAGAACTAGTACATTAACTGTTCCTCAAGAGTAATGTGTGTCCTTACTGTGTTCTCATGTTGTGGACTTAGTTGAGTACCTTTGGCTACTGCTAAAGTATCTTACAAGTTTAAATTTCTTTGTGATACTGAAAACGTTCTTCAGAAGACCTGGTGTTTAACCATGAGATGCCACCTGCTGAAGTTGACTGCAGCATATTTTACAAAGGGGTCTCACATACAGCACAATGATGCTGAACTTTGAAGTCTTTAAACTGTAAAATGGATCTGGTTTTCTTTGAAGATGTACTCAGAAGACTGTCAGGTCTGAGCACTTAGTAGATCTTTTAGTAGCATTATGCAGCTATGTACACATGCTTTTAACAAACTTTATTTTCATCAGAAGTTTTTTCTCAGGTCATTTAATATGTCAACTAGTTTTGAACTCTTATCATTAACAGAAAACAGGAAAAAGATAAATTCATTTTAAATTCACACTTGAAACCTCTTATGGTAGTACAAGCAAAGAACCTGCTTCAACATATTGTTGATACTTCTTGACCTTAATTCACATTTTTTTACTTCAACCCATTGTTCAGAAGCACGTGTTTGAGATATTTTTATACACATGCTTTTGTGCTTAGTATTGCTTTATATATTAAGTGTAAAATGTATTTTTTCAGTCTGAGAAAACTGGGACTGGTAAGGACTAGGGGACTGCTTTCAGGAGTAATCTGGATCAGAGGACAGTGCCCAAGGCCAGGCTAAAATACGGCCTTCCTAGCAGTGTTCTGCATGAATAGAGCAGTCTTTCTAGGTAACTCTGAAGACACTCATACTTCTGCTAGATACCTTTGAGATTAAAATTTGCAGTGTTGTCTCTCTGTTTGAGGAATTATCTATAGATGATAATCTCCTTTGTCCAGGGAAGACAAAGCCAAAATTTCAAATTGGTACCCAAGCATGTCAAGAATACTGCTAGATCAGTAGGCAGTAACTGTATTGAAATTTATCTCTTCACTAGGAGAAGTTGGCCATGTAAAGATTGAGCTATGCAATGGTGTTACTGTTTTGAACTTGATGGGCCCCTGAAATTACATTTGTACTGTAGGCTTTACTTTGTTTATACACTTAAGTATTCAAATCTGTATCAGGCAACTAAATATAAAGTGAATATGCAGGGCATATTCACTTCCACCCTACTTACTAAGCTATGTCAGTGAAATCTTAACAGGATATGTTGGCTCTCATGTTGCAGCTGCTTGTAGTGTTACCAAACTTACTGGGCAGCTGGGTTAGCATGTGGCTATTGCTCAAATCACTATTATGTCTATAGATAGAATTCTGTGAAAACATGCAAGATACTCACCTTTCCCAAAGGCCTGAATATTCTGCTTCTATGTGCTGGCCATAGCAATCAGAACAGTATAATAGAAGAAAAAAATTTGTGGGCTAAAACATGAGGATTAGTGATTTTCAAATGTGTTGTTTGTTACGTGGGTTTGTTTTTAACGGCATTTATTATATTTAGCCATATCCAGAAGATCCAGCAGTGTACAAACCACTCTCCCAGGAAGAGCTGCAAAGGATAAAAAATGAAAAGAAACAGAAACAGAATGAGAGGAAACAGAAGATATCAGAGAATCGCAAACATTTGGCCAGTGTACGGGTTGTACAGAAGAATCTTGTCTTCGTGGTAGGACTATCTCAGCGCCTAGCAGATCCAGAGGTGAGCAGTTCTCACTTGCACCTCTTGCTCTTAACTTGCTGTCAAGGAAACATTAGAACACCCCTGTGCCCACCCTTATCTGTCTCCCTGGTGGGTGCCAAATGAAGCAATGTTGAAAAGGTTCACTGCTTCTGAGGCCCTTACTTCTTAAGGGAACATACTTGGCTTTCTCCTCCAAAATAACCTCAAAAACTATTTGTCTTTCCTTTTTGGAGTACAGATTCTCTTTTTTCTTTAATAAGGAAATTGTTATTTGTATTTATTTTAAAATGGCTTCTTACTAAGCTAAAAATAAGGATTTTTTAGGTACTCGTTTTCCTAGCCTGGATCCACTAACGCTATACATCTATGTCATATACCATCGATTTTAAAATAGGAGTTGGTTCCGTTATAAAAAATAAATATGAACTGTAGTCCAAATCTGTAGGGACAGAAGAAAATGTTCAACATTTGAACTGTTAACTGGGAAGGAGCATAAGGGTGATGTCAGTTGAGGAGAAAAAATTTAGTAGTGGGATACCCGGGAAACAGTTGGCTTGCTACTCTGCATCATTAAAAAGCAGCTTTTAATTCAAGAAAATTTATTGAGTTTACAAAGTACTGTTTACATTCATTGTCAGTCACCTGCAGGTGTCTAATGGAATTTGTTCAAATAAGTAAAAGTCCCTTGAATTGGAATATGGAGGGAATGTACTACAGGTTAAGATAGCTGTCTTCAAAACTTCTGTGCCATCTTAAATTCATCTGATTGGACTGAAGTGTCTAGAGAAGTGTCTCTTTCTGGCTCTTTCTGAGGCCTTGCAGAGTATAGGCTGCATTTTGGTAGACTGGGGAGAAATGTAAAAAGCTGCTTTTAGTGGAGGAGGAAAATATGAAGGGAGAGAAAAAAGCAAAAATAAACTGATATGACATTTAATGCTTCAGTGTCTACAAAATTAAATATTTGCGAGCAGCTGTCAACACTGTGCTATGTATTACTGAAAAGGTATTCAGTTTCTTTGACCAGAGAGGGATTTGTAAGAGGAATAATATATACAGGTAACTTTTTTAAACCTCAGATAATTCCATATTAAATACTTGAAGTAATGAGAAGTGGATTTATAGTGTGGGGGAAGCGGATTGTATGAGGTTTGATGGTAGCAGTATACTCAGTCATGGCAGAAGTTGTGTACTTACTGAATATTGCATTTAGAACCAAGATGACTTGATTTCCAAGAAATCTAGCCTAAAAGAAAGAGATGAGCTAAAAAAAAAAAAAAAAAAAAAAAAAAAGAAAATTAAAAATTATATATCCAAGTTTTCTACCTAAGCAGGCAAAAACCCCTCCTGCACAAATACAGATGATTTGGAAGGGGAGATTGGCTGCTATTTGCTGTCTCTGGAAATAGATCTATGGATCATAATATAATACAGGTGGATGCTTCTGTTGACATGCTCTTGTGAAAATTGTGAAGGCTATGATGCTGTATTAGGAGTGCAATTTACATGACACTTGGAAGAAACTCTTCTGCTAAACTCAGGATTGTTGATCTCCCTTGGAAAGTTTCCTGAGTGTGGGTGTAGGATATCTTTCAAAAGGGTGTAGATCCAGTGCAGAGCAGTTAGAAGAGGCCAGGGGTTGACTGGTTGTGTAATACAGCATGCCCTGTAGTTCTACAGGATGTTCCAAATGTGATTAATGCTCTTAGATCTTGAAGACATTGATCTTCCTTGAGAAGAGAGAGGGGATAGCCAGGGAAGGAAGTCTTGGATCAGTAGAGTTTAACTGTACTATCCAGTGTTAATATCAAGACAGAGGTGGGCAAGCAAATCTTCCTTTTAACCTCTTGTCTTATTGTCTTCAACTTGAAATACCCTTGGCCTCTCCCCTGAGGAAAGGCTGAAAGAGCTGAGGTTGTTCAGCCTGGAGAAAGGCTGAGCAGGGAAACCTTATTGTGGTCTTGTAGCACATGAAGGGACCTACAGGGCTGAGGGACTTGTTACAAGGACACGAAGTGATAGGATGAGAGAGGTAGGTGTTTCAAACTGAAAGATGACATATTTAGATTAGATATTGGGAAGAAATTCTTGGATGTGAGATTGGTGAGACACAGGCACAGGTTGCCCAGGGAGTCTGTGGCTGCCCCATTCCTGTCAGTGTTCAAGTCCAGGCTGGATGGGACTTGGAGCAACCCGGTCTAGTGGGAGGTGTCCCTGCCCATGGCTGAGGGATTGGAACTAGATAGCTTTTAAGGTTTCTTCCAACCTAAACCATACTATGTCATCTAGCTTCAGTCTGAGTAGACAGTACTTCTGCACCTCCTTCCATCATGGAGGTAGAAAAAGAAGTGTCAGATATATTGCTAGTGTAATTGGCACACAGCTAACAGTATTCAGAGTTCCTGCTACGCACAGGATCCATAAATGATACATTATCACTGACTGATGCAGGGAGGGGCAAGACAGGAGTAATTTTTTTGTTTGTTTGTTGTTGTTTGGGTTTTTTCCTTCTTCCTGTTCCTCCCCAAAATACGTTTTCTTGTCCCTCAAAAGTGGTGTATATTGTCTCCATGTGCTTAGTCACCTATTCTGAAAACTGGAGGCTCTTGAGCTAATTGGTTTACTCTGTTTGGAGTGGGAGAAATGAGTCAGGATTCAGCATTTTGTTCCTAGCAGTTATATATGCAAGTTTAAGATGGTTATTTTTTAAAAAACTGGAATAAATCTGATTGTGTTTTTCATCAAGTTATAAAGTAGATACATACAGGAATATTTCATGCTGATTTCTTGCCTGAGTAGCGTTTGAGTAGTCTGAATTCTGAAAGAAATTAGAAAACACAACAAAATATGGGATATCTTTCATTTAAGTTCTTTACTGCAGTTGCAATGTATTGTATATTGCAAGTAAGCATGTTTTATGTTGGAAAAATTCTCTATGCTTGTTGAAGAAGAGTCCTGTATTTATTAATTAAAGGCTTTAGTTGCACTGTTAAGACAGAAGAATAAGTACAGCCCCTATGACTTAACCTTCCAGTGTATCACTCTCTTTTCTTGTAGGTTTTGAAACGACCAGAATATTTTGGGAAGTTTGGTAAAATACATAAAGTTGTCATTAATAACAGCACATCATATGCAGGCTCACAGGTAAGTCGGAAGTCCTTGTGGTATATATCTTTTAATTCCTTTAGAGAAATACATGTGTGAAGAGTCATTCTGGGATTCCCTATTTATGATTAAGTAATAGATTAAAATAAAAAGGGAAAAAAACCAACTGTTTCATAAAATCAGATTGCTGTTAAGTAACTGAGGCATTGTCCAACCAGACCTCCAAGTTGGATGCAAGATGCAATGTAGAAAGATTAACAACTTGGAGCCAGTATGAGAACCTTCAGAGAAGTAGTAATATGGCATTTATTCACCAGTGTGCATTTCAGGAATAAAATACCTTTAAGTATTTTCATAGCTTTCAAGCAACATTTCTTTTCCCCCATTCTTTGTGTGTCACAATTAAATTTTTATGAATTCTACCATTTTTGTCCGGTTTTCCGTTTCAAACATCTAGTCACGAATATAGCAGTTTATGAAAAGAGCTGCTAGAAAAGCAACTTAATGTTCTAGATCTGCCTTAGGGCAGGAAAAAAAAATTAAATGGTGTGTTTTTCTTTCTAGGGCCCAAGTGCCAGTGCATATGTAACCTACATCCGTTCAGAAGATGCTCTCAGAGCCATACAGTGTGTCAATAATGTGGTGGTAGACGGCAGAACACTTAAGGTAGTAATAAATTTTTAAGTTCTTATGTCTGTGTTCTAGCAGATAATACCAGTGCATCGTTTTGTGAATTTTTACTTGTATGGATATCTTTCTGTTCATGAATAAAAAAACCTACTTTATTGGCTTTTGACCTGTTTCCCTAGCATTGATCAGAACATGGAAGTTCAGGGAGCTTCTGGTAGGCAGTGGTTTTAGGTGGTTAGCAGGTAACTTCTTGAAACAGATGGTTCAGACAAAGATAGTGCTTGACCTCCCACTTTCCACAGGAGCTTTTTTGCTCTAAAGCTTGATCAGTGTGGAAACTTGATTATTTGCTTTTACAGAGCGTTTCTGTAGTCCAAGTGTCACAACTCTTGAATTCCCTGGGAAAAGCAAGTTTTTGTCTTTTTTTTATCTGTGTCAATGGGTACTCAGGCTGGCTTGGCCAAATTGTTGGCTATAGAAAATCATCTAGTTAATATTAATTTCTTGACCCTGCTACAAAACATTAACCAATTTCATGTAATACAAATTCCTAACTACTTATTTGGCTTCTTATGATTATGAATGCAAATATTTACTGAGGCTCTTAGTTCAATGTTTATTTAGATTGGATGAAAATAGAAATACATCCTAATTTTTTAATCCTTGAGTATATAGGTTTTCTTACAAATGGGCTTCCTAGTCCATAGGGTTCAAAAATGCATTATGATGGAACTCCAAGTCTGAGGAAGAAATTTTTTTTGCAAGTACTGCTTTTCTTTTACTATAACAGGCATTCTTAACTTCCAGTAGTTAAGTAATGGTGTTTTGTTTTGTTTTTTTTTCTTCAGGCATCATTAGGTACAACAAAATATTGCAGTTATTTTCTAAAAAATATGCAGTGTCCAAAACCAGACTGCATGTATCTACATGAGCTGGGAGATGAAGCAGCCAGTTTCACAAAAGAGGAAATGCAGGTAAGCATCATGAATGGGAAACATGTGAAATGTGGTCTGTATTTTATTATATAGTATTTAGTCTGTTATAACGTAGGCTTTTGTTGAATGTTATGACACAGATGAATTTGGAAATACAAAAGGTGATTTACCAGTTGGATATTGAAAGTGTTACTTTTGGATATTGGGATTAGTTACTGTTTTCATTGCATGCTGCTTTTAAAGTCTGGTAGGTCCACTGAGTTTTCATGAGTCAAAAAGATGGAGATAAACTCTAAGGCATGGATTTGAATAACCTTGATTTAGCTACTTGCCCTCTGTTCATACCTATGCAAGGTAATACATGCTATTTTAAATGTTTGTGAAATAAATCAGTGCAGACCTGGGTTTTTCTGAAGGTTTTGTGTGTATGGCTAGTTATCATGGCTTAACTCTTCTACTATGATTTGACCATGCTATGTAAATTTTGACATCCCTCTTAGCCTGGGAAGGGTATAGAAACCATTTGGAAATAGAACATTGAGGGTAGCTGTAATAGAGCATAAATACTGATGCAGGGATTATTTTTTTAGTATTTTAACATCAAACTGCTTATTATCTAGTGTAGGGAATCAAGTGGATAGTTTTACTTCCTCAGAGGAGGTGCATTCTGAGGTCCTTTGTGTCTGGGTCTGTCCCTCTACATGAGCTGTGGTCAAGCTTTTAACCTCATGTATGTCAGCCTTGCACTACTGCTGTAATTTTTGCATGTGGTCTGTCTACAAAAGCAGGTGGTTCAACCCTCCCCTAGTGCTAGCACCAATGTTGTACAATGAGATTTTATTTCTTGTGTTAGGGTGATGTAAGCCAAGAGAATAAGGAAAAATGTCATCAAATCACAAAACATTAGGGATTGTAAAGGACTTCTGGAACAGGAGTTCAGCTCCCCTGTCAGAGCAGGTTGCACAGAATAGCTTCCACATGAGTTTTGAATATCTCCAGAGTTGGAGACTCCACTACCTCTCTTGGGTAGCCTGTTCCAGTGCTCTGCTACCTTCAAGGTAAAGAAGTTCCTCCTTTCCTGTGCTCAAGTTTGTGCTTTCTATCTCCCACTGGGCACTACAGAGAAAAGTCTGACTCCATCCTCCTGACACCCACTCTGTAAGGATTTATAAGCATTAGTAAGATCCTCCCCAACTCTTACCTTCTTCACAATAAAAAGACCCAATTCCCTCAGTCTTTGATCATGAGAGATGTTCTAGTCCCCTAATCATCTTCATAGCCCTTTACTGTACCCTCCACAGCAGTTCCCTGTTGTTTTGGAACCAGGAAGCCCAGAACTGGACAGGTGTCCAAGTCCTCCAGGTGTGGCCTCAGCAGGGCAGAGGAGAGGGGGAGGATAACCTCCCTCAGCCTCTTGCCACACTCCTCTCCATGCACCCCAGGATGCTGTTGCCTTCTTGGCCACAAGGGCACATTGCTGGTGCTGGCTCATGGTCCTCCTGTTGGACACTCCCAGGTCATCTTCCACAGAGCTGCTTTCCATGGGGTTATTTCTGTCTAGAAGTAGTACCCTACTTCGGTTGATTTCTATTAAACATTTTTGTCCACAAATTAAGTTATTTCTGAGGATTTCTGCTACATTTTCATGCATTTAAAAATTGCCCTGCTGTTTCAGGTGAACAGTCCCTGTAGCATATATTTTGTTGCTGGTAATAGCAATGGGAGATAAAATTCAAGGAGAACTTGCAAACCAGGCCACCTTCCCTGTTCATTTCTCTTTCTCCCACCACATAGTTCTGTTATATTATACAAACTTGAGGGTAAGTTCCTGTCTGGGCTTTTTAGATTTTGTTTTCATTTATAGAGCTGTTGTCAGCCCTGAGTTTGAATCCATTTCGAACTTGCTGGTACTGTCTTTTGTGGAAGCAAGCCCCAGAAGTTGTTTTGTAATGTGCTTTCTTTTGCCTGTGTTAAACTGACCTCCAGTTAGTTTTGTCAGCTGATCCCTAATCTCAGCACTGTAATACCATTTAAAAGCAAAACCCTTATTCACCTTATCCATTGCTTTTCAGATACAGTAAAACTTGAACTTGTTTCTCTCAGCCTTCTCTCCAAATTACACAATTTCGGGACTTTTAGACTTCTTATATAGCAGTTCCTCCCTTTCTGTGATAGTTTCTATTGCCCTTTTCTGTACCTTCTGTGTCCTCTTGAGATGCAGGTGCCAGACACAGTATCCAAGCAAAGTTTAACATAACAAAGTTTAATATAGTAGTCCTCAATGTTTTTTGTGTGGTGCCTGGAGTTTTTTTTGTTTTGGCTTTTTATAAGTACCTTTCCTAATGATTCCCAGGACATTTTTTTTTTTCTTTGCTTGCCAGTGTATAATCAAGAAACAATTTCAGATATCTGCTGGCAGTAATCTTGGTATCTGAGCTGTAACAGATCAGTGGAGTATTAGTAATGTTATTTTTCCCTTGGTGTGTGTTACCTGACATGACTCTGGTGAATTTCCAGCTTATTTTCCATCTGTTTGCCAAGTTTTCTTCTTTTAGAGTTTCTCATTATTAGCATGATTTACTACCTAAAGAGCTTTTTATTGTCAGCACAGAACTTGCTCTTTTTTTCTTTCTTATGCATGCTGATGGTGTTGCATTAAATCTGATGTTGGTAATCACTCCTCATTGCTGGCTTCTGCACCCTGAAAGAGCGGGAGTAGATCTTAACCTTTGCCTTTCTGTGTTTGAACCAGCTTCAAGTCACACAAGAACATGTCCTCTTTCCCAGAGCAGCTTCATAAGTAGTTCAGTTGTGAAAACATATTAGAGGCTTTTTTGAAAATGTTGTGGTTCCTCTTTGTGCTTATTGATACTATCGTAAAATTCTGTCATATTAGCAAAATAGGATCTCTTTACAGAAGGTGTTCAGATTATCAGCAGACTGTTTCTTTAACTTCTTTATTCTTTTCTCTTATTTTTTTTTTAGAGGTAGAATTTCTAGTCTTAGAGGGATGGAGGTTCAACTTAAAAGCCCATAGATTACCAGGTCCCCTTCTCCAGCTCTCTTTGCAGAAGGCAATGGGAATCTGTTAGTCCTCTGGACTATCTGCCAGTTAAATTTGAAAGGCTACATATCTTGGCCAGGAATTCAGTTTATGTGAGTTCCTTCACAAGTCTTGGATTGTGTTCCTTCACAAGTGAATTACAAAGAAGGTTCCTTTCCTGTTCCTTGTTAGATTCCTTAAACTTTCTTCTCTGTTCTGTATCACTTTCTTGGAAATATTTGGAAATTACATATATTGAAAACTGCACTGTGCTTTCAGTGCACCAGCTTTCTGGATTAGTGCAAATAAATTTACAGGTCCATTTGGTGCAATTGAATGTTCGTTGTCACAGGTGTTGATTTTCTATTTAAAATCAAAATAAAATTGTCAGTAGATGAATTCAAGTTCTAGGTTCAATAACTATTAATAGAACTAAACATTGTGACAAACTGAAAGGAACTGGTAGAACTCCAGGAAGTAAAAGTGAAATTGGGAATTTAGGGAAGGTAAATGGATGGAGGTTCTAATTTTAGCTTCCAGAATGCTTTTTATTAAAAAAAAGCATGATTACTGCAAACTCCTGTTTAGGATTCTAATGCTGTTTCTTACATTTACAGTGTGGCTAGCCTCTCCCCTCACTTACTGAATTCAATATTCTGGCATTGGGTTGGGGCCCCTCAATCTCTCAAAGCAAGAAATTGCTCTCAGTTAATTCAGTTAGTTAGGAGTAGTTCTATTTTTCAGCTATTAATGATTTACCAGTTATTGCTGATGCTCGGAATATACCCCTTGTCCCATGACAGCTAACATGCAGACCACCTCAGCTGTTTTTGTTAAGCAGATGTAAAATTACTACTATTTTTGTGCTTTTGGTTTCAAGCAGACTCTTTGCTTTTTCCCATCGACTGAAAAGCTTACTATAGTTTATATCAAATGCAGGCTGCTTTGGAGATTTAGCTATTTGTGATTTAGAAGGTATATAGAGAAGCTCTTGATTAGAATTGAAGAGCAAGTTCTAATAAGGTTGTAACTTTTCTGCGTGTGCAGTCTCAAAACAAATTACCAGTGATCCATCCAAATGATTTCTAGGTCAGCTTTATTTGTTTAGATGGAATCTCTGCTGAGGTTGAGAAGCACTGTTTTGAGTCTGGGTCAGAAGTGACTTGTTAAAGCTCACTTATTAAGCTTTGGCAGGTAGATAGGTACATTATATAGAAAAACTATTTTTTGTACTATAAAAATATATATTACACTACTATTACTCATTGTGCATTTGTCTTCCATTAGGCGGGTAAGCACCAGGAATATGAACAGAAACTACTGCAAGAATTATACAAACTAAACCCCAACTTCCTCCAATTATCTACGGGTACAGTTGACAAGAACAAGAACAAAGTGACAGCACTGCAGAGGTATGATGCGTAAGTACTGATTCTAGACTGCCTGCATATGCTTGCTTTCTGTTTCTCTTGGAGAAAACTTTCTTTTTCTTACTGGATTCCACAAGTTGTCTGCTCTTTATAGTGGCTGTTATATGATAAACTTTGATAGCACTTCTTTCCATGCAGATGTATGCATGACTTTGTCCAAATACAAAGTGAATGTGAGTCTTACAGCAGAAAAACATTTTTTACTACGTGTGCATTTGGATCGCTAGGCCAGAACAAGTTATTGTTATTCTGAAATGACATTTTGTATTTGCATAAATGCATAATAGTTATTAAAGGCCAGGAGTCAGCTTTCTTGGGATAGTCTTGTGATGAATGCAGTCTATACTCTTACAACTGAGACACCTTGTAGTCTTGATTTGTGGTTTTCAGTGTGTTTCTTACATAATGATTTATAGTGCTGTCCTTACATTAGGTGTACAGACCTTGGAGATTGAAAGTAAAATTGTGTGAATAACAGTTCACAAGATGTTCATAAAAGACTTCATACTTCCATCTGGTCAAGTTATAATTTTTTCAGTATGTTGCAGTTTCAGATATCACTTGTTACTGCATGTTAAAGTAGTAGTTTGTTGAAGTAATTTGTTAAATAAGCTATGAAACCTTCTGTCCATAAGTGTACATAATCATACAAAGATAAATGAAAGCCTAAGGTAAACAGTCCTTGTGTGAATTATCCACTCAAATGTCATATTTAAGATAAAAAAAAATTGTTAACAGTTTCCTCTACTCTGTTTTGTAGGTTCATGAGACAGGCAAAGTGGAATGTAAATGTTAGATTACACTTCATACACACCTTGGCTGTCTAAACAGGGTTTGCGTTGGGTACCAGTAGACCCACTACTGTATTTCTTGGACGGTAATTTGCCACTGGTAATATCACTGCACAACCTTTTGAGCAAGAAAGTGCATGTTAAATCTAAAATATTGCTCATAGAGCTTGAATAAGCAGAATTTTTTTCTGAACTGGTATTCCAGCTGGTGTATTGGCATTATTTTCTATTAACTTCTGGAGGAAGTGTCATATGCTCTTTGCCTGCAGGTGGCCAGGGCCTCCAGCTGTGCCAATTCTTGTTTCTTGGGCACTGGTTCAATATTGACTTAAAAGGTAGAGTGAAGTGAGTGAAGCAAATACACCACTTCCTACACTGGGGTATTGATTATTTTATGTTCGAAGTCTTAAATTTGAAATCTAATTATATCCCAGCAAAACAAATGAAACCAGTGAGGAAAGAATGCTTTATCTGAAACTGCAGCAAACACTGAAGGCTTCAAAAAGCAATTATGAATTGGAGCTTGGACAGTCTGTGGTGCTAACATTTTGACAACCGTGGAAAAAATAGCATGTTAATCTAAAGGCAACAAGTGTTCTGGAATTCATTTCTTATGTGAGCTGCTCAGCACCTTCACAACACAGTCTGTTTGTTGCTAATGGCCAGGCACCACCTTTTGAGTTGCAAAATGATTTCTTCTTGCAGCTGATATTTCTAAGTGTTTCTTCAAGTCTTGTCTCATCAGTATAAAGTGTAGGTTGTGAGCTGGTGAATTCATGTTGCTTTCCTTCACAGCTTTCTACACGATTGGGTTCTTGTTTTCATTGGTACAATATTAATATTTCTGGCAGTTTGTCACACCCTCTGACAGTTTTGTGGTGGTTCTTGTGTTTCTGGGGTGCAAGATTTCTATTTCGTTCTGGAACTGATCAGAAGTTGAGTTCTAAATAGTAAATATTTTATAATAAGTATCCACTAGTAGAAAACGGTTTCTTAAACCAAGAATAAATGCTTTTTCACAATTGTTTGAATTTGAAAGATCCTCCTTGGAAACCTTGTTTTTTGCTGCTGAATGCAAATTGAAATCCCCAGTGTGGTGCATGGGTTTGGTCGTATCTTGGTATATTACTTGATAGCCATGGTGACTGCATTCTCTTACAGTTAAGAGGTATACTCCAGATTTAAAACAATTTTTTTCCCTGCTGATATTTTCCTAAAGAACTGAAATGAATGCTTCCTTATGTTACAAGTGGAAATACGTATTTAAGTACTTGCTGGTCTTTTAGAAGCGTGCAGCTTTGAACTTAAGAAAAACAAACCCCACATACACAAAACCCCACCCCAAAACATAAATTTCTTTACCTTTCTTCTTGGGTGCAAAACTGACTTTTAAGTATGACATTTTAAATTTAGGTTTTGTATAGAGATGGCTTTGTGCAGCAGCAGGCATAAATTTTGATATTTAAAAAAAAGAATCTGTTAATGGATTCAAAGTCTTGTACCTAGATTGCTTAAATGACTGCCATTGCACTGATGATGTGTATTCATCCCTTGATGTTCAATATCTGATCAAATTGCTATCTCGAACTTAATGTAAAATGTGTACAAAGCAAAGATCAGATCTGTAAATCAGGTCAAGGCTGCCATCTGTGCAGGTACTATATGGCTATATGAGGAAAGTTGGAGATAAAATAGCAACTGGTACTGTAGTGAGTTTTGCAGGTAGCAATACCAATTTTTGTCTGAATAGGAATAAGAAACACTTGTGTTGCTATAAGCACCTATAGGTATTTCCAGGTTCTGACTGTGAACTTACTAAATAAACCTAGAGATACAGAGTAAATGTTGAACTCTTTAGTAAGAATGTACTAATGGAGGCGAGGCATCAGGAGCAACATATGTATTTAAAAAATAAATTTTAACCTTCTTCCTTATGAAGACAGCACTTGAACACTACAAACAGTATCTTAATTGAAGAAAATTAAAAGCTAAAGTAAATGTAAAGAACTGGAGAATACAAAGGCAAATATGTGATACTAAGTGTGTAAGGTTAGGGCATGACACTGTATTTGAATGCATTCAGTTATAGATGATATCCCAGCTCACTTCTAGTTTGTATGAAGTATAGCTATTTCCAGCCAAAACTTGGATTTTGAGTCTTCTCCTTAACTTCTTTCAAATCTCATCTATACTCTGAAATTGAATTTAATATTACTTCATAAAAGGGAGGTCAATTATGGCTTTAAACTAGAAATGAAGGGGACTATAACTTGAATGAACAGTGTGTTGGCCTGACTGGACTCGGAGTCTGTTAGAAAAACTGTGGACTCTGGTGTAGGTGTAAAACACAAACTTGATCTGTTGGAACCAGGCTTGATAGGGTCTGGAATATAAAAATGTTAAAAGAAAATATTATTTTGTTCATGATTTGTGGAGCTTACAAATACTTATGGGATAAAGCAAATGATTCTAAATGAGGTGTGTTTAGGTCTGGATACTTGAAGCTGTCAGTGGATTTTGTTTCTTTATTTTTTCGTCTCCCCCAAATGAACAAATTTGGACATCAGCTTTAGCAGAGCAGCCATCTATTTAGTGAAGAAAGCAAAATTCCCCACAGTTCTCTCTCCCCTCCTTACCCCACTAATTCTTTTTTGAAGTCATCACCATTTAAAATCTGAGAAATAGTATCCAGATAAATCTATTCTTATGGATTGTCTGGCACAAGGACTCATTTCCCCAGTGCTTACAATTTTTAAAAACACTTTCTTCTTAACTTGAACTCTTTTTTTTTTTTTTTCTTTTTTCTTTTTCTTTTTCCTTTTTTTTTTTTTTTTTTTTTTATTTTATTTTATTTTGTACTCTTGCCTTTTTCCAGACCCAACAGTAATAACAAAGATGCCTGGCCATCATTACAGAGTTCAAGTAAATCAGCCAACGGTTTAACAGTGGAACACAGGAAAACGCCTCCTATATTAGAAAATGGCACAGACCCAGAACACATGACTCCAGATGGTGCAGACTCAGATTTCGGGTAATTGTGCTGCCTTTTATACTTCAGATAGCTTGCTTTCTCTCTCACTGATTGGTGTGGAGGGAATGATTCTCCAGACTCTCTCTCTCTGGTTGGAGAGCTGGATTCAAACCCTAATCAGGTCACAAAAAGCTGGACTTAGCCTAGCCAAGCTAGGCTGATTGGAAAATTGTGCAGGGGAACCTTAAAGTGAAGTTAGTAAGTGATGGTACAGGTAAGGGCTGAGGGAAACTGAATAACCAAGGTTTCAACAGCTTATATAGCTGTATGGTGCCAGCCAATCTGAGCTCTTCATTTCTATACAGACACTTCCATGGAAGTAACACACTAGTTGCTATACATTAGGAGGCTTGTTACTTAGAAAAACATTAAACAGAATGTTAGGACTGAATATCTGTCACCTCTTCATGTCCCAGAAACATAGCTGCAGAGGTAAGAGTACCTAGATTATCACTCAGTAAGAAGAGATTGACAGATTCAACTAGGCTTCCTTGTGCAGAGGATGTAATTCATCTACTTACAATAACTTCCTTATTGGTACCATACACTTTTTTTTTCCTCTTTGGTGCCCTCTTTGAACTGGTGTCCTTTACCATTATAAGCATCACTTGCAGTTCTGACGATACTCTGTAGTCATGCTGGTTTGCTTATTATGGATCCCCTTTAGGTAATATATTGGGCTCATTCACAGGTTGGATGGAAAAATAACAAGATGAACCCTTATATTTCGAGAAGTAATGTTACTGATTAGGTAGCTGATCTTTGTTTTGAGTCAACAGTGAGCCTATGCATTAACATCATGAGTGCTGTTGAAAGAGGTAACTTCTTGTTAGGTTTCATAGCAGTCTTGCTGATCTATGATCAGAGATCCTATGGTTGCATCTTTGTAGTAACATGCAGCTTCCTTATCTTTTCTGAAAATAATTTACTAAATGTAGGTAAAAACACTGAAGCCAAAGGACAATGAATCTTGTTAATTCCTGAGGGCTGGAAGCCTGTCTTCCAATTAAAGGCTCCTTAGGCAGGTTCAAGTATAATAAACATTTTCAGCACTTAGACTGTCATTAAAACTTGTCTTACACATAGCTTTTTAAACTGCAGCATTTTGACTTTGTCAGCAGCTTTGGGAAAAGAATTTGGCTGGAATAGCAGCTCTACAATTAGCATGATTGTGTAGTGAAGAGTCTACAGCAAACTTTTGTGCTATAGATATTCAGAAATTACTAACTTAAGGCAGTTGTTCCAAGAGGAAGAATTTTATTCATACTATTTTACCACCAAGTAGAAGAAATCTTAACTGGAGTACTGTTCAATTACAAGTATATTCCTCTGATTTTTCTTTTATAGTCATAAATAGTTCAGCTTCAGTTATCTTTTTAAGATACTAACTCAGTGTTCTCTTGCACAAAAATTGTTTTAATTGACAGATTACTCTTACGCAGTTTCTTTAGAGGGGAGAAAAATTCATTCCTTTGGGTTTCAGCTGTAGTTATTTTGGGGATGATTTGGACAAATGTGGGGGAAGCAGTCTTACAAATGTTTTACTTTGATTTGTGGTTCTATGCAATATTTAAATTTTGCAGCAGCAAGGGGTGTTTGAAAACAAATGTATTTAGAATCTGAAGTCTGCACCCAGTTAAAAGAGTTGCTATATTTTTCTTGTGCTAACATACTGTGCCTGTAATTTGACTTGCATCACATTCTGGCCTCTTAATGGAAGTTCAATTCATGTTCTTCTGGTCCGTATTTGTAGGACCAGTGTTTTGGACTGTGCACCTTGATGGTTGCCCATCTTCTTTTATGGGTAGATAAAAATGAAACTACCTTGAAGTTGTAAATCAGAGATTTTTAGTATGATCTTGAACTAATACTGTTTCACTAGTGTGGTATTTAGCATAATTAGGGCAACTGAGGTGCCTGTCAGAATATTAAATTCCAAGATGTGCCATTTCAGCTGAGTCATGCTAATCTCCAGTGAATAACTTTCTGAGGTGGTTTTCTGCTGTACCTTTTATTCCTTTTGTGTTTGTTGGCAGTTTTTTTTTATGCTATGTCTTTCCCTGTTTTTTTCCCTTCTGTCATCTCAAAACTCAGTTTTCTTACCTTGGAAATAGTTTCTGCTAGTTAAATCTTGAAGACTGATGGGAAACTTAACTTGCCACTAGGACTAAATAGTTGATTTAATCTTTTATCTTTCCCCAAATTAATTTAGGATTTGTGTGGGAACTGACAACTTAGGTGTTTGGAAAACAAATCTGTCCCTGAGCTTCTCTCCAGTAGTAGCATAGATGGAACTGACTACAACAGAATTCTGCCATAATAGAGGAGTCCAACTTTTTTAATGGCAGAGTAAAACTGAACTTTCCTTTTGTTCCTTAACAGGGCAGTCAACAAGCAGAGTGGAGAGTGGTGGGAAGAATTATTGCAGGATATGGCAAATGACTGGAATAGCTATGATTAAAAAGTCTCATAAGAGGACTTTTTTCCATCTTAATTCCTCCTAATAATTTTCACTTTGCATTTATTCCAAGGCCTTTCTGGCAGTAAGACTCAAATGTTGATTTTTCACATTAAGTACTCGAGTGTCTCATTGTCTCTTTTGCCCTCCTACTTTTGCAGCCCTATCGACAAACCTTCAGATACCATCAGTATAGGAAATGGTGACAACTCCCAGCAGGTAAGAAAAATGCTGTGAAAGTAAGAATTAAGTTTGAGGGCTTAGTGCAACCTGTAATGGGGAAAGGAAGTACTTTCTAAAATGGAATTTAAAACAAAACTAAAAAATGCTACTGCTAAAGTGTTTTTTTATGTTTGACCTTTTACTGAGCTGTATATTAACTAACCTAATTGCAGCCAAAAGTTTTGAGGAAGTTTTTCAACTCTATTAGTGAAGGATGTTTCCTATAGAAGCACTCATGTCCTAATTGTTTCTCTTCCTCTTTTGCCTATAGATAACAAACAGTGACACACCTTCACCACCTCCTGGTTTAGCAAAACCCAATCCAGTCATACCCATCAGTTCATCTAATCACAGTGCACGGTCTCCTTTTGAAGGGGCTGTAACAGAATCACAGTCACTCTTCTCTGACAACTTTCGGCACCCTAACCCCATCCCTAGTGGGCTTCCTCCATTTCCCAGCTCTCCACAGACTTCAAATGACTGGCCCACAGCCCCAGAACCACAGAGCCTCTTCACATCAGGTATGTATGCAGGTTACATGGCTGGGTATTGCTTGCTTTTGCAGCTGATGTCTAAAACTGTGTAGAACTAAGATCTCAAGGACCCACTCCATACTGCTTTTATTCCCTCCATACTGCTTTTATCCCTTTCACAAATTACCAGAATTTGTCACTTAGCTGCGAGTGAATTACATTGATATAAGGTTTTCTTTAAAAAAATCTTTAGCTTTTCACATGCATGACTAAATTATTAGAGTGCTTATTTTAGTTTATTTTAGCCATGTGCTTATCTAAATAATAGGATGCTCCATGTATGCTATATATATAATGATACAGGTTTTTGAAACTGGGAAAAATACAAGGTGACAGTGTCATCTATTATAGCTTATAATTCTAACATAAGCTATGCCGTGGAATTCAGAATTTTCTTTGGTATCATGCATGATTATCTGAAGGTACCTAATCTTTCTCTTTCTGAAGTGAAATTATGTACATTCTGAGAAGATAAAAAATATTGTTAATTGCTATAACTAATAACTATATTTTCCAGATCATAGAATAGCTATGGGAATAGGAAGGGACCTTAAAAGTCATCTAGTTGCATGGGCAGGGACACCTTCCACTAGAGATTTTTAATATATATATATATATACGTGTGTGTATAAACATATGCATATTGAGATATATGTATATTTATATGTGTTTATATATATCCACACACCCACCCACCACTTCATATGAATGAAAAATCATTATAGCTGTATTAATGTAGTCTTGAGGATTGTGAGCTCTTAAATACTGTTAACCAATTATAAATCTGAGGGAGCTGGAGATGAAACAGTATCAGTAATAAGTAGAATGTAAGCAATACGTTAGGACATAGTTGGTTTACTTAGTGATTAGTTGTTTTCCAGTGTATTTCTGACTTTTGGATGTCATAATCTTGTTTGTAAACAATATTACAAAGGCAATTACTTTCTGCTAAGATATTATGTGCACCAATTTTGTGAGGATTAAGTAGCCATGAAAGACAATTTCTAGCTAGTAGAGTTTTTCATAATATAAATATATGTTTAGTATTTAAATAAGAACACAAAGAACAAGGTTTTTTTTCTATCCATAAGCTCTATCATCATAGATTTTAGGATGAAAACAGAAATGTGGGTTTATTTTCAGGGAGAGGATACTGAGCTTAGTTTTAACTACTTCAAGCAGCAGACTTCGTTCCCTACCAGCAGGGGGGGTTAATGTTGCAAGTGATACTACCTTTTACTCACCAGCTTGTGTTAGCAGTTTTGAGGAAAAATAGTGTGAAATTAGTTACAGCATTCACTGAACCTGGATAAGAAACAGTATAATGAAATTAAATAGTAACTGAAAAAAACAGGGAAATTCCGATAATGCTTTTTGCAATGCTGGCTCAAATATTTAACAGTATGTTGTAATGAAGTTTCTTTTTTCCTTTTGTTTTACCAAGGTGTCTGCTCAAGAGCTTAGTTTGTTTTTCTTTCTAATGGTAGACAGAGGGTGTTATGGTTTTGTTTAACTGATGCTTAGAGGTTCCCCCTTTGAGAGGGAACATCTCCCCACCTTTTTTACACAGCAGAGCTTAGGCACAGCATTAATACCTAAAGCAAAATACTGAAGTGAAAAACAACCTTATTTAAACTCTGCTTAGTCACGGTTCCATCAAATAGTATGGGTGTAAAGGAGGTTCTCAGCAAGTATTTATTGATCTTTCTGCTTGGTGCTATTACTGAAAATACTTACTTGACAAGGCTTTTATGTAGTTCAGAAACAGAGCAATTCTTCTGTAAAAATATTATTTGCTAGTTCTACCTCTTCATCTTAAGTAGAAATCTATGATAATTTGATTGCAGATGGCATTCTGATGAATCAGGTGTCTTGGGAAGGTACAAAGGCTTCGTATATGAAAGCTCACTAGTAGCATAGGTTCAGATACGTTGGGGATGGAATTTTTGTATGGATAAATACTTTCTAACTCTTACCATAAATCCTGTTCTCTCTTACAGAAACTATACCAGTATCCTCCTCCACAGACTGGCAAGCAGCTTTTGGGTTTGGTTCCTCCAAACAGCAAGAGGACGACTTAGGGTTTGACCCCTTTGACATCACCCGCAAAGCCTTAGCAGACCTGATTGAGAAGGAACTGTCAGTCCAAGACCAACCTTCCCTCTCGCCCACATCTCTTCAGAACCCTACCCCACACACTACAACTGCCAAAGGGCCAGGCTCTGGATTCCTGCATCCTGCTGCACCCACAAATGCCAACTCTCTCAGTAGCACCTTTCCAGTCATGCCACAGAGGTTCCCACAGTTTCAACAGCATCGAGCAGTTTACAACTCGTTCAGTTTTCCAGGCCAAGCAGCTCGCTATCCTTGGATGGCCTTCCCACGCAATAGCATCATGCACTTGAACCACACAGCAAATCCCACCTCAAATAGTAATTTCTTGGACTTGAATCTCCCACCACAACACAGCACAGGTCTGGGAGGGATCCCTATATCAGGTAGGTGAATTGGGACAGCTGTGAATATGACTTAATTCATCTTTCAGCTTCTCTGAGAGAGGACAGGAAAAGGGAGTAGCCAGCTACAAGTGGTAAAGTGGTGTCTCTACTGTCATACTAGCTTTATGAACAGAGGGAGAAATATTGTTTTAAATAGAACCTTTCCTTTAAAAAACCAAAACATCTGGATGTTTAGCCTTGTAATATTGAGCTTTATAAGGAAGGTGGAGTATTCTGTGCCCGCTTAATGTTGTGCCAAAACAGATTGTTATTTTGGTTCTTCAGTTTTACCAGACAGACTTTCTTTAAGAGTAGACCCTGGAAGTGCTTTGTGGCTTTCATGTTGACATGCAGGTGCTAATAAGAGTTCTTAAAATTGTGCAAAAAATTGTAATGGTGGTAATTTGTGCCAGATGTCTTGGCTGGGTTGTTCCCTCTTGTGCATAACCAAATGGCTGCACAATAAAACATTCGTGCTGTTCATTTCTGTACTTCAGATGGCCTTAATATTATGCTAATCTTTCCCTGAAAGGATGCTTGCAATGTGTGTAAGAAGATTCATCCTGATTGTGATGGTTGGGATGTTGAAGGAAAATAAATGTGCAGTCAGGACAGTTCAGGCTTCCCTGAATGGATTGATAAGCTCTTGTAGCAAACATCACAACTAAGGAGCTAATCGTAACGACAATTGTCTTGATTAAAATTTCATTTCTGGCAGTTAAAGTCCTTCCATGCTTCTGACTTAGCTTGGCCCAAACAGGTTTCCTTTTCCCTAACATGGGAAGAAGTTGTATTAAGTGTGTTGTGAACTATTGGTAGAAAGTCTCTGTAAGCTCTCTGTAGCTGTGTGATGGAGAAAACTGCTTCTTGAGATGTTTGCCAGTGTTTTTTTCTTTTCATTGGTTTTGAGAAGAACTAGCTGTACTATAAGAAAGTGACCTAGGAAATGTCACAGTATGTTATTGATGCTCTAGTACAAGAGCCAGTTTTGACTAACTTCCCTGTATTTGTCCTCTTTGAAGGCTAGTTGAAGCTACAGTACTGCTACTAGGGTCCTTAGATTGATTCATAGTATAAATACTTGGTACAGGCTACAGAAGCACATAGTTCAAAACTGGCAGTGGCAGTTCTAAGACTAAAATGACTGATATTGGTTATACTGAAGTGTGGGAAGAAAGAAAGAACAAATGAAAAAAGCAAGAACAAAACCTAAACACCACCAAACCAGAGAAGAGGAAAAAATATTTTTGAAGTAGGGTCCAAAATGCAGCATCCATAGCACTGTGAATTGTTGCTCACTTCTCTGTAAACTATACAGAATTTTCAGGAATATTGCAGTATGTCAAATTCTGACTTTACCACTCAGTTCTAAAAGTTGCTGGTTCAAGGGACCAGTAACAAGTCTGCTTTCTGGACTAAGGGGACCAGAAAAATTAGAAGATCTGTTTGTGTTACAGGTTGATTCTAGGTTTGTGAAAATATTGTTAACATTACTTTAGTTGTCTTTGGCAGCTAGACAGTGACCCTCTGTGTTTGTATAAGGCTTGGAGATTCTTGATGCAGCTCCCAAAGAGCCAGTTGTGTGGTGCTGGTTGATGCACAGCCCATGTCATGTACTTCCTCTATGTTTTAGAGCACTAGAGTTGATATTTAAATGTATCCCTTTTTTATATTCAACTGTAATTAATCTCAAAATATTTTTTGGCAGATACAGTGCTAAAACCAGAAAATAAACATCTGCTGTAGTCTCTATGGAAAGTTCCTTTGACTTGGTCTTAATCTCTTGTTATAGAAAACATTGTTAGTTGCCTGGATGACAATTAGCAGCAGTTGCTGCAATGCAAACACTTCTCAACTTATCTACATTTCAGCTTTGATATATCTTAAAAAAAGAATTATTTGCTCAAACACAGATTACTCTTCTCCTCTTGTCAGAAATCAGCTGAGGTCTCAGTTCTGGCTTTAGTGGGTTTTTTTGTTTGGTTGGTTGGGCGTTTTGGCTAGGTTATGGATTTGTATTACTTGTGTGGTATTTAGTGTGGAGGGTTTTCTTTACTGATCTGACTGCAAAAGTACAAATAATTTGAAAGTCAGGAGATGCCCTTATGCCTTTTTTTGTGTGATAACTTAATGGTTTCCATCTCTTTTCAAATCCGTATCTAGTGTACAGGTCTCTCAACAAATTCCTTTTCTATTCTATTTGAAAGAACAATTCTGTTTCTTTGTTGGCTTTTAATCAATTAGTAGCATGTATATAATTATAGAATTTTTCTAGTTTCCTCATTTTATTTACAGATTCAGCCATCTGGTGTGATTGGTAGAGAAAAGTGGTGTACAAGTACAGAGAAATCCTATTGATGGGACTTTACTGCAGTGCTTTATAGCAGTCTAGCTGACCTGCTGGGGGAGTGGTGTGTATCACAGTAGCTGTTGAGGACTGTGGGGAGATGAGTTGTAGTAAAATGTTGGAAACTCAGCTGTTTCAGATGTAACAGCAAAAGAAACTTAGTGCAGGTGAAACTTAACATTCTGTCTTCTAGTAGAGAAACTCAGCTGCTGTCAAAGTTGCATGTTTCCTAAAGTCTTTGGTCAATTTTTACAGGTCTATAAATTCCTTAAGTGTATAATACTGGAATGGTCATTAAAAAAAATCAAATGCCAGCATTCACTTATTCTGTGTATTTGTCTGTTCTGCTTAACCAATATTCCTATTAAGTGAAAACAAGCAGATCTAAAAACTTATGTAACTTCATATGAAGTTAGTATACTATTTTCTAGGCTTTCAAAATGAAATTTTAGTTGATTCCACTAAGTGTATTCATTTTGGAAGCTTGTATGAAGAAAATGGTCTTGTTTAAGCTGCTGCTGCTGCTTTAGGTGGGCATTAGTATTCACATGCATTTGAAATGCTTGTGTGTGACATGTTAAATGTAATGTTCTGAAGCTACCTTTTGGTTGAGAATCAGAGCTGTCCTCTATTCATAACCCCACACCTCCAGTGGGGCTGTTTTGTTATGTGCACCAGATTTAAGTAGAGGGACACAGGCACTATCAACTCTTTTAAAAACTCATTTAAAAATAATTTCTACATGGAATTTGGTAGCCTATTTCTCAGAGGAAGTAGTATTTATTAAACTTATTCTGCAGTTTCCAGTGAAATTGTATGTAATTGATTTAGTAATTTTATTATGCATATACTTGAAATGTCGTATTAATCAGGCTTACATTTGTCCCTAGCCCTTATTTAAATGAACTTTGATTGACTGATTCCTAAATGAGCATTTTTCTCTCTCGCTGTATGATGTAGCAGATGTTTCATGTTCTCATTGTAAGGCACAATTTAGGCTTGTTGCTGTTCTCTGGTGTAGGATGGATGAGATGATTTGCTGTGTAATTATAACCATGTAACTATGCTTCAGGGAAAAAGTTCTATGACTTCTTCATAGACAGAATGATTGTTGCTAAAAGCAATTTTACCCTAAATTGTGTGCAAGCTCTCCTAATACGGGACAGCATTTATCCTTTATTCTCTAGATAATGCCCAAGGAAATAGATAATTCTTCATTCTCTAGATAATGCCCCTGACAGCACCATGGGTGTCTTTGTGATTGTTACTTTATGCTACTTTAGGATATCAGGAGACTCTTTGTAATTTGAGAGCTAATATGCTATCATCTGTGCTACCCTAATGTCCTGTGGTTTGTTCTAAAATAATAGATATGATATTGGATCAATGAGTAAAGTAGGTCCCAGATTAAGTGTGTGTTTAGGCAGGTGCATATAAAATGAGATGGATGCATATTAATAGTGGGAAAATAGAAATATATAGTTTTATTTCTTGAGCTTACTGAGTGGTTTATAGTTAGTGCTTTTATTAGACAGAAAAAGCATAAGAAGAAATTCATACAGTTCAAAGCATATATGAGTAGAGTGTTGTAAATGGTTGGTCTGCCTTTTCTGTCAGTTCTATGCAAGATATACTGCTTGATGTTTGGAAACACTCTGTAACTTCATTTATTAATTTCATAATGGTCCTGAATGCAATTTCAGATGAGAAAAAAACTTAATTGTAAGAACCTATCCATTCAGAAATAATGAGTTTCAAATTTGAACTCAATTTCAACACTAATACTACACAATATTCTCTATCATATTCCACATAAATCACTGAAACACCTTGTGTTAGAAGGGACCCACAAGGATCAAGGTGTCCAACTCCTGTCTCTGCACAGAGCAGCCTAAAAATTAAACCATCCGTTTCAGAGCATTGTCTACTTTAACACAGGCAGTTTATGTATATCATGAATTAATTAAAAATTTAAAATGGAGTTAAAATTCAAGTGGACACAAAGACAGGTAGTAAGCATGAAGAATTAAACCTTGTTTAGGATAGGGGAAGAAAGTTTTACCCATTGTCTTTAAAAATATAACCACTGTAAAATCCATCAAGTTATTTTAGGTATGAAGCCCATTGATGTGGAAATGGCAGTAGATTTCTGTGGACTGTTCCTGAAACTGCAAAACAGAGGGTTTGAATTTCATAAGATTTTGTAGTTGAATACAAATGTCAAATCAAATTTTGTTTTCTCAAGACCATTTTGATGTTGCAGCTTATGTCTCTTGAATATAGACAGCCTAATTGATGGAATTGTGTATATTTAAATATGAGATTGAGACAAATAGGTAGACCATTGTATTAAGTTTTGGCAGCATCCAGCAGTCTTTGTGGTAGTGGTGTTGAATTCCTCAAAGACACTTCCTAGCATGCAGATTTTTGAGTCTTGCCTACATTTGGTTGTTCTGAAGCAGTAGCTTGTAGGAGGGAGGGCAAAGCAATGAAGGTCGAACTTCTCACTTAAAGTCCTGAGCTCTTCCATAGCATCTCCACTTAAATGTTCTGGCTTCTGAGCCCCCAGCTATTGAACGTGTATTGAACATAAAACCTTTCTTGTCTGAAGTTACCTTTTGGACAAAATTTTAATATTACAAGGAAGGATCCCTATATGTTAGAGATTATAATATTTTTTAAAAGACTTTATTTAGATCCCTTTATTTAGGGAATGGTAAGATATCAGAACTAGCACTGACATGCTCTGCCTTTAGTACTAGGAATTCTTGTCTGACTTTGTATTTTCTCAAAATGTAACCTCATTTCTGTTTGGGGCATGGTTTTTATTTGACCATTGTCCTGATTTTGTCTCCTGTCTCTGGGTTGATTCTTAATGGTTGATTTTGTCTCCTCAATGAGTAATATAGCAGTCCTGGAATTATGCAATATACAGTTGTGGAAACAAATAAAATTGAATTTGCAGCACAGTAGCTGACACTTTTCTGTAGTCTCAGGATAATAATTTGGTTCAGGGTTCTGGTGGAGGGGGCAGTTCTGTTTCTGTTGCTGTGCCTTTTTAAAAGAGGATCTGGCCTCTGTACAGCTGAATTCAGCATGTTATAAAACGAAATTCTCCAAATGCTGAGTACAAAATGCATTTAATCCCATAACATAGCAACAGATAATGTGAATCAAACAGTACTGCCTCATATCCCTTTATTTGGATGCAGTGGTTGAAAGAGCATTTTGCTATACTTTTCCTCTTGACCTGACAATATGTGGAAGGTTTAACTCTCTTTTTAAGTATTGTTGGGTTTACTCTTTAACTGAAAGAGATGCATTAGTCCATTAATTTTCTGTTCTAATCCTTTAGAGAAGATTGCTTCCCTACTTGGTGGTCTTCCTTTATGTTTGGCTTTCCAACAGGAGCTGGGTTGATTGTAAATAGTTAATTTTCTTTGTCTCCTGGACGTATGGCAGCCCATGCTAGTCTTTTCTGTGCCCCTGGTTTAAATCTGTGGCTGCCTAAAGCAGAATTCCTTCTCTGATATAAATATTGAAAACAGGAAATCTGGGCAAAATCTTGGCTGATACACCTATTATCATCTCAGAAGTGGGTGTGTTACCATGTTATCAGTGTTATTCCTCATGTGAAAATAAAGGCCTGAGCAGAACTTGAAAACTAAAATGAAAAGTATTGTTTGTAAGCAGCCCTCAGCTGTTTCTGGTATTGCTTTTACTGACCCTTGTGTAGACCCAGTCTGTCCTGTTTTCCTGAACAAAGATGCCTGTTAGTGCAGCCTTTGCCATCAGGTGTTTTGATCTTCTCATCAGTATTTATGCCCACTGCATCCCATTTCTTTCCATGGAAGTTTTCAGGCCTCCACCTCCCTTCTTCAGGAGGTCCTTTGTGTCTTTGTGTTTCCCCTGACACCAAAATTAATACTTCCTTTATTTCTCATCATAAATAACTTGGTTTTCACTGGTGAAGAGGTGAAGTGTTCATCATAATAAGGAACAAATAGAATTTGAAACAAACTTTTGGCTTGCTTGGTACCATTGCAATGGAGATGAGGTGGGATTTTTTTAATGCATCCAGGATGGTGCTGCTAGTTTTAAAATAAAGTAAACAGAAGTAGGATTTTTGATTAATTTTCAATATGTTAAAATACGTTATGGGCGAAGTCAGACTTTCTGAAAGCTGGTATTAATATTTATTGTCCTGCCTACTCTGGTGTGTTGTCCCTTAACTCCCATATACTTGCTACGTTTCCTAGTGAGACCTCCCATAGGACCTCCCTTCCTCAGCGTAATCTTCTCACAATCTCTGAGAGAACTTCATCCACAGCACCAGTTTTTAAAGTTCTGCTACTTTTCCATCTGTCCAAAATCTTAACTTGCAGACCCACCCGTTTCTCCCAGTCCTTTTTCAGTGCTAATATTGTGATTGATTTTAAAACCCTGTGGATTTTTTTCTTATGATTGTATAGGAGACAGATTTCCAAGTAAAGCTTGATAAATAAATATCTGTGTCCTCATCTCTGGGAGCTTGTTTTTAAGCTTTTACAAATTTCTTAAAAATCTTTGATTGTGGGATTATTAGGAATGGTAGTGAAAGGCATCCTGCTTTTTTGAGTATTAAGATGCCTGTTTTTAAATGTGTAATTTTATTTTGGAAGAGGAAAATATCACACACACACACAAAAAGAAAAAATCCTCTCACTTCTGTTGGCTGCAATACATCAGAGGAATGTATAATCACATTAACACTGCTAGACTTGAAATAAATGCAGTGTTGGCTGAAATAGATGGCCTGAGTGGCTGACCCAGTTTACATTCTGGACCATCAGCCCTGACAGCTTTTTGGGTAACTCTTCCCCTGAAACAGGGTGAAACAAGCACATGGGAGGGATTTCACATCAAATTTTCTGACTGTTCCTCTCTGTAGTAGTGTCACCAGATGAGCTTCAGCTGCACTAAATGGTGGGGCTTTGTCTATATTTTAGAGATGTAAAACTGCATTGATTGCTTAGAGAAAAAGAACATTCCCTTTCTCTTTAGGGCTGGTTCAACAGAATTTAGAAAGGCTGTTTCATTTCCTAAGATCTTGGGGTGGCTCAGCAGCTCAGTTGCCTGGTACAGCATTTATTGCCTCCTCCAGCAGGCAGGCACTGAGCCTCAGGGTGCTGTGCTGTTACCTCAGATGCTTTTCTAAAATACAAACTGGCACTTCAAAATATACAGGAAATCACTAGCATGAGTTAAAAGAAACCTTGCTTTTTCCCTTTAAAGACTGGATATTAGTATACTTGGCAGTGTGGCCTCGTAATAGCAATATCCAACAAGAGACCTGAAGCTCTGGCTCCTTTTGAGTTAAGTCCATCTTGAAAAACATCAATTATGACTGAATTGTAGCAAAAAGCACAGACAGTTCATAGGCTTTCTGTGTAAGCACGTTTTGAAATGCACGAACTTGAACTATGAGACCTGCATAATCTTTTTTTAAATTGTATTGGTGGAGGACCATAAATTAAATATCATGAAGGGACAATAGCAATTGAAAATGCAGCTTTACAAAAAGTGTTTCTTATCCCAGCAATACCAAATCACATTTGAGGAGAAAGACAAAAAAAATCTGATTTTTTCCATCATTTGCCATTTCTTGTTTCCTTCAGCATCGCAATCTCATTAGAAGTGCGTCTTGTTCCCAAAGGAATTGTTTAAAAAAAATCTGCATTTTAAAAACTGTTCATCTCTTTTGGAAGACAGCATTTAGTAATCAGAATTGATTTAATTATAAAATTGTTTTTATATCATAATTTTATTAATAATAAATGATATTAATTCTTAATTATATTATTACAAAATTGTTTTTTTTCTCAGCTTTCTTGCAATTTATCTAAACTTGCAACAGAATGATTGAAGTATCTACAAATGTACATGAGCCTTAACTGCTAGTTACATATGCATAAAATTAAAAATGAGTTTATAATTTGTTAGAGTATGCATTTATTGTGTTAATGCTGATGTCACAGCCTTGGTCAGAGCATTGGTTAAGTATTCCTGGAATCCAGAACCTTCATACTAGATAAGCTTCTGCTAAGTATTGATACAGCTTTGAAGATTTGTCTTTTTCTTTACCAGTTCTATTTACTGTATTGCCCATAGGACAAGTTCCCTTTTCTAAAATTTGTTTTTATTTGTGTATATGTTTATGCATTTACTCAAAAGTAGACTTGTAAACAGAGTATTTTCATTTGAGGTCACAGGTCATGGTTTGGTTTTTTTAATTGATGGGTAGAGTAACTGTGAGACAATCTTGATAGAGCATTTAAGAGTAAGCATCAGGTATACTTAGATTAAAATGAAGTTTGTTTTCTCATATGGGTGGAATTGCCTATCTTTCTGACCTTTTAAATCAAAATGTTCTGTATGTAGGATTCAGGTATATAGACTACTTTTGTTTCAGTATCTGGAGTATTTGTCCCCTCAGTTTAGGTCTATGTTAATATTTAAAATTATAGCAAAACCTGGCTATTTTCTTATAGGGTCCATATATTTGGATGAGAAGTGTCTTGTTAGTTCACACAAAAAAGAGGTTATTTATTGACTAAAGTCATTACAGAAAATGGTGCCATTTTGTATGCAGGACAATGCCCCTCTCCCCCCCCCCCCCCCCACTCCAGCCCCAAACTTGAAGTCCTACAGCTGACCACTAGGAATTTTTAGCAATAAGTAATTAAAATGTCAGTATTGAAAAAATATTAGAAATATTAGAAAAAGGTGGGATAATGTGGAAACATCTGAGATGAAGTCAATCATGTTTTTCAAAGCAAGTTAGAATCTATATTTGAAATTTACTTGTAGCTTAAAATTGGGTGTCTGGATGCTATAATGATACATTAGATTTGATCACTTGAATCATGTTAAGTATGAGTCAATCATAAGGAGTTCAGAATACTTAATTTAAAATTGTTTTTTTCAAACCTAATGAAATTCTAACACTGTACATACAAGCAAATAGGAATCTTGCTATTGAATATCTAAGATGAGCTGTCCTATCACTGATGTAGAAGGGATATCCCCTGAAAATAAATATCCTGAGTCTGAATGCTTACATAGTTACATAAAGCTTAAAAGTTTTGCTGTTACATTTTCATCAAGATGGAAAATTATTTAGAAAAACTTAGTCTCCCCTTTGAAGAATACACTTTAGAATTCAATATATTCCTCTTCTATTTGATAGTTTGGCTTACTGGCATGTTAAGTTGCACTTAATTTATATTAAATTGCACAGTGTGGTTTTGATTTATATGGCTTTATTTTTAAATTGGGTGCATGTGGAATTAATGTAACCATGGAAATCAATGTAAAATCAAGATAAAAGCTGCTTTACTTGCATCATTTTAAAGCTGAGGACAGACTGCTGTCTCTGGACTGCCAAAGCCAATTTTGTCAGGGAGTGTCTGTATGTATAGGTGTGTGTATGTATGTACACATCTTCTGTTCATGACTAAAACTCACTGAAATCTGTACTGTGGAAGGGCACTTAAAGCTCTATTCATTGATTGCCAATTTTCTTCCTGTTCACAGGATGTCAGTGAAGCTTTTAAATGTTCTTCTCAAACAGCTTCATCTTCTAGTGCTTCTGTCATTTGATAACTCCCTTATATGAAGTGGCTACTTGTATTCCTGATGGGCAGCATTGCTTTTTAAATGTGGACAGATTAAATCATCTTTAATCTGCCAGTGGCATTCTTAGTCCTGTGAATGGGTGAGAATTCATCATTTGATGTAAGCTTTGTGGGTAGGTATACAGAATCAATGAATTCTGAGAGTGAAACCCTTCAGACTGTACTAGTTTAAATAGGATTTTACTCATGGTTGAAAGCATACCATCATCAAACAAGCTTATTATTTATCTTAAAGTGACACAGGTACAGTTTTTACCATAACTGCTTTGTTGGTGGTTAAGTATATAAGCTTTGGATTACAGGCTTTTAATTTTTTTATTTATCTAATTTGATGGGCATAATTTTATTTTGGGAGGTGAAAAATCCTCTGTTTCTCTTCCCTCCTCAGAGTGAAATATTAAACAACTTTTTACAAATGGAAAGTCACTTTCAGAGAAAATAGAGAAGCCCCAGTCACTTTTCAGAATAGAAAAAATGGCAGTGTCACAGAAAGCACAGTGATATCTATGAAAATGGTAGTACAGGCTGGGACTGACAGGGATGTCACTGCAAAGGGGATGCTTTTTTGCTGCCCTTATTTGTTTTTAAGCAGGTTGAAAGACTCATGGTAGTCTTTCCTGTTTCTTTTTTTCACCTCTTTTCCCTGTCCCCTCAGCCCTGGCCCAGTTTGGTCATTCTGGTTATTTTGCTGAGGCTTTAAAATTGTTACTGTACAGCATCCTTGAAGATCTCACAAGGGCCTTTTTATGAGCAGACCATGGCAGTAGCCATTCTGTTATCAAATGCAGCTTGATAGTCTCTTCTTCTGTTGCCACTCTGTGCAGTCAGGTATGTGACAATCCAAATAAGTTTCTTTTTCTCTCACATGATTTTCCTCTGAATTTCTTTTGCTTATTTGAAGCTTTTCTGTAGCACTGTTACATGCCTTGGCCACACTTGTGGAATACTGATGGGCTCTTAAAAAAGAAAAAAATTTCAACACAATAATTGCAGGCCTACTTGCTTTTCAGCAGAACTAGAATATTTTAGGCTCTTGGCAGCAAGATATTTAATGGTTTCACATGGTACAAAATCAGGCTCTTGTAATAGCTTGGAATATAATTTTGGCAGAGCAAAGAAATAATCTTGCTTTACACTTAACATGATGGTCTTGTGGTCATTGATATTAGTCATATTTATGCATATACTGTATGAATTTTTGTATGGATTTGATCATACACTTGTATCAGGATTAGGATGGTGATTTGTCCCTCCTGCCCCTGTGTGGACTTGCATTTTCACTCTTGTTTCAGACTTGTCAGACTCGAGCAGAGAGATGCTGATTTAGTTGTTTGGTTTGGGTATTGCTGTGTGGTGCCTGGAGATGGCTCAGGTACTTTGGTTGCATCAGGAGTTTCCTGATGGAGTGTTTTATCTGTCATACCCAGTCACAGGCCTTGGAGGGCAGTGCAGGAGTGTTATATCTTGCATTCTCTATTGACCCCATCTACTTCAACACCTATAGGCATTTTAATCCCAGACCAGATCCCATGTTACAAAAATAATTTAATTGCAGCATTTCTTCTTAAAGGCTTTGAGTCTGATGAAAGTGTAAAAGTTTGGCCATGTCTAGACCTGTGGTTCATTTGATATATATATATATATATATATAATTTTTTTTAACTGTGCATTTATTAGCCAAGCTGGAAAACCCTGTTACAGTCACGAGTAATGCGTTGCTTGCTTTTTCTTTGGTGTCAGAGGGCAATGTTTTTGTTAGAGCTTGCCTTTCAGCCTCACAAATCCAGCTGTATGGGAATGACAGTAAATCTTTTGGAATTTTGTTTTCTTAGTTTTGTACCCAGGAGCACAAGATTTTAATAAATACAGATTTCCTTATTGCTAGCAAATAATGCAGTTTTAATAGACACAGAGTCCTTTTAGGCCTTTCATCTCTTGACTTCTGTGTTTCCAAGTGGATTTTGTACTGACAAATGAGATGAAGGGCAGTTCTCCTCTGCCTCTTACTTTCTTGTGTTCTGTATTAAAGGGGGTACATTGCAATAGTGTTCTATGGCTGCCTCACTAAACTGTGCCAGCATTTTCCATTCCATGATAATCTTGTATCTTAACTGCTTGGTAGCTTACAGGACTCCTATGTACGCTGTAATATGTCTTATTAACTGGAGAATAACATGACCAAAAAAAAAAATCTTAGCCCAAGGTAGCCTAATGCCCTACTACCTTTGTTTTCCTATTTCATTCTTATAAGTGTGGCACTTGGCTGGCTTTGTCTTCATTAAACTTCCTCAAGACATGTTGCAGGTGTGTAGTTTACTGCAAATGTTTGCTGTCTTGCATTTGAAAGGCATGTTGGAGGTCAGTGATGTCCTTGAGCAAGGTAGTCATGAGCTTGAGTGTGTTCACTGGTGAGTGGTCCTAGGAAGCATCTTTTGTGTGCCTTTTGCCTTGTAGTAGAAATGAGTATTTTAACTGAGCTGTGCTTCTTTGCACAAGCTGTTGGAAGCAGTGGTGAGAAAATGAAGTGGAAACTAATGGTTTACTATGCAGAATCAGTTGCAGTTACTTCTGTGATGGTGAGCTGGCTACTACTGTTCTGGAATATGAAATCAGGATGTATCTCCAGTAGGCTTGTGAATGTTCAAGAAGGATGCGAACAAGTATCTACTAATATTCCTGACTAATGCTTTTAAAAATTTTAGTCAATTTTTTTTTATCCCAGGTTCAAGTTTGAATGAAAAATGTAAAAAAAAAAAAGTAAAAATGTATTGCACTAAACAGTACTGTCTGCATCAGTATTGCAAAGGAAAAAGTGGGAGCTCTGAAGGGAACAGGAAGTCAGGAAGTAGATCTGATTTACAGTAGGAGAAATGAAAATAGAAGTGAAAGCCTTATATGCACTATGGCTCAATGTTAAACAAGCACAGAACAAATTGGTGGTAAGCCTACTTTGTTTTTTTTCACCTGAAGTGACTTGTACACCATGCCCTGCAGAGCACACTGATACACTCAGTGTTTGGATACAGTCACATTTATGTCCAGAGGCTGGATTGCATCTGTGTGCTATGTTGTTCCTAAAAACCTGCTCTTAGACTACTTTCTTGAGGCAGAGCTACAGTTCTGTTACTGTTATTTTCTTCCATAACACTTTGAATTTTAATCTGTACATGTAACATGATGCATGTAGTAGCAGGTGGGCTTTGGGTTACTTTGACCTGTCTTGTCTTTGTTTGTGGGAATGCTCAGGAGCTGTCTGTTTTCATGGTGTATGTGTACCTTATATTGTAACCTCTGAGGAAGAGTGATTTCCCCGCCTTAGCCAGTGAGTGGGGAATAACAGCACTTGACTGAACCTTCCAGAGTCTGTAGTCAAATATATTCTGCAAACTTGCTCAAGCAGAGGATGGTTTTTGTAGTACACTCTTTGCTATTATCCCTGTCCGTGCTCCATGTGCAGCATCAGCCTGCCTGGCCACAGGCATCCCAGGTGTCAGCTGCCATCCTGCAATGTAGGGGACATTTATGCATGCAGTTAGAATCATAGAATCATAGAATTGGCTGGGTTGGAAGGGACCTCAGAGATCATCAAGTCCAACCCTTGACCACTACCACTGTGGTTACCAGACCATGGCACTGAGTGCCACATCCAGTCTCTTTTTAAATATCTCCAGCGATGGAGAATCCACTACTTCCCTGGGCAGCCCATTCCAATGTCTGATCACCCTCTCCGTAAAGAAATTCTTTCTAATATCCAACCTAAACGTCCCCTGTCACAACTTAAGTCCATGCCCTCTTGTCTTGTTGAAAGTTGCCTGGGAAAAGAGACCACCCCCCCCCTGGCTCCAGCCTCCTTTCAGGGAGTTGTAGAGAGCGATGAGGTCTCCCCTGAGCCTCCTCTTCTCCAGGCTGAACACCCCCAGCTCCCTCAGCCTCTCCTCACAGGACTTGTGCTGGAGTCCCTTCACCAGCCTGGTTGCCCTCCTTTGGACCTGCTCCAGGACCTCAATCTCCTTCCTGAACTGAGGGGCCCAGAACTGGACACTGGTGGTGACACAGATGGATGCTTCTGCTGGAGTAGTTGTATTAGACATGCACAGGGGTAGAAATGAATGCATTGCTCCAACATTCATCCCCGGCAATGTGGATACAGCAGATTTACTTAGTACTTTGTTTTGAAGTTCCCCTGGTGACATGGACTTCCTGTAAATTGTGATTGAAGTACCTTTCTACTTCTGTGTTGAATTGCAGCATCTAATACAAAGTTTATTCTAAAAGAACCTCTGGCCTGGGGAAAAAAAGTTCTGCATGAAAGCACAGAATTTCAAGAACTTGCTTTTTTTTCCCCCTGAAGTTAAAATAAGGTAATTGCTTGAGACATCAGGTCTTTTTGAACACTCAGCTTTAAAAAAATTGCTGAGGTAGGTTTTGATAGCAAGTGAGACTGTGTTCTTGTCTCTCCAGCACAGGGAGTTGCATGCTAGTGATATTCTCTAATTTTCCGTGAAGACTTAAATCTCTTCCATTGTTGATGAAGTAACAATATTATTTAGGTATCTCACTGTAACACTTCCAAGTGACACCAAGGTCCTCTCTTCAATTAGGACAGGGAGAGATGTTTGGTTTTTTTTCTTTCTTAAAAAGTGGTTTAACCTAACCCTCCTTAGGTTAAAAAAAAAAAAAAAAAAAAGGGGGGTTAGGTTTTGGGTGTTTTTTTAATATTAAAAAAAGGCGTATTAAGGGTTGTTCTCAGTGTACTGCCAATGTTCTGCCCAACCCTTTCTTTTCAAATATGATTGACTAGAATTTAATGAATTGTGAAGTTCTGTATTGGCTGATAAACACTAGGATACTAATGTCTGGTTGGATGGATCTAGAACCTCATAATATGTTCTAAACAGCATCTAGAAAGCTTTAAGGTTTGTGTTTGGGGATTGTTACTGTAGTGCTAATAGCCACATTACCCTTTTATCTTTTTTTAGTACATATTCTGAAACAGGCAAATAGTTGGGATTTGACTGTTACGGTGTCGAGCTGGTTTGCTTTTAACCAAAGTTTGGAGGATGTTGCCATGTTGGGTGTTATTCTGAAAGGTCTCTAAAGAATTTTCACTACTGTTCTTCAACTACAAGAGGAAATTGCACTCCCTGCAACTTAATGAGAACCTAATTACCATTTCCTTCAGAAGAACAACTGTAAGGCTGTGAATGAGCAAGCTATAAAAAACAAAAAAACTTCTGTGCTGTTGCTCCACCTCACTGGTTTCTCATGTTCGGTTTCTATTGCAAAGCCCTACCTAGCCTTTCTTCATTTTAATATAGTTCAAAGAAAATTACACTTTTGGACCTCCTGCCCATTAATTAAACAGCCTAATTGGGTTATCTAGGTTGCATCAGAGGTATTCTCATAAAGGATCTGGTTGGTTTTCTCCTATTAGTAGTAGAGGGAAAGCCACTGTGCCCTGGATTACTTGAGTCTCTGAACTTAAAAAAAAGGGGGAAAAATATTAACTGGGGGAGGAGTTAAATCTTTCTCCCACTCTTTGTTTAAAACCTGCCAACCCTTCTGAGTGATTCATCAAACATATAAACATTGACCCTAGTTCCTGGACAGGGAAAGTATTAAATGCTTAACTTAAAAAGTAAGAACAAAATCCCATACCCCACCAAAGAAGGAGATCTGTTTCTAACTTCAGCTTTTTATTTTTTTTTTTATCTTTCATTTTTTTTTTTGTTGGTAAATCTCCCAGACAACAGCAGTTCTGTAGAGAGTTTAAATATGAAGGAATGGCAGGACGGGCTAAGGGCACTTCTACCGAACATTAACATCAACTTTGGTGGACTGCCCAATGCTTCTTCCCCCTCCAACGCCAACCACAGTGTTCCAACGTCCAACACTGCCACCACCGACAGCCTGAATTGGGACAGCCCTGGCAGCTGGATGGACCCCGCAATCATCACAGGTAACCCTTTCTCACTCCTTCAGCTCTGCTGGCAAACCATCCAATGGGTATTTGGCACAAATCAATTTACATCTGGAAAAAAAAAGTAAAAAAAGAAAAAAAGAAAAAAAGAAAAAAAGAAAAAGTCAGTATGCGGTGGTCTCTTCCAGCTTCCATCCACAAAACCTCAAGGGTCCAGGAATTTTATTTTTTTTTTTTTTGTGGAACTGCTAGGTTGTAACATAACAATGTCACTGGGGCCTTTGCAATGCATGCCCAGGCCCTTGTCAGGCAGCCAGGTGGATCAGTGCTCGGCTGTAGGGACAATGCAGGTGTCCCCTCTGTGGGATGGCGTGTCCGGCATCGCGCCGCTGGTCCTCGGGCACTGAAGGCGTTCACTGGGCTTTGTTATTAAAAAAGGGACATACTCCACTTGTTTATAAAGCTCTCTTTTATAAGGCTGTCTGGTTGTTAGAGAGGCTGAAGCATGATTCGAGTAGGCAGAGTAGGAGGTGAAGCATGCAGGGTACTGGTAGCTTGGTGTGGCGAGGTCATGTCAACATGGATGCAGTCCTTGTGCAGGACATTTGATAGAAAAAGGTGTGTTTTATGAAAAAGTGCTCTGAGGGGGACCTTTCTCCTCTCTGGATTTAATGTTAAGTGTTTTGCGGGCAGGATAATTCTATGTAATAATGTAAAATGCATTCTCTGTACAAACTAATCACGTTTTCTCACTTTTGCTTTTTGTTAGGTTAAACTCACCTCCTTCGTGCTCAGCTTATTGCTTCTGCTCTGACTGACTTGTTATCCCTATTTTTTTTTTTCTTCTCTTCATAGGTATCCCAGCATCCACAGGAAACAGTTTAGACACCCTTCAAGATGACAATCCTCCACATTGGCTAAAATCTCTTCAGGCCCTCACAGAGGTGGACGGCCCCAGTGCAGCACCATCACAGACGCACCACAGTAACCCCTTCGGCACACAGATCCCTCTGCACAGAGCCAGTTGGAATCCCTACTCTCCTCCTTCAAATCCCACCAGCTTCCATTCCCCACCTCCAGGCTTTCAGACAGCCTTCAGACCCCCCAGTAAAACCCCCACAGATCTACTACAGAGCTCAGCGCTGGATCGTCATTAGGAAAGGAGGAAAAAGAAAAAGGAAAAAAAAAAAAAAAAAAGAAAAATAAAACCCAAAACGTTAGAAATGCAGGAAGTGTCCCGCCCTGACTCCTCCCTATGCCCACCTACTGTTCCCTGTCATATCTTTCTTTCTGAAGAATCCAGTTCCTGATCAAACCTCCCCCCCAAATGCAATGCCATCACAGGGTCATGACTGTTTTTTCGTTAAGTTTCTGACAAGCCAGTGTTTGAAATACACTGTTTGAAATATTTTCTTACCATTCTAAGGGGGAAAAAAAAAAAAAAAGAGAGAGAGAGAAATCTAAATGCAGTCTCTGCTTAAGGAGAATATTACTGTCTTACGTTTTTTGCACATGAGTATTTCTGCCTAGTGGAAAAGTGTCAGTCTGCAGTAGGGGAAAAAATGCAATGCAGAATCAAATGCAGAAACTTAAAAAAGTATTTAATTTAAATGAATTTACTGAACATGTGGAGCAAGCAGTGGCCTGTGCATTCATTTTGCAGTCAGTGTGGCACTACACAGGGAAATTGCTATGTTGGTTTTGTTTTTTCTTTGAGAAGAGGATTTTATTATGTCAGGTCAGAGTTTGACATGAAGTGTGTTGAAAGAGAAAACACTTATCTATGAGTAACTAGCATGTTACTAAAGACTGGTTTAAGGAGGGGAGCATAAGATTTTTTTCTTTAATTTTGGCTTTAGAATTAAACTTTAATGTTTTAAAAGTATTCACAGATTTAATACCTAGCATATACATAATATAATTATAAGCAGCTGAAACACGAGTGATATTTACTTCAGCCTTTGTCTCCTCTGTTAGTCTCTCTTTCTTTTTTTTTTTTTTTTTTTTTTTTCCGTGGGGTTTTTTTTTGGGTGTTTTTTTTTTATTTAAAAAAACAACAAAGGTTCACCTGAACAGGGCACTCTGGGATAGCACTGCATTGGGGCCACATGATCACCATCAGGAGCAACCTCTGACCTCCTCTGCCTGCAGCTTTTACTTAACCCTGTAGTTTCTGGACGTTTGTGCAGTATTGAAAAGACAGGAAAAAAGAAACAGATAAATAAACATGGTTATAACCTGATGCTAAAACTAAAACCAAGGAAATGTACCTCTTTCTTCAGAATTAAAACTAAAATCTTAAATAAAACAGAAAACTTGATGATGACTTCATGTTTGCTTTTTATTTTTTGTTTTTTAACTTGAATTTTTAATTTAATGCATCTAGTAAAACTGTATGTCATTGCATGGGTTTTTTCCCCTGTTCATCTAAACTGGAGGTGCTTTTTCATGGAAATACCCCTTTGCATGGTGACTTCTGTACTGAAGGGTGGAAAAAAGCATACAGGCTTCAAATTTTAAGGGTTTCATTGTTTTTATTCCTGGCACTAGCTATAGGCTGTCTCTAACCTTTACTGGTAGTATCCTGTCTCTGAAGCTTGAAAAACTTGTTTATATTTTCTGAATTAAATACCATGGCACTTGGGACAGAGAGCCACGCGTGTGCAATAATGTGTCTGAGGGTGTGCCAGAGAATTCTGGTTACAGCTCCCTGTTTCTGTCAGCATCCTCACTTTAAAGGTGTGAAATATTGTCACTGCACAGGAGGGGATGAAGAGCTCTTGACACACAGAAGGCTTCGAGCAAGGTCTTACCATTCCAGCCAGGGGTGAAACCAGCAACCTCCTGATTGTAGTGCTGGGTTGACAGAGCTCATGAGGATGGCAGGAGGGGGTGAAATCCTAGCGCTGCCTATGCAGAAGGGTTTCTCACCTGATGTCAGCTGAACAGATCAGGCTGGCTGCTCTCCTAAAATGTTTGCAGTTGGCAGGGGCAGGGAAAGGAATGTACACGGCTGAGCTGGGGGGTGGGAGAGTGGCCTTTCCCAGCCCTGTATTGATTGCTGGACAGGGGAGCCAGGCATTGAAACTCCATAAAGTGCTTCTAAATATCCTGCTCTGTACAATGTCATTTGTTGATAGCCTGCTTTTGCTCTTCCCTTACCTGTGTTGCTCTCCTATGCTGTGTTTACCATCTGTGTGAAGGAGCTGCATGTGCTGTTTCTGGACAGGTATCGTGTCTGCAGATCAGTTGTTTGCCTTGGTACCTGGGGAGAATGTGCAGACCCTTTGATGCCAACACTGCCCTGCAAAGCAAGCAATGGTTTTGTCACCCAGTCAGCCCCTGTGCAGTTCCCTGCTCTGACTGCTGGGGGTGGAAGGAGCAGCTCTGCCCCCCAGGACTGCAGGCTGGGCACCTCCTTCCTTGTGGCAGTGCTTGCTGCTGCCCCTGGCACTGGGGGTACAACCCAATAGGAACAGTGTGCTGAAAGTGCTGGTGAAGATGAAGTGGGCTGCTTGCTTCTTTTCTTCTTTTATTATTTTTTTTTATTGTCTAGTTGTTAGACAGACATTTAGCATTTCTGTTTTAGAAGGGTGCTCTTCCTGACAAAAAGCTGCTGTAACTGCTTGCTGGGTACCACAGCAATTCCTGAAGCTGCTGCTGTTGCCATTGGTTCTTGATGCTTCTTGCCTCAGTTTGGGATGTGCTGAAGGAAAGCTGTGCCCATGGTCTACTGACCATTCAAATGTTGGCTTGAGGAGAGGGTTTATTCCCTGCTGCTTGTGTATGTGGCCTACAGACAAACTCTTGGCCTTCAGGAGAAGGTTTGCAACTAAAATTATTTTTTTCTTTAGGGTGCTGCCAGTGCCTCTCCACCCCCAGAAAGACTTGGTGGATAATATTGGTGTAATGACAATCAGTTATGACATCAGTGTTCAGGTTGACGTGTGGGGGTGCAGCTTTTAGCCTAGTTTTAGATTTATCTACTGTCTGATGCTGCACCCACCCCAGGTGGGAAGGTACCTGACATTTTCACTCTGTTAACTGTGTGGAACACAAGTTTCTTCTGAGGTTTTTGTTGTTGACTGATTCTTTCAACAACAGAAACTCTGTAAAGGAACCTTTACTGAAAGGAGAACATCTCTGCTTTCTCTGTGTTATCATCTCAGTGCAGGGTCTCTTCTTTTATATATTATAGAGACACTTGCAGCTTTTCCTTGCATTAAGAAAAGAATAGTGCTTGACGAAAAGGCTGGTGACCCAGGACTACCAACATATTTAGTAGATGGTGTCTGCTGGAGATGAAACTGGAGAAGGAAGATGGACTGGACTTCTCAAAAATGGATACAAATGTGTGCTGAGGGAAGGCAAGGAGTTGTTAGCTATGAAAGTATTGGTTCAAGAGGTTGTGTTGCATTTGTAAAGAATTCTCAAGTCAAGCTTGGTGATTTGGGAGCCAGCAGTGCTGGACTGATACTAAGGGTTCCTGTCTGACTTTTTTTAATACCTAATAAGAGAATGATGTTTCTCTGGATTATAGCAATGAGTATGTCACCTAGGTAAAGTGAAGAGCCATTGCATAAATTCCTTTTCTTTCCTTTTATAACTTCCATTTCCTACTTGCAAGGCAAGTGTGAGCAGGTATATATATGCCCTTAGAAATGCCGTGGTTTGACACGGCTGCACTAAGCATACTTAGTGCATTGCTGGCTTCTGTGACAGTTTTTATTAATGAAGTTGAGCTTGTATTCTAGTTCCTGAACTGCAAACTTTTGTTTTTCTTCCCCTCCATCATAGATCCTGTTGTGTAAAAACTTAGGTTTTTTTCTGATATGCTCCTTTAATCATAGGAATTCTAGATGTTGAATTTTGGTGAAAATGCAGAATGATTAGGTTTCTTGGGGTGGCTGTGTGTATGTGGTTTGGGTTTTGTTTGTTTCAGGCTTGATGTTTTTGGGGGACTTTTTGACTTTGTGTTCCAGTTTGTTCTGTTTTCGTTTAGGTTTTTTACAGTTTGGTAGAGCTGGACATGCAGTTGTGGAGATTTTTTTTTTCCTCTTAAAGGAAGGAGACATGCACAAATTTCCTCCCTCCTCCTTGCAAGGCAGATGAGAAAAATACACCTGAAGAGACTGTAAAACAGTTACCTTGGTGCTGTTTATTTCTTCTCTCCTCAGGGTGTGTGTAAGTTGCCTTAAGTCGCAGAGGAACTTAGGTTTGGTGTTGGTCTCCAGCCTGCTTAAATCCCCTGCGTGGCAGGTGCTGTATTGCCTGGGATTAGTTCCTTCAGAGAAAGCTGTAGTGCTGGAATAAGAATTTACTGCTCAGAACTGAGGTGTGTCAAGAAATGCTGAGAGGTGGCACAGTGAAGGGTTCTGAAGGGTCAGGGGACTGGAGTGGCACTCCAGTGCCACATGAAGGGGTTGTAGGTACTCCAGACTTCTTGAGGGGGATTAATCCTCATCCAGCCCAGCTGCCAGTGATGTGAATTTTCAGTGTACACTTACACAGAGCAAATAATGTGAAGTGCCATTTTGATCTGAATCCATGCATTATAAAGCAGCTGTTGCTTTACATCTTCCAGCAGTGTCTGGCTATGTGGATAGCTAGAGAAGTGCTTTCCATTTCACTGATTTAGTACCATGTTTGACCTGAATGTCAATGTAGTAACTTTTAAGAAAATTTTACAGCTCCTTCCTCTTTGCCCAAAACCCAGCATCTCTTTTCGCTACTTTGGGATGTTCCACTGATGGGAAAACAGCTCTCTGTCATCTTCTGTTTATAGCTGAGACTGTAAACAAAGCTCCTAAAGAGGAAAAAGGTGGAGTATTGTCATAACTTTGGGATTCAGTGTAAGAAATGGTGTGATCTCAGTATGCTCTGATCTACTTATGAGAACACTGTGTATGAGCAAGGTCTTCATCTTCCCTTTTTCTGGGGTTCATCTCGGCCCTAGGCTTACTGCTGTTGTGTTTATGTGGCAAAGTGAAGGCTCCAGAGGTAGAAATGGCCAAATGAGGTTCTTGAAACACAAGTACAGGGAGATTAGAGTGTCTTCTGGGGATGCAGGGGTCTGAATTGCTGCAAGGTGGATGTTGGAGGTGAATTGGGCAAACCTGGCAGCAACACATTGGTTACTGGCTTTGTTGATAAAATACACTGCTTTGGAGTGGTCTGATGCAGTGATACTAGGTGTGGAAGGCATTTGAACAGAGGTTGTGTCACTATGGATGAAAACAAGACAAAAAAGCCCGTGTTAAACTAGAGCCAATGGGAGAATGATCTGCCTGACCTACGGTGGTCACAAGGAGCCCACCTCCTGCAACACAGATGAGGTGGAGTCTTTCATTGGGATACAGTCATTGCACAGTTAGTGTTGCTTTCTCCCATGGAATTTTGCTAGATTACTATTTCTTTGTCCCAGTCCTCAGATTCATGATGTGACAAATAGATCTCCATTTCAGAGCTGCTTAGAGGGCAGGACTTGCTCAGCTCTCCTTTTTACCAGCACGGTGACACGTGAAAGGTTGATGTAGAAAGCTTGTACTGATGAAGGGTGGCTGTTCTTTTACAGATCACATTGAATATCTTTTTGTAGTTCCATGGCTTTAACACTGGAATGTTACAGGTTACATTAACCTTGCCCAGATCTTCAGAGAGGGTCTGAAACCTCTTCTGTCAGCACTGAGAGTCCTAGGAGGCTGGAATGCTGAGCTTCACTGAAGGATTTAAAATTGTAACCAAAACTTCTTTAGCTCTTTCTGGATGAGCACGCAGCTTGAGGTTTCCCGTGTGGTATCTGAAGCTTAAAATCCTGTTGTAAAAAAACAAAACAACACAACAGACACCTGAGAGTGTTTTCTCTCTTTGTTCATACACTGAGCAGAAAGTGACTGTGAGATTTGCCTGGGACAGAACTGGCTATGAGCTGGCCTTGCAGATATCTGTGTCCCCTTTCAGATGTTTTCCTCCAGTTCCAGGCTTTGCCTTTCTGTTGGATGGCGCATGAATATAGCTAAAATAAAAAAAACAAACATAAATGTGACATGTAATGTGTTGCAAAATAGGATATTGCATAAAACATTACTACTAAACCTCTTGGAGCTTCAGCTTCCCAGTAGGGAGACCAGGATCTTAGCTGGAAGCCCCTTTCCCTAGCCTGGAGAAAGCTGGAGTTTCCCTGGTGATCTGCAGGGGGGGAACCATGGGGAAGGCAGCACCTCATGTACTTCTCTGGTAAAGAAAGGTTCGGGAAATGATGCTCCCAACAGGAACCATTGAGTAATGTAGTGAGAATATGTGGGATTATAGGTTTGTGAAGTTTGTCTCTTCTTGTTTAAAAATTACTTAAATCTTCTACGTAGTTACCTTCCTTCTTCCTCCTCTTATGGCACATAAATGCAAACAGTGCTTCTTGTTGCCTTACTGATGGTGCCCTCCCAGGCTCTTTGCCATGCTGATCTAAAGCAAAAGGGAACTGAGGGAAAGACTTAGGAGTTGGTAGGGAAACTTCTGGTAGAGTTGGGCTTCCTGCCCTTAACCCACCTTTCTTCTTTTGGTTTCAGTCTCCTGCAAGCTTGAGATGACTTTTGAAGAAGACCTGGCTGTTCTCTTCCCTGATGGAGGAACTTGGTGAAGTCTGCCATGGTTTGGGGTTCAAATTTTTGTGGCTTTTTTCCAAAGAAAGAGCAAACTGTCCCACATGTACGTTTTTAACAACAAGCTCTTAGAAGAGAAGGGGATATTATAGTGAGATTTTACAGATTACTTGAAACATGGCAAAGAAGAGGAAAAGAAGAAAACAGACAGGAAACATCTCATTCCCATCCCCATCAGTTTCCCTTCTGGGTTTTGGTGTTTTTGTTTTTGGTTTTGTTTCCCCGATTTTTGTCTCCTAACAAGACAACTCCTTCCTGCATGAACAAGAAATTGCTCAGGGCAGATCCTGGCTGAATCCCTGTGCATCAAACCTATTTTCATGAAACAGAAGTGGAAGGGTAGTCTGTGGGTTTGGCACCAATGAAGACATGAGAGCCCAAAACACCCATAGCACTTTGTGTGAGTTCACAGCTGGCCCCTGAGTGTGGAGCACCTTTTCCACAGAGGATTTGGGCAGTCTTGTGAGCATCTGCCAGGAGACCGAGAAGCAGCTTACCCTGAAGCAGGATTATTGCCTTCTGTGGATGTTAGACTTAGCTGAAAAAAGGAGGAGGAGGAAAAGGTAAAGTTGGGATAAAAGCCCAAAGGGAAGGGCAGAGCCGGTCCTGTTTTTCCTGTCCTTTCTACAGCTTTGGTTGTATTAAGGAGAATAAAAGTTCTTTTTCTCATGGTGCAGCTGCCTGTAAATGGCCACTGCAGGCAGCAAATGTAGCAAAGTGTAGAAGTTTTACTGCGTTCTCCTTCCCCTATCAAATCCAGCCCCCAAACCATACTTTCCATAGCTTAGTGGTGTGAAAGGAAGACATAGGAGGTGAAATGGGGAGAAATTCCTTTATTATTATTATTATTATTATTATTATTATTATTAGAAATAGAAAAAACAGTTTCCCCGGCCATCTTTCTGGGGATAAGTTGCCATGGTTCCCAGTGTCCCCTGTGGATCCTGCCTTATCACAAAAATGTGCTACCTTGCATCTTTTAAGGCTTCTTTCCTTGAAGTGTGAAGCAAACATTGATAGGAAATCAGCAGAGTAAAACTTCTAGCCTTTGTAGAAGCATTGTTTTGACTATCAGTTTGCATCCTTGAGCACTGGATGGCAGGTGATGCCTGGGGGGGTTCACATCCTGGATGCTTGCTCTTTTTCCCTGCCCTATGCATGCAGCTGCCAACACCTCTTCTGTCTAACACTGAGATGCCTCCTGAGACACAAGCAACATCTCTGTGCACATATGATGTTAAGTGACTCAACAAGCCCTGTGTGCCCAGACTGTCAGGCATGCTATGCAGGCGTAGGTCTGTCCTGTGCTGTAAGCAGGGGCTGAGATGCCCTGAAACTGCTGGCCAGGGACTGCATACACAGCCTGGAACACATCCCTCTGTTTCCACACAGGAATACCTAGGCAGATACATGGGTGTCATTGCTTTCTGAATGCTTATGCCAGCTCTTCTGGTGTTGCTGCAGGTCCTGATACACCTGATGTGCATTTCTAATGCAGGGAGAAAGGGATGAAAAACCCTAAGCTGGTGCTGGTTTTCTTTTTTTCCAAATGTCCTAGGCCCTTTGTATTAAAGATAAATTAATGTTTTCCTCTCGACTGGCTATCTTTGCATGCTTGTCAATGCATCTGGTAGGTCTAAGATTGTCTGTGTAGAAATGGGAGGATATGCTGAATTCTGAAGAACAACAACAAAAAACCTTTAAATCTCAGCCTGCATTCAAGTGCAATGAATTGTAAATGCTTCCAATTATCTAATGACATAGATTCCCTATTCCTGGTAACTGGCTGTCTTCACTTTCAGCCTTTAAAAGAACTCTATACAGAAAATCAGGCTCTTGTGTTTAAAATCTGAAAGTCTGCACATGCTCAGCCTGTAGGTTGAGCTGGGGCTGCTCAGACATGGCCTTATGCATCTCACTAAAATGATCAATTAAGAAGCTTGTAATGCAGGAACTTTTGCTTGAATTTTGCTTGTCCCCTCCTGGACATAGAGACGGATAGAAATAGGAGGATTATATCAAAAAATACTTTCAACATGGAAGTGTGTCAAGTTTTCTCAGTTTGAAAAGCCAGGTGCATTAAATGGCTCTTGTGAAATTCTTTCATGAGCTCTGCAGAGTTTCAAGGAATTGATGGTGTTAGAAGGAAAACAAAACAAAACAAAAAGTTAAATGGCAGTTTAAATCTTCAAACCAGCCTCCTGAACTTGTTGGAGAACTTATGTTACTCATAGCTTCTGTAGTAGAGGGGGAGCAGGTCCCTCGGGAGGTCTGCAGGGCACGGCATGGCAGGCAGCAGTCTATAGTGGGGTGGCTGGTTGGGCTGGGTGGTGATAAGTGGTGTGCCAGGCTGTAATACCAGCTGGGGTAAGATTGGTGCTTCAGGGTCCCAGCTCTGTAGGGGCAGCTTTGGGAGGTTTTCAGGGCTCCTGGTAAAGTCAAGAAGGAGAAGGGGGGTAGTAAGAGGGTGCTGCAGTACTGTGCTGATAGGAGCTGGCAACCCACCCGGGTGATGCTGAGGCAGAGCAAAGGGGAGCCCTGGTCCCCTCTTTAAGTGAAGAGCAGGTGGGAGGGTGAGGCAGGGATCCAGTGCCCAAATGATGTGAGTGTTTACATCTGGCTGCTCCTGCCTCAAGGAGGTCAGGAAGGAGATCTTGCTCCTATGTGAGGAGCTGGAGGGAGAAGGATGGTGCAGGGCTGAGCTGTACCTGTGGAAAGCCAGGTTACTGGGGCCTGAGGATGCCCCTGGGAACACAGAGCTGGAGTGGGCTGTGAGGTGGTAATCCTGCCGGTGGTAATGCTTCAGTCTCCCCAAAGCATTCCTCCTCCTCTCTGGAGCAGAAGGGTCGTGTTTCCATCCTCCTCTCACTTTCCTCCTGTGCTGCTGCCTGCAAGGTGAAGAGACAGACGCCCATGCAGATGCTTTCTTTGCATCTTTGGCTGTTTTCATTTACCCGTCTGGAGAGAGTTGACACGCTTGTACCCTAAACCAAGGTTGTCACCCAGTGGTTTTGCTGCTTCCTCCACAAGCAGAGGAAGGCACCAAAGCTGTTTCAGCCCTGCAGAAAAGGTGTGCGGGTGAGGCTGGACCAGTGAGGCACCAGGCTGGGGAAAAACAAGGCAGTGGGGAGAGGTATGGATGGTGTCTGCTAAAAAGTGGAGATGTTATCTCTTGGAAGTTTGTTTTTGGGGTTTTTTTTTGTTTGTTTGTTTGTTTTTTTTTTGTACTTTTGGGCTTCTCTTAATAGGTAATTATGCTCTGGGCTAAAGCTGCATCCTCACTAGGCTTCTGCATGGTGCCTGTCACTGCAATCCCTTCTCAAGGATTGCAGCCACCACTGGTAAAACCCAAGGAGGTCCTACTAGACAGTTACTCTGGATAAAGAGGGAAGTGCAGCTGCAGAGATGCTCCCCTGTGAGCATGCTCCTGGCTGGTGGCACCTCTGCTCACCCAGCCCTGCTCCTCACCGCGCCTTCTCTCCCAGTCCCTCACTGAGGAGGGATGTTCCTCATTCCCCCTCCAGCATCCACTGAAATTGGCCTTGGAAAAAGGGATATTACCACCGCCCATCCTCTATATGTTGCCTGCTTTTTTGTTTTATTTTCCCCTCTGTTATGGAGGGAGTTTTGGTTTGTTGTTTTTGTTTTTTTTTTTTTTTCCCCTTAATCTAGCTTTGCAGGAAACCTATCTTGCAATCCCCACTACTACTCAACCCCCTCACCCCCCACCCCCCTTCTTTTGTTTTTTTATTTTATTTTCTTTCTTCCCGGGGGCCAAACCTCCCTTCATTTTAACTACAGGTGTCTCAGCAGATGGCAGCAGCGGCTCTCCTTTAGCTCCAGCAACCCCGGGATGCTCCTCTCCCCCCCCCTCCCCATACCACCCCCCCATACACAGACTTTCCGTACTCACCCCCCTCGGCTTCTCCTCGCCCTGTCCCGCCAGCAGCAGACGGCGAAGGAGACGGAAAGTGCCAGGATCACGGCCCCGCTCAGCAGCGAAGCGGCCACCGCGGCGCGGGATCCGGTGGCCGAGGGCTGGGGGGCGACTGCGGGGCAAGCGGGGGGGGGGGGGGCGAGGGTGAAGCGGGGGCGCTGGGACCCCCCCCCCCCCCCCCCCCCCCCTCCCCTCCTGCTCTCCCCGCTGTGGATAACAGAAAGTTAAGCTTCAGGGTGTAATAGATATTTATCGCTATTTTGAAAAGTGATGGGGGATGCTGTGCCGGCTCGATAAACGAGGAAGTTGGTGGAGGGGAGGAGAGAGGGAAATCGTGTTGGCTTTTAGTATTTTCTTCAGGTCCTTAAAGTAAAATAATCAGGTGGGGCAGAAAACACCCGAAGTGTCTTGCTTGTATAACAATAACACGAACTGAGCCCTGAATCAAAGATAGAGAAATTATGTGGGGTTTTCTTTTTGTTTCTTTAACCTGGAACATATGTTTTACTTAAGGGATCTGTGGGGGAAAAAATAAATGTAAAATAAAAAAATTCAAAGGCAAAAGGGTTTTTTTGAAGGGAAAAAGAGTTAAGGAAAAAAAACGGGAAAAAGTTAGGTAAAAGTAGGAAAAAAGTTTAAAAAGGAAAAAAGAGTTTAAAATGGATTGCTGAAGCGCAAGTACTTGAAAGAAAAAATGAGCTTGTGAAATTTTTAAAAAATCAAATATTCATTGGAAACTTTGATGGATGTGATCATAGAACCATAGTGTTGTTTGGGTTGGAAGGGTAATTCAGGGCCATCTAGTCCAACCCCGCTGCTGCAACTGTATTGGGTTGCTCAGAGCCCTGACCAACCTGACCTTGAATGTTCCACCACCTCTCGGGACAACCTGTGCCAGTGTTTTACCACCCTCACTGTTAAAAAATAGCCACTTCCTTCAGAATTTTCTTGTGTGGGTTGATGGTCCATCAGAGTCTGTGATCCCTACCTGCCCTAAGATGAACATGCAGAAAGAACAGATAAATTACATCGGGACTAAACTGTCAAGGAAACTTAAGTGATGTTTACATTGTAAATACATAGATTTGGGGATTTGGCTCCTAGCCCAAGGGCAAAATAATATGAAAGAATTCACTAACATGTGCAAAGATTGTATGTCTAGGTTTTCAAAGTAATAAACCACACAGACTTTAGAACCCCAACCTAGTGACCCTTGCAAAATAACCAAACTAAGACTTCTGAAAGAACAGATTTACTTTGTGTTTCAAAGAGAACAAGTAGGGATTTTTTTTATATATAAAGCCATCTTGAGAATTTTTTTTTTTTTTTTTTTTTTTTGAGGAACTCATGGTGTGGTTTAAGGTTTGGAATGGGTTGGCGTTTTTTTGGTTGTCTGAAGTTTTTTTTCATTAAGCATTGCCTAAACTGCAGCCTCTGTTTGGAGCTGAGAAGACAAGGTTTGCTAATGAGCTTAATGAATGTTTTACTACAGCAGTACCTGTAACCTGCTGTAACTGGGTTTATTGCTTTTATATTGCTGTGTGTACTTTTATGAATGAAAGACACTCACTGATTGCGTGTCACCAGGTTTTACAGCTTTGAACCGAGGCAAATTGATTTATTTTTGTTCTTATTTTTAAAGGGCAAGTTGCTGCCTGGGGTGCTTTTGAGCTGAAGTACTTGCAGGCATGTCCCACCACTGCAGCACTTCGTGTTTATAATTTGACTTCCGTGAGGAGGTACCTTTTAAAAATGGATTTGTTTTGTTGGCTTTTGAGCAAGTGAGAGAGAAGCAGCAAAAGCAAATGTGGCAGACCTTTTCCCTTCCAACCTTTTTCTTCTAGCCAACTATTGCACCACAGGCTTGCCCATAAAGTGTTTCTGAAAGGGTGCCACGGGGGGGTTTTATTTCTCAATGTCTGGCATGAGCAATACAGTTCATGCAGAAGCTGCGTGGCATTTACAGATTCTACGGTTTCACTAGACACTGCAAAAATATGTAACTTTCTTAGGGCAGTTTTCCTGAAATGATTTTATGTATGTACACAGCCCAGAGTGTGCGAGAGAAAGTTTTTAAAGAAATAAACTTTGTTCCTTCAACATTCAGCCCTCGTTCCCTATGAGCTCGTGGCACAGAACATGGGAGGGCTGCTTGCAGCTGATATATGCTCTGTGTGTGCTTCCATAAGCAGCACCTGCTGGGTAATTACAGAGTTCAGCTTTCCACCCACTGAAAGCTTTGGGCTGTGTCCAGGAGTTCCTCTGCCCGATACCCAGAGCTGGGCATCAGCTGGTACCAGGCTTTGGCCCAACATGGTGTCTTCTCTACTGGTTACTGGGGGTGAGATAAGGCCTGATGCCAGGTGAATTTGTCCCTTTGTCAATCCCTCACTTTGTGTGGCTCATGAAACACTGATGCAGGGATCCTGCTAGCATTTCACCTGTGACAGTGACAACCAGCCTGGTCAAGTCGGACCTCCGTTGCACCTTTTTGGGGTGGCAGGGCACCCCACCTCCTCCTCCTGCCCTTGCCACCTTGGGCAGAATGGGGAAATCCCTGTGCAAGGGGCCGGGGGCTGCACCTCCCTTCCTGAGTTAGCAATTAGGTGGCAGTCCCCTGCACCCTGTTGAGACACAAGACCCAAGGGGCTGGGTGATGAGGGCAGGGTCCTTACCCTGGCAGTGGGGTGGAGGGTGGCTCCAGGACGATGCGCTCTCCTGGCGGAGACAGGACAGCCTCTCGCTGCCCACCAGCTGGTACCCCTCCTGGCACCAGTACACAAGGACCGAGCCCAAGGAGACTCCTGAGCCTCTGTCCACATAGTAGTGTCCATAGCGTGGTGGTGGGAGAGCCGTGCAGGGTGCTGGGGGAGAAGGGGAGACACTAAGTGGAGGTGCTGGCAAAATCCCTGCTGGTGATGCTTTTGAAAAGGCTGCCCAGGCATCACTCCTGCAGGTCCCGCAAGTCTCTGAAATGTTTCCTGTAATCCTAAAGGACAGATGTAAGGAAGTCTACTGGCTTTCTCTGGAAATAAATCTTCCAGTTGCAAACTCTGCAACATGAGCAGCTACTGAATGATGGAAGTGGAACTAGAAAGAAAGGTGCAGACTGGGACAGGGTCCAGAGCTACTCTCGTTGGGGAAAGGAAGAGGGCAAGATTTTTTTAATACCCTGATATTCAGAGACAGTATTATTGTCTGGAACTCAAAGCAGTGAAAACACTACTCTATACTATAGAGATTTTTTCCATGTCAGCGTTTAATTTTTTTTCCTAATTTATTGCCCATAAGTTACTCAGTTGACCTGCTTAGATCCATCCTTTCTGCATTGCAGCCTTTGGATCTTTAATGCTGTCCTTGTTCCAGCTTGCTAGTAGCTGAAGAATGTACAGGCAGAAATGTGCTTTGTCTAGCATAAGGGGAACTTTCAAGGGTAATTCAGAGTACAGCAGTGAAGCTACTGTGGCAGAGGTTTGTTTTGCTTCTGCTTTTGTTGAGATAATGTTGGTTTCTTTTCCAAAGGGGTAGCAAGAAGCAAATCAGGCTGCATAAGATCCATAAGATCATACTTTCTCCATGTCCAGCAATACTGTTAACAGGTAGTGGAGATCTCTATATGTACAAAATCAGTGGTGCCAGGGAGGATGCCTGGATTCCTGGACAGGAACTGTTTGTTGTACAGTTAAATTATCCAGCACTGGCTAAGACCTTCCCCAGCAATCCTTCACCATGATTTGTAGATAAAGTGGCCCAGGGACATTTCCCAACAGGCATTTTGGTAACAACAGTTCATAAAGGTTTGGGAAGGTAAAGGGTTCAATAGTATGGCATGGGCTGCCCTGTGTTGCTGCCCTCACATGGAGGAGGTGGGCAGGCTGCCTGCTCTGGGTGTGCAGCCACCCCATGGTGGACCCAACACTGTGTCCCCCTTGCTGGGAATGCTCTGCTCTAGGAACTGGAATGAAGAAATAGCCACCTTCAGCATTTGGTGATGATTTGTGCTTTTAAGAAATCTCCATTCCTCATTTTTTTCTGAGGGTGGAAGCTCAGCCCTCGGGGACAGGGATGTGTTCAGTGAGCCCGTGGCACGGCCAGGCAGCTGGCCCATCATGATGTGCACAGGGGTTAACATGGAGAAGAATTTTACTCCTAAAGGAAAACATTCACCATTTTCCTCCCTGTGACTAGTTACTTTGCCTCTGACACTACACCTCTCCCAGATCCAAGAAGCTCCTCTGGCCAAGAGGACCACATAAAGCCCTTCAACCACTACAGGTGCCAGAGGCATGTCTCCGTGCATCCCAGGAAAAGCAGCATCACCTGTCCCCATGCCCTTCGCCCGTCACACCTGCACTGTGGAGCCCCGGGCAGCACCACAGAGGGCGAGGCGGCGATCGCTCCCTCAAGTACCTGAGATGTTGCTGTGCACATCGGTCCCGTTGGCAATGTCTCTGGGCAGCCCCTTTTTCACGTGTCCTGCCCCGGGCGAGGCGGTCCCGGACCCCACAGCATCACTCCAGGGAAAGCTCAGGCAGCCCCAGAGCAGCAGGCGAAGGGTGATGCGTTTCCCAAACCTTTGTCCCGTCATGGTTTGGGAAAACACGGCATCGCCGGGTGCCCGGCCGTCCCGAGTGCCTGCGATTTCCCTTTGTTTCCCGAGCAGGAGTCAGCTGGGCTCTTAGGGCATTAAGCCTTGAGCAGCAAAGCCGGCAGCCGCTCTCCCCCCGGTTCTTGCCTCTCCTCCGCCTCGCCACAAGCCCCGCGTCCCTGCTCCCAGCACCGCCAGCCCTGATCCCGCAGCTCGGCTGAGCGGAGAAACCGGGCACGGGAAAGGGAGTGAGAAGCAGCAAGAGTCCAGGATTCACCTTTCACAGCTCCCTCCCGCAGGCCCTGGCTGTCACCATCTCTCCGGGTGCTGGAGCTGCGCATCGGGCACTTTCCTTCTCCTCTACCTCCCAAAATCCATGCCCGAGCTCGCTGCTGAGACTCCTGAGCTGGAGACCCTCCCGTGCTCGTCTCTTTCTTCCCATCAGGTCCCAGGGGCTGATTTGCTGTGAACAGCAACCAAGTGGGATGCCTGCCATAGGAATCAATAGCAGCAGGTCTGCCAGCTTTGCCTCTGCGGGAACCAGAGGGAAATCTCTTTTCCCTTTCCCTTGGAGTTCCCTCTGTGTGGCATCTCTTTGCCTGTCACTTCAGGCCCGGATGTTTTATGATATTTAACAGCTGGAGGGGATGCATTAGTGACCCGCTCTTGCCTCCTGGGATGGAGGTTGCTCTTACTGCCCCTACCTGCCTGGCCATTTGTGCAGACCCAGGGAGAGGTGAGGTGTCCTGCACTGCCCAAGCACTCGAGATGCTGAGGTTTTGGTGTGGGCAGTGCCAAGGCTTTCCCCAGCAGCCCGTGCGACCAGTGGGACTTTGCAGGGTTTTTTGGATCATTCCCTGCTGTGGCTGTCCTCTCCCCTCCTTGCACCCCCTCAATCCCTTCTCATCCTGTGCATATTCTTTACCCCTCCAGTCCTGCAGTGTTGCTTGTCCTGGGGCAACCTGGGACTTCCTGCAGGTATGAGAGTTACAGCCCTGAACACTATTCATTTATAGCTTTGGCACAAATATGGGTGGCTGGGTGTGAAAACATTTGCAAGTGCTCACAGCTTGGCAGGGAGATGCTCTGGCTCTGCGGGTCCATTTTTGTTTGTCTCTCTTTTGTACCAGCAGCCTGTAGCTGCAGCCAATGTGCTTAGCTGAGCGTGGCTGCCAGAGTGCATCTGGGGGGCCAAAATGTTGCCTTGGATGTGTGGGCAGCTCCAAAACCAAACAGTGGTCTTACAGTCTTTTTGTGATTTACTGTGGTACATAAAGGGGAAATTAAAATGTCAGATGGAATTAAATGCCTGGCCCATCCCATCCTGGGGTTGCAACCAAAGGAGTCTGCAGCAAGGAGAGCTGTGGAGCCAGGCAATGTCTGGACCTCACCCGTGCTCCCTTAAAGCACTGGAACCCTCTGTCATGTGCATTCAGGGTGGCTCAGCAGTGCTCCGACCCTCCTTGCACTTGCAGAGGGGTCTCCTGTGGGCATTTGGACCTGGGAACACCTTAATCCTACCCTGTCAGTTTATTCATCCGTCTCTCAGACACTCCTTTGGTTTCAGCTGTGCTGGTACCTCTCTGGGCTTCTCTCCAGGGGATTTAGTGGCTTTGTCAGGAAAACCTGTTTCAGCCTCTCATGACTCATAATAATCTTGCTCAAAAACTACTTTAATTTATTCTCTTTCCTGGTTAATCCTTCTTAAACTGTGATCTTTCCATGGCTCCCCTTGGAGAGCAGGCTGAGGAGGAGGGGTTCCCCTCGGCTCAGTGAATGTTGCTGGTTTCTTGTTTGGGGGGTTTGTGGGTTTTGTTTTGTTTTCTTTCCCTTCTGACTGCAGGGAATTTTGTGTTTGTGTATTGAATGGCATCCTAGCCTGGATCAGGAACAGCGTGGCCAGCAGGTCCAAGGAAGTGATTCTGCCCCTGTACTCAGCCCTGGTGAGGCCACAGCTCGAGTCCTGTGTCCAGTTCTGGGCCCCTCAGTTCAGGAAGGAGATTGAGGTCCTGGAGCAGGTCCAAAGGAGGGCAACCAGGCTGGTGAAGGGATCCAGCACAAGTCCTGTGAGGAGAGGCTGAGGGAGCTGGGGGTGTTCAGCCTGGAGAAGAGGAGGCTCAGGGGAGACCTCATCGCTCTCTACAACTCCCTGAAAGGAGGCTGGAGCCAGGGGGGGGTTGGTCTCTTTTCCCAGGCAACTTTCAACAAGACAAGAGGGCATGGACTTAAGTTGTGCCAGGGGAAGTTTAGGTTGGATATTAGAAAGAATTTCTTTACGGAGAGGGTGATCAGACATTGGAATGGGCTGCCCAGGGAAGTAGTGGATTCTCTGGCCCTGGAGATATTTAAAAAGAGACTGGATGTGGCACTCAGTGCCATGGTCTGGTAACCACAGCGGTAGTGGATCAAGGGTTGGACCTGATGATCTCTGAGGTCCCTTCCAACCCAGCCAATTCTATGATTCTATCATTGGACCATGCACCTGGTGCAGACACAGTCACCTCTGGGAGCTGGGTTGCAGGCAGACCTGTGGGCACTGGGGATGCACTCACTGGGTCAGACAGGGCCAACCCTCAATTGGCTCCTCTGCCAAGCCCGAGCCTCACGCTGCCTGTGCCTTCTCACAGGGGGGCTTGCAAGCTGGTCCCAGCATAGCCAGTGGCTGGGGGAGAGTGGGAAGGGTGATGGGGAGTGTCCTCTGCTTCATTCCTGCTGTCAGATGGGTTCCAATAAACAGCTGGGGATTGAGCTCATGCCACAGGTGTGGCCTCCAGCGTGGGCCAGCAGCAGAAAGTCTTGTCACATGAAGGGGCTCAGCAAAAGCCCAGGGACGCAATAACCATGCTTGAGCTTGTGGTCAAAATGCCGAGTAGATGACATGGATTATTCCATTGCTAATGCTCTTAAGAGCTATTCCTGCGCTTGGGGGAGATAAAGGGGCTTATTATTGTAAAATCCATATCCTATTTGGAAGGGGGATTTCAACACCATTCCTTGCACCTTTCTTTCTGGTGGTGTCTGTCTGTGCAGAGCTGGGGAGCCAACCACAGGGCTGTGGAGGCAAAGGCAGGGCAAAGGATGACTCTGTGCTCAGGTGTGGAGCAGGTCCATGCCCCATCTCAATGAGCCCTTTCTGTGCAGGGAAAGCAAGAAGGAAGGGGAGATTGCAGGGGAGGTGGAGTGGTTGAGGGCCTGCAACTCTCCCAGCCCCATGGTCTTGGCTGTGGGCTCCCACCTTACCCGTGGATCACCTGTGGGTGATCTATCTCAAGACCTTCTCCTCCAACACAGCACCCTGAAAGGAAAAGCTCAGCTAATGGCTTTCATAGCTGTCTCAAAGGTCTCCCACACCTGCATTCAGATCTCCCTGCTCACTGATGAGGATCCACTTAGAGATAAGGTTTTGCTGAGCCAAGGTGGGATTTTCCCCTACCTTCTTCTGAGCCTTTTTGAACATTTTAAATACCCCCTTTGCAAAAGTACCCCTTCCACATTTCCCTACCTGCATGAGAACTGCCCTGCCCTGGACAATTTTCTCCTCCAACCCCTGCTCTACAGCTTGTAAACTGGCACCCCAGCTAACCAGCAACTGGGACTCTCCTCTCTCCTGTTCCACAGCCTCACCAGGCCAGGATGCCCTTGGTTATGGAGATGGAACGTGGCTGCCCTCAACCTTTTCCTATATCTGTGACCTGCCTCCCCTTGTGCCAGTGTACCTGTCCAGAAAAAGCAGCATCACTCTTCCCATGGCACAGGCAGCCAAGCAGAGATGTGTTGGCATCAACGTGGCACCATGACATTTAGGACATTAATCCTGTAATCTCCTGTCCCTGGTATGACCCACAACCTCATACTATTCTCCTGGTTTTGGCATGCTCCTGTCAGCTTGGCACTGTGCTGCTTTGGCACAAAAAAGCATCAGCTCCAGAGAAGAACAAGCATTTTTCTTATTCCTTGTGACATGGGAATGTCTGGAGGAGAGTCCTTGGAGGAATGCACATGCATGAACTGCAAAGATAACCAGAAAAGGCTACATGGTCATGTTTGCTCCTCTGATGTATTTTAATCAAACATTCTCTCAGGTAAACTTTGTCATATAAACCCAAATACATTGCAGTGTATTACAGTACTTGTACATCAGTGATGAAGCTTATTTATCAAAGGAAACACTGTTTGCATGCTTTGTGCGGCCAAGAATAAAAGCACTGGGCTCATCCAGGTTTTTTAGTGATAAGGGCAGAACTTTTCTGCAGAAGCCAACCTTCTGCTACTAAACAGACAAGTACTAATTTCATGTCAATGACCATGGGTGATCATATTTGCTTTCAGAAGGTTCTGCAGACAGAAAGACTAGAGGTATTTTGTGACTGAATTACTCATTGCAAGTAGTTTTCTTGGATCTCTTACTAGTCCATCCTTCACACAAACCAGCCAGGGCTAGGTCTGTGGAAGAAGAAACTGTTCTCCAGGAAGATAATTTGCTTTTTCTTTGGTGCAAAGTCTCCATGTCACACCTCTTCTGTGATGTCCTGCTTTTATTTCATAGCCTTGAGTTCCCTCTAAACCCATCTTTTCCCACCCCCAGTAGGTGACACTCAGAGCCACAGGTTTGTCACAGCATTGTGGATGAACCTGCCCTCCCAGGAAGGGGCTGGGCGTTGCTCACTACACCTCCCTGGGTAATGTGTGGACAGCCACACACAGGGGGACTCCTCCTCCTCAGCTTCAGACATCTTCATCACTGCCAGTCACTCTTGGTTGTTTGAGAAAGAAGTGGGATTTGTTTTACCTAGTCCATCTGGGATTCCTGTTTTAAGATGCAGTGGAAGTTTTAGAGGTGCCCACTGGATGCAAAGGAAGCTCAGGTATCAGTGCCTGCACTGCAGGTGATAAAGTCAGTGGAAGGACTCTCTCACCAAACCTGCCTGTAGATGCTGGCAGTGGAAGGTGCTGCCAGCACCTTCAGATTTGTCACTACCCCAGATTTTTTGGGGGATTGCATGGGACAGGCATTTGCCTCATCTGTATCTACCAGTAGGACCTTGGGAGTTGGGCAACTGGTGCCACCCCAACTCCAGTTCAGTGGGGACATTTACAGAGTGCAAGAAAATCCCTGGTCATGAAGGCATAAACAGGGACAATTCAGGTTTGCATTTCAGGGGGGTAATATAAGTTGATCCATTATGAAACACACCCTGAGAAAGATTTTCTGGGGGAAATGTAGTGTAAGAGAGAAAATGAGGCTGTCAGGAGAGTCAGGATAGTCCAGGCTCTCCTCAGGGGCACAGGAGTCTTGCAGTCAAGACTGAAGATTCAAGTTAGGTCTCAGATATCTCCAAGCATCTCCTTGATTAGTTGCTTTTAACAGTAAATTGGCTCCTTCTTTCCCCAGGGAGATAAACCCAGACATCCTTCACTGATGTGAGCAGCTGGCCAGGTAGCTTGACTGACAGGAGGAGGTATGCCAGACACACAAGTCTAAAGGGAATCCATATTTTAATTTCTTGTATTTTCATGCCTAACACATCATGAATGATGGATACCTGCCCGTTTATCCCTAAAATCCATTTGTACAATTGATTAGGTGGCTATTAAGTGACAACATAACTGGTCAAATATGCATCTTCATAGCTGAATAACTCCTTGCTGTGGAAAAAAAATCTCACAATTGAGTAATTTATTACTAATGCTGTTATTCAAATATACACATGTACATATACATATGATGTACACAGACATTTGCATCCACACAGAGACTTCCTACATGCTTTGCTTACTTCCAAGGGCAGGATATTCTAGGCTGGGGCACTTCATGTGAACTCCATAAATTTCTCCATGTTTATTGTGCTGTCTCATAATCTGCTTCTAGATTCCACATTACAGCATTAACCTTTTGTTGGCCAGAAGTTGGCACTGTTAATCTCTTCACTCCTAACAGGTCTACACTGATGTCCAAGCTTTTGCCTAAGTAGAGCTTATTTGTTGCATTTTTCATGAAAATCTGCGGTCTCTTGGTACTTTTCAAGTGCTTTTTTGGCACATCAGAGTTTCCCAGACTGGCAGGATTGTTTTCTACTCAGTTATTTTTGAAAAAAGTGATTTTTTGTTTTACTGATTTTTAAAAAAGATTGCTATTAGTTTGTTCTTCTCATTCTGTTCACTTAATAGTCTTTGCATGGGCAGTTTGACAGGCTAGTCCAGATGACAGGGGTGTTATTAGACACCTGTGCCTTTGGGTTGTTACTCAAGTTTATACAAATAAACAGAAAAAAACCCCTGATTATTGAATGGAACAGGTCTCATTCAAAAACAAGCTCAGGGAAGGACTGAGGAGTCATTGGAGAGGTGCTGGGATGAAATTTAGAAGCTGTCATGGTTAAGGCCCAGCAGGTAGCAACCAGGCTTCCACTCAATCAGCTCCCACACCCACCATTTGATACGGAGGAGAAAATCCACCTAAAGGGTGGTTAATCAAAACAAAGACAGTGGGGGTTCATTCCCCAGTTACGGTAACAGGCAAAACTAGACGGACTCAACATGAGAAGAAAAAAAAATAATTTAATCTATCAGGAGAAAGAGAAACATGGCCAGATCTTAACACTTTCCCCCAACCCCTCCATTCTTCCTGGGCCCAAATTCCTTCGCTGCTGCCTCCCCCTCAGCAGCTTGGGGGCACCGGGAGTGAGGGTTTGGGGTCATTTCAACACTTGATGCTTTTGTTGCTCCTTCCTCCACAGGGAAGGCTCCTTCACAGCCTTCCCCCTCTCCAACATGTGGTCCCTCTCCTGGGAGAGTCCTTCAGGAACCCCTGGGCCATGAGTCCCTCCCACAGGTGCAGTCCCTCAGGAACTGCTCCAGCCCGGGCTGCACACAGCGTCACGGCTGCTGCGGGAGCAGTCACCTGCCCTGACACGGGGTCCTCCATGCCTGCAGATCCATGTCTGCCCACCTGTGACACTTCAGGGGCTACAGCTCCACATCTGATCCACCATGGTCCTTCAGGGACTGCTCCACCGTGCTCCTCCACGGGTTGCAGAAGGACACCATGGGCTGTGGGGAAATCTCTGCTCAGGAGCCTTTTCTCCTCCTTCGCTCATCTCGGTGTCTTCGCTCTGGCATTGCTCTCATCTCCTCCTCTCCTCTAGTCTGCAGGCCTTTTTTATTTGTATTTTTCATAGAATCATAGAATAGGCTGGGTTGGAAGGGACCTCAGAGATCATCAGGTCCAACCCTTGATCCACTACCGCTGTGGTTACCAGACCATGGCACTGAGTGCCACATCCAGTCTCTTTTTAAATTTCTCCAGGGTCGGAGAATCCACTACTTCCCTGGGCAGCCCATTCCAATGTCTGATCACTCTCTCCATAAGGAAATTCTTTCTAATATCCAACCTAAACTTCCCCTGGCACAACTTAAGTCCATGCAGTTTCATTTTCCCTTTCTTGAGTATGTTACTCACAGAGGCACATCCAGCTTCCCATAGCTGCTCGGCCTTGGCCAGAGGTGGGGACAAAACTGGAACTGGGAAAACTTCCAATAGGTTCTCACAGGAACCACCCCTGCGGTCCCCCTGCTTCCAAAACACCACTGCACTAACCCAAGACAGAGTTAGAGGACTTTTTTGATGTGAGGTCTCATAAAAGTCTCCTGGGAAGACAAGACTATCTCCAAGGGAATCTTATGCTATGGCTTGTCAAAGAAAATTCACAATGCGAGATTATGAGGCACAGAGAGCGGATAATTCATGGAGTGGAGTTAATGGAGGATATCAGAATGGGCAGATTTAGATGTCTGCTTGGAGACCTGAGCTGTGTCCATCAAGAAATGCAAGCAGGAATGTGCCTTTAAAAAAGAGGAACGGAAAAATCCAGTGCCTCTTTTCTTAAAGCCTTGCAATGGTGCATCCTCATGGTATTGTTTAATGGACACTGCCAAGACATAAAATAAAACAGTAGGTATGTGATGAACAGCAACCATGCAGTGCACTGGATAACAAGAGATGAGTAAGTCAGTACCACGAGGGTGAGGGTTTGTGCTGCTCTCTCTGCACTGGGGATTGGTAAAGTCAAGGGCAATAGTGTCCAGGGTAGTTTGACGCAGAGGCAGAGTTCTCATTTAGAACTTGCAGAAAAAAGTGGCCCTGTGTGAAGTTCACTGGGACTGGAAATACACCCCTGCAGTAAAATACAGGGAGATCCCTATATAATGAGCATTCAGAGAGGAGATCTGGCAAAGCCATGAAGATCTGGTGATTCTGATGCTATAAGATTTGGCTGTCTGGCAGCTCATAGCTTCATTGATGGTGTTTAGGACATGGTTATCTCGCCCTGCATTTCAGTCCCAAAGAGATGGCCTGAGAATACCAAAGCTCTACAGGAGAAATCGAAGCATTCACTGTGTGTAGGCAGTAGCATGCCCCTCTGCATGCTCTGTACTGGAGCTCTCTGCAGCTGTTTTGTGAAGTTCACTGCCTCAGGAAGCCATTAAATTAAATAAATGCTTAATCTGAGGAGGGCTGGGGCAGGTGGTTAGAGTGGCTTGATGGAGCTTTAACATGGCTGCTTATTAAGAGAAGGGTGACTGCTTCAGGCACCTGGTGATAACCATTCAGCTAGGATCCATGGCTGAATGGAGATAATCAGGTGGCCTGACAGTCTTTTTTCAGTCTTATGCCTTTCATACCTCCTTGGTGTCATGTTCTAATGACCTGATTATTGTTTGCTGCCTTAAACAGATTCCCAGTAAAATGCTCATTCTTTTCATGTTGTAATAGGATTACCATACAGGATGACGATGTTTGCACCTCAGCCAAAATACACAGCAGTTTGCATGTGGAAAAAGTAAGACTATTTAGAAATTGAACTTTTCTAAGATCAGCACAAAGGTCTTCAAACAGGCCCAACCCACACAGAAGGTGCAACTTGCTGTTGAATTGATAATGAATCAGCAAGTTCCTATTCTGTGCCAGGAAAACAGGGCAATGTCTCGCCTCTCTGATAGTGATAGCCCCTTGCATCCTTACCTGTAGAAGAAGTTTTTTCTGCCACCAGTTACTGATTCACTGAGTCCAGGGAAGGGCTGCTTTCCAGTTTGGTTTGAATGCCGATCCTCTAATCATCTGGAGAAAAGGAGTCACTTATATAAGCCAAGGAAAAGGAAATGCTTGTGTGATACAGCTCACATGAGTAGCTGGGGCTGAGTGCTGGCTGACTCCTGAAGTCCAGCTTCTGCATCTGCTCACACTGTTTCTTTAGGGCTGTGTTGACTGGGAGAAGTAACAGTTTGTGAGGCTTTCCTCTTCTTACCTGTCTTTCTTCTTTCAAGGCAGTCGGTGAAGGAAAGTGGAAGGCATGACCCCCTCCTCAGAGAAAGAACCCAACGGGCTGGATAACCCCAGCTTCATGGTGAGTCTGCTCTTCTCTGAAGGGTAATGCTTGCAGAAATGGGTGCAAGACCTGTGAAAGGAGGGGAAAGGGAGGGACAGGGGGCTCGGACTGGCTCTGAGGATGCTGGTGTGTGGTAAATGTCTGTCTCGGCTCCTTTATGGACAGGAATCTGAGGAATGATTTCTTCACTACAGCCTGCTGCTGCTGCAGAGTCAGCATACTTTCTGCTTCCTGGAACCCTTTTCAATTCCCTTATCTCCATTATTTCTAAAATGATAGCGTGGATGAATGGCAGCACAAGTGCATCTGTACTGAAAAGCAAATGAGCTCGTGGCTGTGTCTCTGGGAAAAGCATTTTACACCAAATATTTAGCCTGGTGAAGAGTGTGCTTCTTATGGATCTGTTTCAAGTGGGGTAAACTGGCAGAGGGACGGGGGGAAAAGATGTGAGAGTCAGCATGGGAGAGCACTCTATAGGGTTACAGCAGGGTGGCAAAAGCTGTAAATGGTATGTTAGTTCAGGGGTGTACAGTGCACTGGAGATGCTGTGGGCTCTGGCAGCCATAGGGCAGGGGCTTGGGGCACCCCCCCCTTCCTGTCTCATGGCGGGGGTCACCTGCATCAGAAACTAAAAGAGCTGCTTATGTTCTGACAGCAGGTGTGAGAGTGAGGTCCTGACACCATCTTTGGACAACACTACAGAAATCCTTGAAGGAGGCATTTAACCTCCTGTTGTCCAGGTTCCCCATTTCTCAGGTAACTGAGGTGGACTGGCTGTGAGCAGTGAGGGTGCTGTGCCAGCTGCACAGAGCCTCAAGGTAAAGCAGAAGCTTTTTTAGTTATTGTTAATGGTCTCCATTTCCACCTGTTCTGCCATAATGCAGATCAGGCTTGTGGTTTGAATCACCCCAAAGAAGGCAGGAGACAGAGGTCTTTTACCTGTGGTTCAAGCAGCTCAGTTTCTGACTGCCTTCTTTGTGTGGCTATTTAAGATGCTGTTGAAGGCTGTGATGTTATTCCTGGACCCCAAGGTATACAGAAACTGTCCTGGTTCCTTGGGTTTGTAGGAGAAGCTGGGCTGAGAACCACAAGCAGTGGTTCCTCATTGCCACTCTGGGCTGCTCTTGCTTTGTCCTTCTGCCAGCATCTCAGCATCACAGATTGCCTGAGGCTGGAAGGGACCACTGGAGGTCATCTTACCCAACCCCCCTGCTCAAACAGGGTCACCTAAACCCAGTTTCCAAGGTAAGGAATTTGTAAATATCTCTAAGGATGGAGATTCCACAATCTCACTGGGTAGCCTTGCAGTCCTTTGTTGCCTTCACAGTGAAAAAGTGTTACTTGGTGTTCAGAAAGGACCTCCTGTGTCTCAACTTGAACCCACTGCCTCTGGTGCTATTTTGTCCCGTTATCTCCACTGCATCTTTCTCCTGCTGGGCCCTGTTTTCTTGCCTCCAGCTCCTGGGGAGGGTCAGGCATTCATGTGATGGTCATGTGGGGCTGTTACTGGCACAGGCTCTGCCCAGCTGGCAAATGCCTCCTGGTTAAGATGGGAAAAGTTGCAATGCAAGGCAAGGAGCCTACTGCTGTCTGCCTAGCTTAGGATTCATCTATCCATGGTGTTATTCAGGAGGCCCTGTCCCCAAATAACTCTGTGCATGGGCAGTCCTAAGTACCTTGGTGTGTGCTTGTTAATCCATGGCTCAGGCTCTCTTGCTCTGAAATAAAAATGTCTCCACAGGGATTTATTCAGGAATTTCTTCTGCTCTTGAACTTCATGCCTGAGATCAGTTTGAATTAACTCTGCCTTCACCTATCTGAAGCAACAGTAATGCTCCCATCCTGCCTAGGCTGGATAAATGCACTGTGTTTAAAAGGTATTCAACAGTGTGATTTAAAATAGGACTTTGGACACTTAGTCATGAATATGGAAACCTGGAATTCCAGGCAAATGAGAAAGTCCTTCAGGATTAATCTGCCACACCTGAAAATTTTACAGCTAAATGCAGAATTAGTTTTACATCCCTATTCTCTGACCACAGCACTAGCTGTTTGACTCTATTGGTGCAACCACCTCATTTTGCTGAGTGCTTCAGTGTCTTCAAGTTCTAGCAGGACTTGGAGGATAAAAAAAAAAAGGAAAAAATCCAAATTTTGATGCTGACAAGCTGGCTGAGCTTCTCCTGACAGCAGGTTTCTGTTCCTCCCTGACAAAGCAGGACATCCCAGCCCAGAAAAGCCCACCACTGATGACATGACAAGGATTTACTGGCTAGAGAAGGATCAGTGGAACAAATTCTTTGGGATTTTAATTAATTTTTGCGTTTGGCTCAAAACTTTCTGGCTTCTCAGACAGTCTCCCCCTTCAAAATGTATGTTTGTGTGGGATGTACATATCTGTGTGTGTGCTTGCACATAGGGTGTCTGTATGTGTGCACATGTGTGCTTAGAGGTCCAGGGTGGGTTGGAAAGAGGCACAGACAACCAGGAACATTTACTTATCTTAAAAGCTGTAGAAACTGAAGCAATGCAATAAGCAATATTTTACTTTCCTTGGCAAAACTCATCTTTGTGTAAATAAACTCTGCAAGGTGCACAGTTCCCTGGGGCTTTGGGTTGCCTGGGAGGGGATCTGAGCCTTTCTGGGGAAATATTTCAGACCCTACCACCTCCCTGAGGTCCCCAGGCTGTTTCCTGGTCCCTGGTGCTGCCCCTGCCCTGGAGCATCTCTTCAGGTGCCATTCCCCAGGACAGGTGGCTGAGCTGGGGGGGGCAGCACCCCAGAAGCCTTGCTTTGGGTCCACTCCTTTGAACTGCACCCCACCTGCTCCCCACTCCTCTATTTCACCCTGTTCCTCCATAGGAGTGAGGCTTCCTAGTAAATGAGAGGACAGGTGTTTTTATTGAGGCAGAACATTTGTAAGGGTGAGTGTAAGGGCACTGGGAATAGAAGGTTTAAGAAACTGAAATATCAAACCTGCTTCTACTCTGTAATTAGTGGAGGCCAGGTTGTTCTAGTATATTTTGCCAAAAGTACCTTTTGGGTGGGACAGCCAGGAGGGACAGGGATCAGGGGACAGTGCAGCTTTCACTGATTAACCTATTGCACACTCTTTCTTGCTTCTGGTTGCAGTTTCTCCATCCTTAACTAGACATGAATGACACTAACCCCGTTTGTCCAGATGTCCCTTTAAGGCTGAGACACCCTCTGATGTATGCTCTGATCTAAACAGACACGTGAAGATAAAGATTTTTCCATATGTGTTTTTACTTCTGTTTTAATTTCCCTTCTTGCTCTTCTTTTTTATCCTGCCCTTGATGAAAGCTCCATACACAAGGTGATGCTGCAAGATGGAGAGTGCAGCTGCAAAAGAGAGACCTGCTGGGTGCCTGTGGGGCCAGGCTGTGGCTTAACAAAGGGTCTCTCCTGTTTGCCAGGATGAAGATGGGAGCCACAGCTGCTCCTTGCCAGACCATGCTGCCATGGGCCCAGAGGAAGGTGGGGACAAAGGCCATGGGAGCAGCAAGCTTGCCTACACTGTCACAGAAGTGCCCCCCTGGTACCTGTGCATCCTGCTGGGAATTCAGGTGTGACAGGGGAGCAGGTGGATGCTGAGTGTGGGTGGGAGTTTGATGGCCCTTCAGCTGGTTAATGTGGGGTGAAACCTGAATTTGGGAGTACACTGGATATGTCCCTGGGCATGACTGGAGCTGTGGGGCTGGATCTCAGTGAGCTCTAGTCCTTCCACCACCCCTTGAGCACTGACCACAGCTACGCTCTGCCTCTTGAAATGCAAATGGAAATGCAGAGTCCTGGGGCTAGAGTCAAATAACCTCTGATAAGAAGAGGTTGGATATTTTGCTGAAGTTACCCAAATGTGTAAGGGCTTCTGAACTTCTGCTTTCCCATGGCAATAAAAAATCAGCAGAAGGGCCCATCCTGCTTTGGCTGGTGTCCATGCCCAGGTGTGCTAGATGATCCAATGCCACCGATGCTATACTGGGTATGGAGCCTCAGGGAAGAGAGACTGTAAACTAATGATGGACTGTGCTTGGAGCTTGGTGGGCTTTTTGTACTTTGTTTCCTTAAATTACCATCTCAGATATAGAGTGTGTTAGCACACTTTGTTTTTCTGAACCCATCTGCATAATAATTTTAATAAAACATACCTCTAGTGAGCCCAGTGATCTTCCGAGTGCTTCCAATTCCACCACTGCAGTCCTGTGCTCTGAGCCAAGAACTGGGAAGTGATACCAACTGAAACAACCTTGCCTTGCCCATTGCTCACTACAAGTAAAGTTAACGTTTGAATCAAAAATAAGTTTGAAAAATTATTTTCACATTTAGTAATAAACTGAAGGGCATTGTAGAAATATGTCTGTGACCCTTAAGAAAAATCCACTGCCTGATTTATTCATTTTTTATGGTTATCCATAATTGTACTATATGAAAAAAAGATACTGATAGCAAAGAATGGGTAGCTCTAATTTGCCAGCTTTTTATACTACCCCTTGTGGTGCAAATGAGATGGACTAAAATGTTTTCATTCACTTTGCCTGATTGATCTGCCCCTCTGTCTTGGGATGTTCCCATCTTCATGGAAGAGTAGTCCCATCAGCTTTGTCTGCAGGTGCTGAGGATAAACTGATTGCATCTGACAGCAACAGGGGGGGGTCCAGAGCACTACAAGAAGTCTTTGAGTATGGAAAGTTAGAGAAGTTTGTGGAGACACATTCCAGTTCTTGTAGGTGCCTTGGAACAGAGCATTAAAGTTGTCAAGAAAAGAGAATGGGTAATAGCAGTATCACCCAAACACAAATCTGTGATTAGATTTCCCTCAAAAACATGGAATTACATACAGCCAGTTCTGTGTCCTCTTTCACCCAGTCTTTCTCTGTGGCTCCTAGCATTTCCTGACAGCCATGGGAGGTTTGGTAGCCATCCCGCTGATCCTCTCCAAAGAGCTTTGCGTCCAGCACGACCTCCTCACCCAGAGCCACCTGATCAGCACCATCTTCTTTGTCTCAGGGATTTGCACCCTGCTGCAAGTCCTCTTTGGAGTCAGGTAGGCCAAATGACAGAAATGGGACACTCAAGAAGTTTGTAGATACAATTACTATGTGCTTGGCCACCAGTCTGCTGCAGAGTTTATCTATCAGTTGAGGGTCCCTTGGGCAATTAGGGCAGATGCCAAAGCATCCTGAAATCATTGTATGTAATAGCTTTGCAGGGCTACCTTGCTGTTCTGACTTTTGTGTCTCCTGGTACTTGATGAATCTTTGGTTGGGCTTAGAAGGAATCTGTCCTGCAAAATAATAAAGCATTGAAAGATGCATTAAACAATATCTGCTTGCTCCCTACCCCGGGAATCCTTTAGATGGGGCAGGACCTCTGGTCTGGGCCCTGGATCATGGGTACACAGATCCCATAACAGACTATAGGTCAGGAAGAAATTGAAGACCATCTCCACCCCTTAGGAACTCAGGGAAGAGTTCTGGACCACATCTTTATTAAGTGGTGCCACTTCCCATGCTCAGGGATTCTGTGGCACAAACTGAATGTAAGCAAAGTAAATCCTCTTTGCTGCTGAGCTTTTGAAGAGACAGTGATAAGGACATAGAGTTGCCATGCACTACCCAGAAAATGAAATACTTAATAAGAGACAGGACTGCAGTCACTGCCCCTTGCCACAAAGACCCTGCATCTTTGCTGGCCTTGCAAGATTTCTTTTATCCTGCTTGTCATAACTCTGTGCTGCCTTTCTCTTTCCACAGGCTGGGTTATCCTCCAGTATGGTGGTAACCAATGTTTCTTGCTTCAGAGGCAAAAATCACACATTCTTTGGCTTCCAGATCTGAGGGACCTGGTTAAAACACTTCTACTATCAAATCACTGGTCAGCTGCCAGATACACAAAATATTTTTACTTTTCCTGTTTCTTTCCCCAGCAACTCTTCTGTATCTGTCTGTCTTAAGAAGTGTCTGTAGGCAAACCTCATCCTGGAAGGTGCTTTCCTTCTCCTAGATTCTTATAAGGTTAGTAGAGGAGAGGAGACACCCTGGTCAAGAAAACAGGACAGCCTAGTTCTTCTCAATTTGGAAAAATTCAGGCTGGGGTGCATGACTGCGGCTGTGGCTGCTGATGCAGTTCAGGGAAGTGTCCACCCAGGTATCTCCCAAATGCCTCAGTGAATACCTGAGAACTGTTTTGTCCCCTGATTGCTGTTAACCAAGGGGGAAAGAACTGCAGGGAGCCTTTGCCATGGTGGAATAGCTAAAAGAGGAACAACAGACCAAATCAAGTGGTAAGGAGTTTTTCCCATAGGATAAGCTTGGATGGTTTTTGCTGTCCTGAGAGTACAATCACCTTGCTGGCCTCAGCTATAATGGTGAGGATATTCCTGATAAAAAATTGGGACTCAGCCTTTGATGCTTCTGGAAGCAAACCAATCCTGAGGAGACAGTTGGAAGGAGATTTTTAAAATCCTTTTACTGTTTTCTGAAATCTTGTAACAGCTGATAACTGTAAATCACCAACAACACAGCCAGGATAATGATAATACCAGTTGGAGGAGATGCTTTTTCTTGGAAAACATCTGTGCCACTCTCTGAGGCTCTGAGAAGCCCCCCAGCTAAGTGCTCTGTACAGTTCCCTGTGTCTGTATGTAAGAAAGGCTAATCCAGAGGAGAAGAGAGATTGAGAAATGTAAATGTGGCAGAGGGAAGGGACATGGTTCATCTTACAGGGACTGGCCAGGTAAACCTGGCAAAGTGGCTGCAGGGATATGACTGCAGCCTGGAAATAGTCTGGGAGAGAAATGGGGAATATGAAACAGGGAGAATCCATTTTGGCTAAAAGGCAATTCTGGCACATGAATGAATGGATGGGAACTGGTCATGGAGATGTGGGGGTTCCCACCAAGATCAAATGAGGTTCAGAAGCATCCCTTCAGAAGCAGTAGCCAAGGGAAGAGCCTGACCCACTGCAACTTGCAGCTCAGCTGTGTTACACAGCATGAAAAAGCTGTGACAGGACCAGGATGGTCACTGGAGACACTATCCAAGGGGGTCTTGAAGGGGAATGCAAACCACTTGCCATTATGGTGAGCTATACCCTTAGCAGATGTCTGGACACTGTGTAATGATGCTCAGAGAATAATATTTCCTTCTCTAAACCTGCAGCTTTCCCTCTTGCAGTCCCTGCTGGAAAGAGGCCATGCCCTCTGTGCATCACCCTCTGCACCCCAGTTTGCTCTGAGCCCACCCATGGCAGTGCTGGCTGTGAAACAGCTTGAAAGCCAAGGCAGTGGGAGCTATAAATCTATTGTTAATTCAACAGTGGCAGCACTGGGCCTTCTTTGTTTCTTCTTGTTTGTTTTTTTGCCTTGCCCAGCAAAATCCTCTGAAGGCTGCAACATATTTGCCTGAATGCTGTAAAGAAGTGACTCCGTGGATGACTGATATTCAAATCTAACTTACTGGCAAAGCTTTGGCAGTGCTTTGATTGTGTATGTCATGAGTAATTGCAGTGGTAGAAATATTTGCTTAAGGTGATGGAGACGTGGTGCTGTTACAGCTTTGCCATCTCTTGTTGCCCAGCACTTTCCAGAGAACAGGGAAAGTGCCTCTGGTTCAGGCAACTCTCAGGTGGCTTGCTGCCCCATTGCTTTTCTGAGCAGACACCATGACAGCTCCTGATACAAGGAGAGATTTGGGGGCCTTGGGGGGTGCTCCCAAGAGCACTTCTTAAATGGAAGCCAAAGCACCTCAGGGGTTTCTATCACCTTACAGAGCTGAGAGCTGCTGTGCCAGCCTGCACCCTCCATCAGCTTTGGGTTTTTCAAGGGCACCAGAGGAAAGGCCTCAACAATTTGCACTGCAGTGGGGGTTTAATCCCCATTGCCTGTGGGCCTTTCAAGAGCCAGTCAGGCATTTTAGGTCTCCATCTCCATTTCTCCATGTGTGGAAGAGAAGAGGCTGATGTAGCTCACAGGAGCGCCAGCTGCATTGTATGAAGTTCTGTACAAAGCCAGTGCTGAGTGCCTCTGGATGTGCAAGGTCCTTCCTAGCTTGGGGAGCTTCCAGAGATTTACTCTAAGCCAGGAGACAAACAGCAGGGCAAGAGAGCCAAGGTCTCATCCAGCTTGTGTGCTCAGACCCATCCATACAGATCTCTTTTCCAGTGTTGATGGAAATAGGACAAAGTAGTTAGCTTTAAAACACTGTACTGGAAGCCAAGTCACATTTTTCACTGCCCTCAGTTGGAGGATGGTTGTGACATGAGGAGTAGCCAGTGCATGTCCTGCTCATGGCAGGGGTGTTGATGATGTTCTTAAAGACCCCTTCCAATAATGAAAATTCTGTGATTCTATGTCCCTGTGTACATGAGCAGATTGTAAAGAAAATTGAGGCACCTGAACGGGACAGAAGAAGCTACAAGATATTGGAAAGTTTTGGGCCTAGGTTGATGCTAAGTTTTTCTTCAGAGTCTTGCCATCTTTCTTCCTTGGCCTTCTCGCTTTCTCCAGCTTTTTCCTTTGGTTGTTGTTTTCCTCTATGCAGCTCTGGTCCTGTCATGCCTTAGGAGGAACAGTTTTTCCTTAATGAGTTTGACTCCAGCACCAATGAGCCTCTCCATTGGCAGTGTCTGAACTTGAGCTCTTCCCTTCAGGTATGTTGCTCTTGAGTGCAATGGGTGCCAGAATATTTCGAAAGATACTTCCAGAGGCCATGCACAGACTGATTTTTAAATTTATTTCCCTTTCTTTTCACTCACCCCTATGGAGCTGAGTTTCTAGCATTATTGGTCATAATCTTTTCCCTCTGCTCTCCTTCCAGGTTGCCTATTATTCAAGGAGGCACTTTTGCATTTCTGACCCCAACCCTGGCCATGCTGTCTCTACCCACATGGAAGTGCCCTGCCTGGACACAGAATGCCACCCTGGTCAATGCCTCTTCACCAGAGTTCATTGAAGTCTGGCAGACACGGATGCGAGAGGTATATTATATTTTCAGTGACAACTCTTCTTCCCTGTCAGGGCTGTTTCCTCTCAGAAGAGAACCAAACATGGCAGGGTCATCAGTGCTAGAGAATCTTCCATTCCCAATGGACCTTGGCCCTCACTGTGTTGCACCTTCCTAAGCACCTCGTCTCCATTAGGACAGCAGGTGCTTTGCTGTTGGTGAAGACCTCAGCTGATTTATGATCCCTGAAAAATCTCCATGCTCTAGTTAGATCCTTTGTCCATGAAAGGGGGGTTAGCATTGAACAAAGAAGGGAGGGAAGATGTTTCCAAGGAAAAGACTGTCTATGCACAAAAACAATTGTAAAAAGAAATGCAAGGGCAGAGCTTACTGTAAATAGTAAGGAGAAGTGCACTTTCAGGTAGTGAAAAGAGAAAAGGAAAGGTCAGGGATTTCAGTTCCTTGACCTATATCTATTGCCTTGTCAGAGTAGGGGGCTAAATATGCCTCTGTTCATCCATACATTGGGATGCTTTGAAAAGCACTCTGAAGGTGTTCTGAGCTCACGAAGGATTTGCTGTGCAGCACAGGCTGCCCTCCCTCCTGCCACTCATAAATCTTCCACACAGGCACTGCTGCCTTCTCCTTTCAGGCTGGGTGCTTCACCCTAGCCTCAGTATTTCTCTCCCCTTTGGAACCAGGGGAGGGAAGGTGCTACAGAGGTCCCAGCCTGTGTTTATCACCAAATCTGCAAAGGCAGAGAGCAGCCTCACCTCTAAGTCCCCTGCCAGCAGCAAATGTTGTTTCAGTGTATTATTACTGGTTCCTTGGCAGTGATTGTGAAACACAGGGAAGTTCAGGGTGATAAATGTGTCCTCAGAAGGAAACTGATACTCAGGAAGAAACAGGCTGTAATGAGTCCACCTGATTTACTTGTGTGCTGAAATGCCTCAAGCCCTTCTGAGAAGGGAGATGGGTGGGAACCATGTCCCTGCTCCCAGTTTTAGGGCAAAAGCTTTTCCTCTTGGATTTCAGGGGAGCAGGGAAGCTGTTGCATGCTTGGGTGACCCACAAGAAGAGGGAGGAGAGGGATGCTGGGAAAAAGTAAACCCTGATGAAGACTAAACCCATCAGCCAAGGGGGAAGTTGGTGTGCTGGTACTTTGGTGGTCTTCCCCACACAAAATGCTCAGCCAGGCTCTGCTGGAACAGGGAAGCCTCCGTTTCAGTTCATGACTGGAAGCTGTGCCTGGCCTTGACACCAGCTTTTCACTGACTTAGAAAGAAAAGGCTTAACAGATGGACCTCCTTTCAACCTCTTTCTCCCTTTTTTCAGGTGCAAGGAGCTATCATTGTAGCTTCCTGCTTTCAAATCTTCGTTGGATTTTCTGGCCTGATAGGATTTCTGATGAGATTCATTGGCCCCCTGACAATTGCCCCCACCATCACCTTGGTTGCCTTACCTCTCTTTGACTCTGCTGGGGATGAGGCTGGACAGCACTGGGGCATCGCATTCATGTAAGTCTCACTTACCCTTGGAAAAGCTGAGAATACATAAGCCACCCACCTCTAATTCGAAACTAAGTATCACAGGCTGTGGCAAGGTCCTCTGGGGTTTGAGGTTTATTTGTGGATGGCTAACAGGGGGCAGGATTGTGCAAGAGAGCAGCATGGCATTGGTTCCACTCCCACTCTTCCACCCCAGAGGTTAGAGCCCTCAGCAGTATAGCAAATCCCAAAAAATTAGTTTAAAAATCTGTGAAATTTTTTGGTGACAATCCAAAGTTCATAGGTCAGTTGAGAAACAAGTATTCCTTTTGTGTGGTTCCTGGAGAAATACTCGGTCACATTTGTCTGCGCATGCTGTCTTACACCCCATAATTTATGTGAAAAAAAACACCAAAACAACCAACTAACTTTCTTGAAGTGACAAAGATGAGCACTTAGAGTTAGGTATTCTTTGAGTTAAAATAGTTGATGCTTTATGTATTGTTTTCACATGATAAAGAGGAATTGTTTTCTCCACAGAGGGCCTGGGGGGGGGGCTCAGGAAATGTCTGTGTATGTGGCTCTGCAGCACTGGGTGCTGTTTCAGGGATATGGGTGTGCATGTCCTTGTACATGAATGTACGAGAGTGCTTGGTAGCAAGATTTCCCTGGTATTTCAGAAATCAATTCAGAAAAAAGAAAATGTGACTGTACGGTTTGGAATTGGAACCTTCAGATCCCTAATGCAAACTTCAGCTTGGGATAATATGCAGTAGGAGTAGGTTGCTGTCCTCTCTATGGCCCCCTTTCAGGGTGGGATTGTTTTCAAAGATGCCTTTAGAAACTCAGGGGTCAGGCTTGACTGCAGCCCCAGGAAGGCAATGTGTTGTTGTGGGGACATGCTGCAGTCCTCTGATCTCTTATTCTTTTCTCTTCCCTGCACCTGTGCTCCCAGGCCCCAAAAGTCACCTCTCCACCTCCATCTCCTCACCTACGTGGTCTTTTTCACCAGCATCCCACATCACCCCAAACCTACCTGCCCCCTAACTTCTGTTGCACAATTGTTTCTTCCACCACTTGTCCCACTGCCTTGTCTTGCTCTTCAGCTCTGATGTGTTGCTTTATCTCCTTTGATAAGACAGTCTGAATTTTCCCTCCAAAATGTATATCCTTGTCTGAAATAGCTCTGTTTTATGCCTCATTTCACCAGTCACTGACTCCTAACTTCAGTCCCTTTCTGGGTTTTGGGATATTATACTAAGTCTCAGACTTCTGCTCCAGGTGATAAGCAGACCCTGCTACTGCTCAGAGCAAAATAACCCCTCAATACAGGCTATCCTATGTCTATTTCCTGAACATCACTCTTTGAAATAGGTTTGGAATATATCTTTCCAGAAATATTTGGCCTGAGGCAGACATTTTCCATGGAAATTCTAATCCTGAAGAGTCAAGTTCAGCAGAATTATAAGCAGGTGATATTAGCATTTGTTAATGGGATGTGTCAGGCAACCTGAATAATAAGCAGTGACACCTACGTGAGATAAAGAAGGGCTCTGCAGTGATTCATAAGGCTGCTGAGCACTTTTGTTAATGCAAAAGCACAACATTTTCACTGATGCAGTCTGAAGGGAAGCTTTAGAAGCCACAAATGGAAACAAGTCCTCTTCAGACTTTTTAACTCCAGTCATTCAGTGCTTTGTATCATGACTGATAGATAACCTTTGGCTGTATGTCCTGGCGTGCCTTTTCAGAGAGGTGGGGTCAGTGTTTCTTTTGCACTGCTGGTCTTCTGCCTGCCCATGAATATTGTACCTGCAGCTCATCACCAGTTCATGCATGGATACCACCAGTTTTCCCTGCACTGTCCATGCAACCAATGCAATCAATGTCTCACCAAATCCTATCTGGATTAATTCACTCCATGTACAGAGTTCAGATTTGTTCTAAAAAAAAAAAAAAAAAAAAAAAAGGGGAGCCCTTAATAGGCCTGGTTAACATAGGAAGAAAATGTCCAAGGTCCTCCACCAGCTCAACAGCCAAGGTGTGGTGCCCAGTCCCTGCCCTCTCACCACACACCACAGCCTCCAGCTTCATCTGGTTGCCCTTTCTGGGGAGAAGACATATGGGGGGGCAGACAGGGCTTGCTGTGAGCACACCCTTGCTCTGCTTGCTGCTGCCCTTCACAGGAGATGTCTCCCACACAAGGGATGAGAGGAGCTGCACTTCATGGTTGCTCCCATCAGAACAGGCCTCAGGTGCTGCTGGGGGCACATGTGAGTACCCCAGCCTTGGGGGACCCCTCCAGACTGGCACACCCTTGCACACTGGATGGTTGTGCTCTCCCCTTCTTGGCTGGCTGGGAGGGTTCCTCTGGGGGTTCCATATGCAGCCCCACAGTCCCAGAGTGGGTTTTTTTCCTTCCAAAACCAAATCAAATCTTGCTTTTCTCTGCCATACAGGAGCTTTTCACCATTTGAAGAGCAGCATAAGTAACCCTGAAATCAGAAAACCAGTAAATCCTGTATTTCCCCTATATCTGAATTACACACGTTCGGGGACAGTTTTCTACATAGCTCTCTTGGACCTTGCACGTTTCTCAGGTTTTCTTTTACTCAATTTTACTCATTTTTGAGCTCTGGTAACTGTGTCATACTCAGTGATGCACTGTCTGGGGGACTGGTTTTGAAACAAGAGGGAAAAAAGTATTTGCAAATGCAACAGAGCTGTCAGTAGAATGTAATGGAAAGCTTGTTCCACCATGGCCTTGATGCCGCCTGGTTTTTTGAGTCCCTCTGGTGCTGACAGCCTGTTTTTTTGAGTTCTCTGGAGTCCTAGGTCCTTGTAAAGTAGGTCTTCAGTTAATGTGGGGACAGGAGAGGAGCTCAGCAACCACTTCATCTCATGGGCTGTTTTTCTCTCCTCCTAGGACTGTTTTTTTCATAGTCCTGTTCTCTCAGTACCTGAAAGCTGTCCCTGTGCCACTGCCATCTTACCAGAGAGGCAAGAAGTGCCACTTCTCCCCAGTCTACCTCTTCCAGATCTTCCCGGTATGTTGGGGATTCCAGAGGCCCAGTGGTCATGGCAGAGGGACTGGCCTCACCCACCATGGGCTGCCTGGGATCTTTCCACTCATGTCCAGCCCAGCTAGTGTTTCCCAGCCCAACCTGTGTGGTGAGGGGAGGGAGAGAGAGAAGGTGCCCATGGAAGGGAGGGATGAAGGAAAGGAGGGAGGGAGGGAGGGAGGGAGGGAGGGAGGGAGGGAGGGAGGGAGGGAGGGAGGGAGGAAGGAAGGAAGGAAGGAAGGAAGGAAGGAAGGAAGGAAGGAAGGAAGGAAGGAAGGAAGGAAGGAAGGAAGGAAGGAAGGAAGGAAGGAAGGAAGGAAGGAAGGAAGGAAGGAAGGAAGGAAGGGAAGTGCCACCAGGATCCCCTTCCTTCCTTCTGTCTCCATCCTGCATGCAGGGGAAAGGGTGAGGGAGGGAGACCCCTTGTCTGCCACAATTGTGCTGGAGATATGGCCATGCCCTAACTGGTCCCCTCTGCTGCATGTGATGGGCAGGTGCTGCTGGGGCTGTCCCTGAGCTGGCTGCTCTGCTACGTGCTGACAGTGACTGACGTCCTTCCTGCAGACCCTAAGAGCTATGGACACCTGGCCCGGACAGATGCCCGTGGGGATGTTTTGTCCCGGGCTCCTTGGTTTCGGCTTCCTTACCCAGGTACCGCTGCCCTCTCCTTCCACACCCCACCCTGCTGCTCCTTGCACCCCCACTTATGGCTAGCAGGGGGAGATGAAATGCCAAAAGTGAGGCAAACCCCCACCAGCACCCTTGCTGGTCTTCCCCCCTGGCAATAAATTTCCGAGTGGATGTGCTCCACTGACCTGAACAAAGCTCTTTCACTTACAGGTCAGTGGGGAGTGCCAACTGTCAGCCTGGCTGGGATTTTTGGCATCTTAGCCGGGGTGATTTCCTCCATGCTGGAATCCGTAGGAGATTACTACGCCTGCGCCCGCCTGTCTGGAGCCCCGCCGCCACCCAAGGAGGCCATCAGCCGTGGCATCGGGGTGGAAGGCATTGGTTGCCTCCTGGCTGGGGCCTGGGGGACAGGGAATGGCACTACATCATACAGTGAGAACGTGGGGGCCTTGGGCATCACCAAGGTGAGTTCTTCTGTGGCGGGGTGGCCGGGGTGCCCTGACCTTCCTGGAGGTTTCCTGTGGGTTTGTGCTGGAGCTGGGGTGTGACCTTAGCCCACCTCCTGCAAGGGACACCGGAGGAACGTGCCCTGGCACATTGGTGACCACCTCAAGAACACCATGGATCACCTAAAACAGAGGTGGTCGGTCCCTCGTGTTCTCTGCTTATGGGACAAGGGCACGGGGCTGTGACTCATGGCACCTGGCTTAGGTGAGGCTAAAGAGAGCATCTTACACCTGAGGTAACCTGGAAACTTCCTAAGGACTGGCTCTGGCAAAGACTGCCTCTGTCTGAGGGGAGGGGAATAGAGAAGAGGGGAGCAGAGGAGAGGAAGGAAAAGGAGAGAGGAAAGGAGAAAGGAAAGGAAAGATGCAAGGATAAAGGAAAAATAAAGAAAATATATAATAGGGCTTCAAATTCCCCATTTTTATAACCCAAGGTTGTCAGTCCTGTGAAAGGCAGACTATTTCTGTGGGATTATAAAATGTAATGGCAAAGTTTTATGGTTTTATTTCTCTATAAAGTTTTGTGAATCCCTTGAGTGTCTCATTGCTCTTATAAGGGAAAGAAATTTCCAGACATAAGCGTGACAATCAGATTACAGATTTTCACTAAGCTTTGCAGACAGAGGAGAGGTACATACAGCAGCCAACTAGAAAACATTTTAAAATCATTGTCAAATAATCAATGTTATATCAGAAGAGCTGTGAGTCAGTGAATAAACACAAAATCTAACAGCTCCCACTCTATGGTATTGCTTATTTCACTGGGTTTCATAAACCTCATTCACAATAATCATTTTTCACAGACTGAAGCATTAGAGTTTGACCGAGGAGGCTGTTTCCAGCAAGGGCTGTCTGGGTGTTTGTGTGGAATCCAGTTTAGCTTTTCACCCCACGTACCTCATAACTATGTCATCTGTGCAGACTGACCATACACCTGAGCCTGTTCTTCCCTGACATGTAGTTTGCTGCATACATTGGATGGGATGTAGCATAATGCAGGAGTGCTCAGAATCACAATTATCAGATTATAGGATGTTCTCCCCCATGTATGCCAAGTCCTTCAGGTGGACATGCCATCCCTGCTGATTCAGGAGAGATGTCTCCCTCAGATCCCACCTCTGCTCACCTTGTGCACACTTAAGAGAGCAGAAAATACAATCTTATCTCAGTCAACCTTAAATCAGTGTAATGACTCTGGCTGGGCTAGACAGGGATGCTGAGAGCAGCACAAGGCAGATTTCATTTTGGTTTTTACGTGGGAAACATGTTTTTCCATAACAAATGGGAATGCAAGGGACTTGTTTCCTCTGCTTAAAAAGAGGTGTCCAGCACCACCTGAAACATCTTGGGATATCTTGGATATCCACAATAGATACATCAAATACATCAAAGGAGAAGCTTCTGGAAGCTGCCAAGATGCAAGATCTTAAATGGCACCAGGTGCCTATGTATAAGATGCTTGATCAACCATGCCATTACTGAACTCTCATTTCAAAATTTTTAAAAAGATGATTTTAAGGAGAGGTAAAGACTTCAGAATCACCATATACATGGAGGAAGCTATGCAACTTCTTTGACTTTAGGAAACTGAGCTGATTTTCTTGTTTTCCTGACATAATTGAAACAAACTCTAAACTAGAGGCTTTAGTAGCATGTGCTCACAGTTGTGGTATCAGTGGATTAGGTAATTTGCCTTTAAGGTGGACTCCAGGTACTGGGTAATTTGACATTTTGGCAAATTAAGAATCTGAAGCTTCATTCTAATCATGGAACAAATAAGTCTGTTAGCTTTTAATTAAATTATAGTTTTGATGGTAATGATGTCCCAAGGTTTTAAACCAAGGAATATAAAATGTGCACTTGAAGGTAACACATTATTTTATTTTGAAACACCACACCAAATCTTTTTTATTTATCTTTTACAATCAAGTAATATTTAAAATAGTTTAAAAGGACATATTTAAGAAATATTAATAAATACTTGAAAAGACACACTACTAGTTGCTAGGAATGTTTTTTTGTTGTTGTTGAAAGCATTTACAAAAAGCCCCTTCTGTAAATATGACATTCTTCAGATGTTTAAAGGGAGGGATTAAAATAATTAATTGAATTATAAAATGTTTGCAGAGGATTACAGTTTTCCTGCCTAAGACAGGAACATTGTAAATCTTAGCATGATCCTTAAGCTGTCCAAGTTTTGGTGCAGCAAGGTGTATCTTGAATTGCAAGTCTAATAAATATTGCCATTTTTATTTTTAGTTTCCATAGTCTGTAAATGCCCCTTTTATCCTTTTGTTTGGCAGATGCTCCTTTTCATTCCCAGTCACATGGTCTAACAGAGCTGCACGGAAGGCATGGCTTGGTGCTTCATTCCATATTGGTTGTAGTGGCCAACCAAGAAAAGGCCATCCTGGGTGTTCCAAGGGAAAACAAACAAGCAAACAAATAAATAAATAGCTTTACTGAAGATAGGTGGATGATGAAAGATAGGGACAGACCAATGGCCTTCCCTTCTTACTAGACCTTTGTTGACCATGGAGAAGATAGATTCCAGGGCTTGGGGCTAGAGCAGCCAACCACCTCTGGTCTCCCAAATCTTGGTCTCAAGGGAATTGAGGGTTTGGTGTAGGATACTTAATTAAAAGCCATTTTTAGATGGTGATCCAAATTCTGGTGAAAGGATTGTCCAGTGAATTGCCTAGGAAGCTGCAGCCCCAGCCTCTGCATATGCCAAGGCATTTCTGGGCTGAAGCAAGAGGAAAGCTCTGTGTGGGGATTACTATGGTCTTAATAATATTTTTTTTGTTTAACAGCAAACTGTCAAAGTTCTGACAGCAATAGGAAAGCGTGTAACACCAAGTGAATAGGTGTAGATCCATGATTGCTTTCAGAGTGCCTTTCTTGATAAATATTTACTAGCATGCAACTACAGACACCTCCCATGCAGCACGCGCATCCCAGCTCGGCGGTGCCTGCATCTGAACCCCTGACACAATGTGCCACTGGGTGCTTTGGCGAGTGGTGCAAACCCAGCCCAGCAGGCTGGTGCTGGTGCCTGCCATCCCTCACCCCTCTGCTGCCTGTGTGTGACTGCCTCCTCTCCCTCTTGCCTCAGGTTGGGAGCCGAATGGTGATTGTTGCTGGTGCTTGTGCCATGCTCCTGAGTGGCATCTTCGGGAAAGTTGGGGCGACGCTTGCCAGCATACCCACCCCGGTGATTGGAGGCATGTTCCTTGTCATGTTTGGAGTTATCACAGCAGTGGGGATTTCCAATTTGCAGGTAACAGCTGTGCAAGTGCTGTTTCATCCAAGGAGGCAGGACTTAGGTTCCAAGCCAGGTTCTTACCAGGCTGAGGCAGACATAACTATGCTGCAGCAAATGCAAAGATGCATTGGCAGCTCCTTCAGGGAAGATGAGGGCATATACCCAGAGGGGAAAAATCACAGAGAGGCACCTGGTCAAGGCAGGGCTTGCTGGCACTGAGGGCAACCAGGCTGGTGAAGGGACTCCAGCACAAGTCCTGTGAGGAGAGGCTGAGGGAGCTGGGGGTGTTCAGCCTGGAGAAGAGGAGGCTCAGGGGAGACCTCATCGCTCTCTACAACTCCCTGAAAGGAGGCTGGAGCCAGGGGGGGGTTGGTCTCTTTTCCCAGGCAACTTTCAACAAGACAAGAGGGCATGGACTTAAGTTGTGCCAGGGGAAGTTTAGGTTGGATATTAGAAAGAATTTCTTTACGGAGAGGGTGATCAGGCATTGGAATGGGCTGCCCAGGGAAGTAGTGGATTCTCTGGCCCTGGAGATATTTAAAAAGAGACTGGATGTGGCACTCAGTGCCATGGGCTGGTAACTGCAGCGGTAGTGGTCAAGGGTTGGACTTGATGATCTCTGAGGTCCCTTCCAACCCAGCCAATTCTATGATTCTATGATTCTATAATTAACACCCCGGCAGCAACAGGGCTGCTGCCTGGGTCCACTCCTGCAGGCTGTATTTACATCCAAGCATGTCTCATGAACACAACAGTAATCCACAGATCTGGGTAATTCCAAATGTAATGTATACAATGTCTCTGTGCAGTACACAGATATGAACTCCTCCAGAAACATCTTTATCTTTGGGTTTTCTGTATTCGCTGGACTCACGATTCCCAACTGGGCAAGCAAAAACAGTGCACTGCTGGAAACAGGTAAGAAAATAAATCAGAAGCATTTTCTGTAGCATAAAACTGAAGCAAAGGCCGATCCAGAGAAATCTTTTAAAATGCTGTTTTTCCTGATAAAACCCTGAAACGTATGCTTTGCCTGTTGCCTGCTTCTTTCTATGAGGGCTTCTTGCCCTTTGCTTTGATGCACAGTTCTAGGGTGGAGATCTCTGAGCTTTATCAGTGACAGCACCTTGCCCATATTCCTGTCAGGCTAAGGATTGCAGAATGCTTCCCTGGGACACATCTCCTAGGAGAATACTCCAGGGCTGAATGGCAATCAATATTGCAATGAATGAGGCTTTCCTACATGCTCATACAGAATCACAGAAAGTTAGATGTTGGAGGGACCTCAAAAAATCAGGTCTGCTAGAGCAGGGTCCCTACAGCAGGTCACATACGAATGCATTCAGGTGAATTTTGAATGTCTTCAGAGAAGGAGACTCCACAACCCCCCCCGATCAGCCTCTTCCAGTGCTCTCTCACCTTCACAGCGAAAAAGTTTTTCCTTATACTTATGTGGAACCTCCTATGTGCAAGCTTGTACTCACTGCCCCTTGTTCTATCATTGGACATAACTGAGAGGAGCCTGATTCCGTCCTCCTGGCACTCACCCTTTATAAACATTGATGAGATCACCCCTCAATCTCCTCCAATCTGAAGAGACACAGCTCCCTCAATCTTTTCTCATATGGGAGATGTTCCACTCCCTTAATCATTTTGGTCGCTCTGTGCTGGACTCTTTCAAGCAGTTCCTGGTCCTTCTGGAACTGAGAGGTCCAGAATTGGACACAGTATTCCAGCTGCATCCTCACCAGGGCAGAGTGAGAGCTTCTCTCAACCTACTAACCACCCCCCTTCTAATGCACCCCAGGATGCCATTGGCTTTCTTGGCTCATGGTCATCCTTCCATCCACTAGTACCTCCAGGTCCCTTTCCCCTTCATTGCTCTCCAGCATGTCAGTCCCCAACCTATACTGGTACCTGGGGTTGTTCCTACCCAGATGCAAGACTCTACACTTGCCCTTGTTGTAATCCATTAAATTTCTCCCTGCTCAACTCTCCAGCCTGTCTGTGTCCCTCTGAATGGCAGCACAGCCTGCTGGGGTGCCAGCCAGTCCTCCCAGCTTTCTGTCATCAGCAAACTTGCTGAGAAGACACTCTGTCCCACCATCAAGGTCATTGATAAAGATGCTGAACTGGACTGGACCCAGCACTGCACCCTGGGGGACTCCACTAGTTATAGGTTTCCAGATAGACTCTGCACCATTGATCACCATCCTTTGGGCTCTATTGTGTAGCCACTTCTTAATCCATCTCACTGCCCATTCTTCTATCCCACATTTCCTGAGCTTCAAGAGGATGTTATGAGAGACTCTGTCAGAAGCCTTGCTAAGGTCAAGGTAGACCACATCCACTGGTCTCCCTGCATCTACTGATGCACAATAAAACTTTGTCCTTCCAAAATACAAGAGCACAAACTTCTACTAAATTCCATGAAGTTCACCTTATGGAAATTTCCAGTACTCCAAAAATTACATCTTCATAGTGTCTTGTGTGACTAATGTGTTTGTCACAAAGGCTGAAGTGTCGTCCTCACTTAAGGTATATATGGCATGCTGGGAGGGCTGTTGAACAACATGGGGCCACAAAACACACACTCTATAGATGGTCTATTAGATGCTCTATGTCACTGGGCTGTTTTGTTCACAACACTTAGCCCTCACAGAGAAACATCACACCTGATTAATTTATGGTGAAATCCCATTCTAAATATACCTATATTTCTTCTGGAACTGAAGCTTGTGCTTTTGTAGGTCTTTGTTGTAGAGGTGCAGAACATGTTTGCAGTAGTAGGTACCTTCTCGGGCAGTGCCATGGTCTGCATGGTTAATAGGCTCTGAATGTACCTTTGAGTCATCTCCTGCCCACCAGGTCAGTGAATAATTATGCAGAATATAACTAGGTCTGAAACTGGCAATGAGATGAATCTCCCTCGTGTTGCCAAATCTTGAGCTCTGCTTTGGGATTTTTAAGTCTTGGCGAAGCAAACACGCAGCTTGCAGCCTCTTGGCACACGGGATGTGTTGCTGGTCAAACGTGCATCTCTCTGCTCCACTATTCAAAGCTTTGTTTTTTCTGCTAGGAATCATCCAGCTGGACCAGGTGATCCAGGTGCTTCTCACCACTGGCATGTTTGTGGGAGGACTCCTGGGGCTTATCCTTGATAACACCATTCCAGGTAGGATTTGCTGAAAGGAGCTAAACTACTAGTTTGTGCCTGCCCTAGGGTTTGTTTTCTAGAATTTTGTGTTTTCCTAACTACTGCTCTATGGGTAGGAGTTGTGTTAGCAACCATGAAACACCATGTGAGCAAATTCCTCCCAGAGAGGAGTGAAGACCAGGAGACATGACTGAAATGATTTCTCGTTGGAAAGCAGCAGCTTATAAAAAACTAGCTCACTTTTCAGGAGCAACCCAATGCGAAGAAAAGGCTTAATTGGGAAAAATGTCTTTTTGGGAAAATACCAGCCTAGGCCCATGTTGCTGGTTCAAAGGGGAGAGAAAGGTAAGTATAAGAAGGAGCCATCAGCACATGCCTCCCTATAAGAGCCCCTAAAACTGAGTCTGAAGTGGTACCACAGCAGTGGAAAGCAGAAGGCTGATGACCAACAAGAGGATATTGCACCTGCACCTGGTCCTCACAGACAGCAAAAGCCTCTGCTTTTGGTCAAGCCTGAGGAGGGATGACCTAAGAATAGGAGGAATATGGGTATTGTCTAGAAGCTCATGAGTGAATTTTTGTAAAGAGCTTTGGAGCAAGAAGGATTTAAGTGCAAGGGATCTCTATGTTGTGCTGGGTCTACTGGGATTTGAGAAGTGTGTGTGAGACACACGAGAGTCCTCTGCTCAGAACACCTGCTGTTTTGAACATAATAATCTCATTTTTGCTGTTGCAGGAACAGAGGAGGAGCGGGGGCTCCAGGCATGGAAGAATAACCACAAGGGAGAGGAGGGTAACTCTCAGCTCATTTCCAAGGTCTATGATCTCCCGTTTGGAATAGGCACCAAACACTGTGCCATCTCTTGGTTTCGGTATCTCCCCGCTTGCCCCAAAAGACTACCTGGTGGCAAGAAAATGGATGGGCTGGAAAGAAGTGTTAAAGCAAGTTCAGAAAGAGACTCTGAGACAGCTGCTGATACAAGGATATAAGTACCTGGTCAGCAGGTGAACTCATCTCAGGAGCAGAGGTCTGAAAAGCATTTCTGTGGTCCCCATCATCTGAGCATAAGCTGGCAGCTGTTGGAGAGAAGCTGGAGCAGGAGAGCAATAATGTCTTCCTCTTACCACCTCTGTCCCCTTAACCACTGGTGACCTTGAAGGAGCCATCTTTCTCCTCTCTGGTCCTGCTTGCCTACTTTGAGCAAGAAAATCTATCTTGTGGGAACACCAAAGCCCAAGAAATTCCTGGGAAAGATGTTCAGTTTCCTTCTTTGCACTGAGCCTTAGGACCCCAAGGAGAAGCAGTTTAGCTAAAGCATAGCTCTTCCTGCCCTCTGTCCTGGCTGCTTGAGAAGGCATCCCCAGTGTGGGCCCTGTACCACTTTCAGGCATCCCTTGGGCTGAGGCTAATCCCCACCACTTTAAAGATCCATAATGACAATGCTCACCTCTCAGCTTGTGGTTTACACTTTGTGCTGGCCAAATTATGACTTCTTACTCATAATTCATCCCATTGCATATTCCCATAATTTGAATTCAGTCAAATGAATGTTATTGGAAGAGGCATCTAAGGTTAATGGGATAGATTCTCTTCTGAATGCACTGTCTCCAACATTAGACTGCAGAAGAAATCTAGAGACCTTAATTAAGTTCTTAATAGAAAACCCCAGCTGCACTGAAATGAATCCCACCTGGGGTATGGGAACAGTCTTGGGGGAGCCAGCTTCTCCAGGACACCAAACCCTACTGAGATGAATGAATCATCATCAAAGATGATATGAAATACTTCTCTCCTAGCAATCTGATGCATCTCTGCTATTGCTGTGTCCTGTGTCCCTCTCAACATATTTGTTTGGTCTGGTTGTGGTGATTGTGGAGTGATAACTACTTCTCTGTAAATAAGCCTGCAATTTCTTGTTTCTTCAAATTATCAGCAGGAACTTAGCCTTAACCTACATATAATGCCATATACATAATGTGATTGCACATGGTGCTGGCTGCTGATCGTGTATAATAACATTGGTGCTGTAGCATAAGCTTGTGTTTCTGGCACTGGGATTTATACATAGATATTTTTTTTTGAAAATAAATAAAATGTAGTATTCCTCAAGGTGGGTGTCATGGTGCATAGCAGGTAGTATTCAAAGAAGCACAGAGTAATTCAGTTGGAAGGGACCTCTGGAGGTCATCTGAGCCAGCCCCTGCTCAGAGCTGGTCCTGTTAGACCAGTCACAGAGAACTGTGTCCAGCTGAGCTATGGAAGGAGAGCCATAGCCTCTTTGGGCAGCCTGTTTCAGTGTCTGACCATCCTCACAGTGAAAAGCATTTTCCCTTGTGTCTAAATGGAATTTCTAATGCTTCACCTTCTGTCTCTTGCCTCCTGTCCTGTCACTGTTCCCCTGTGAGGAAAGTCTGATCCCATCTTCTCTGTACCCTCTATTGGACAACTGAAGGCTGTGACCCTTCACACTCTCATCCCAAGACTCAACAAAACCTGTGTGGTTTCAATGAAACCATTTTATTTATTCTTCATGTCTATTACAGTCTTGTTCTTTAGTCCCATCCTGCAGCTGTAGCACTGTGTGTATTGTTTTTATCGGTTAGGAACATATCAGTGGCTTGGATCAATTGTGTGAATGTTGGGATCCTAAAGGAGGAAACAATAACATACGAATTGCTGTTACTGGCAGGGTGAGGTGAATTTGAATACTGAATTTTGTCTTTGGGAAAAAAAAAGGATCTGCACATTTAAGTGTATCTGTTCCCCTTCTCCCCATCACAGGTTTTACAGATGTGACAAGTCCCAGGCATCATCTCAGCTCTGATACCTTCATCCTCCACAACTTTGACTTCATCTCTAAGCTCATTTAGGGCCAGCCTATGTATACTCCCAGGGATCTAGCAGACAAACCTTTGGTCTTACTCATCAGACCTCTCAAATTGTCTTTTGGACTTTTGCTGTAGTACATGTGTGAAAGCCAGTTGTTGGTCCCCCTCACCCTCTTCCCGTGTCCTGTACTGAAGGTCTGGGGCTGCTGCTGCTGGCTGGACTTGCCACACACTGGAGGAGTGGTTTAGGTGGGAACAGAATACACAGCTGATAAATAATGTGCATAAGCAACAGGGCCAAAACCTCTTGTACTATGTAGCCTTCAGATGCTCCATCTTCCATGTGAAATTTTTTTTCTTCAGTGCTGCAGTTTCCACATGAAACGAGCCAGGTGGGATGCATGAATGGGGAACACTCAGTAATTTTGTAAGTCTGCAGCCATAACTCTTTGCTTCTCCTCCTAAGACATGTTAGGATGCTGGCAAGTGCCAGAGGCACTCATTTGCTTTAAACTCGTTAAAAATAAATAATTATTGGCATAGGATTCCTACAATAACCAGTCTTCAACGGGCTTTTTGTTCCCCATCCCAAGGATGGAGAACATTGCTCATTGTTAGGCTGTTCTTCTTATGCCCAGCCTGCTGTGTCTTGTGTCCCCATCTTGTATTTGGCAGGCTCCAAAGCTTGCAAGCTCCCTGGAGTGGATCCCTGGGCATGACTCCACAGCTCCTGGCCTGAATCCCTGGTGGAGGCTTATTTGTTACCCTAGCACATCCTGTGGCCCAGGAGATGCAGACAGCTTGGGATTGGGGTGGGGCATGCTGGTCTCGCAGCTGGGTTTGCTGTTGCTAAGGCTTAGAGACAGATTTTCAGACACTATTTACTTCCACATTTCAAGCTCAAGCTTCTAAATGTCCTTTAAAATTCCCCTCCCTAAGTGTGTTTGCTATACATTTGCAAACTATCCTTTTATTTGCCTCAGGAGAACATTTCCAAATTTTAAAATGTAGTAGGCAGGGATTAGGCTGCAGGGCCAACACTGCTTCCAGCTGCATGTAGCCACTTGAGATTTGGAAACAACAGCTCTAGCTTTGCACCACAATGACACATCTACTGTTTATTTGCTGCTTAAGAAAAACAAATGAAAATCAGGGAATCCTCAAGTATAAAACTGAACACTTGAGGCGGTTTCAGAAGTTCTGGAATGTCTGAAGAACAAGAAGGTACCTGTCAGCTCTATTACCCTTTGTTCTACTGTTGTGTCCTGAACACAGCAAGATGTAGGGATTTCAACCAGATGTGGGGTGACCCTGCTCATTGATCTGCAGAGAGGCAGGCATCTAATTGGGAAGTCCAGGCAGATGCTTCCACTCTTCTGGGCAAGGACACCTGTATGGATATTTGCTTGTACCAAGGTGCACTGGCTCTAGATCAGCTCATCAGAGGCTCATTTTCATAGCTTTCTCATAAGATATCACCAATGGAGTAGGTTTGCTCTACAGTATGTTCTCTGTGTTGTACAGTGAGGGGCTGCCCTGCTGCAGCAAGCTGTACTCAAATGCATCTGATCCTACCCTGCCCCATTTAGCTTGGCCTGCCCAAGCCCCCACAACAGCCACACCTCCATTGATGCTTTCCTGTTTCCCACTCCTCCCTTCCTGCTGCCTTTTCTGCTTCCAGTTCCTTGCCACGGCCTTGCCACAGTAGCCTGCTAGCCAGCATTTTCCAGATTTTTGTCATGAGAAGTTTCCATCAGCCCAACCACCGAGCACCTCGGGAAGCGGTCCCCAGACACAGGCAGCAGCAGAGCTCAGTTCAAGCCACTTCCCTGCGAAGGCAGAGCAAACCTCACCTGTGCCAGGGCAGAACAGCCACTGTCTGTCTAGGGCTGGCTCTGCAGGAGAGGAAAGTGCCTCTCCTTGTCACACACAGGCCTGTGGCCTCATAAACCAGGACCGTGTGACAGAAGGAACCAAAGTAATGTGCTCTGCATCTTCTTAATGCTGTGACACCTCCCCCAAAGCCTGCAGCCATCTGGAGGAGTTATTATTTTCCCATTACCTGAACACACCTGTAGTTTCACATTGATGTTCAGGCCAGTCTTGACCTCAAACTATCCTGGTGAAGCATCAGAAGCCCTGACATGTGATGATCAAGGGAATGCATCTACACAGCATATGGAGTCCATTCAAAGCTGTCTCCTCTGGTAGGTGGCAAGCTTAAAGTAATTTGAAAATGAAATATTCTGCTGTTTAACTTCTGTTCTGTACTGTCCTTCAAAGGTGGGGATGAAAGGCTAATAAGAATAGGTTGTTTGTTCTTGAACATTACCTAGTCCCATGTCTGTCCTTGCCAGTCTTGCCAAGTTTGACCCCAACTGATACAGTAATTAAGATGGATGTGGTGGAATCATTAATGTAATACAACTCAACAAATGTTCTGTAGCAAATGGCACTGGAGATGAGTGAAGTCTGTAACTTTCTACACCTAAAAGTTTGTAGAAAGAGTAGCCTCAAAGCCTCAACACTGAGAAAAACTATTCCCTACCCCCACCCAAGCTACGCTATGATAAGAAAACATAGGTGGAACAGTTAATGCCAACACTTGTTACTTTAAATATATATGGATGTCTCTAAAGGAACTAGCTAAGGCAACAAATTATTTGACATTGGATCACCTGCAGAGTCTGTACATGTATTTCAAGAAGGATGTGGCCCAGACTCCAGACTGCCCAAGGACTAAACATGCTTGGCATTTTGGAATGTGAGGGTGAGGAGGAGGAAGGAGCATCAGCATTGTTTATAGCCTCAAAGAAATGACAGCCTGTACACGAGGCACACTAGAATGGCCAGGGAAAGCCTAGGCTGCATCCCAGAGAACTGAGAGGGGCTCTTAAACCCAATCAGGATCTGCAATTAGGGACCCCCCACACACACCCTCTTCCAAACACAGGAGCCTGGCAAACATCCACCTGGGAGCGCTACCACAGCCTCAGCTGCAGGGAGAGAAGGTTCTCTGGAGGGATTATTCTTCCCTTGTACTTCAGTACTAGTCTCTACATGTGTTCATTTGAACGCAGCTGCATGTTCCATGCTCTTATCTACATTCCAAGGCAGTGTTGAGCCACAGCCCAGTCCTCAGTGATTCAGCCTGGCTGCTGAAGACTGATGGGTACCTGGGCATGCCAACTTTAATTTAGATGTTAAACCAAGACTTTTAGCCTTTCTGTTTGTGATGGCTGTTAGCATGACCTCAGCATAATAACTGTCAGAACAGAATTTGTTCAAATCTGCAAAGAGCCTCCAGTGATAGCTCAAGAGATGTGATGGATTTTATTCGTGTTCACAGAATTTTTAATTTCAAGGGACTATCTGACCAGCACTACTCATCAAGCAACGAGATGTGGCAGAAGAGCACAGGGCTGCTCACTCAGCTTTACACACTTTGTAGAAGTAAATAATCCAAATTGTATTATTGTGCCTACACCCCCCTGGGCAATTTGGGAGTGAGTGTCCACTGCTGTTTGTCCTCATAAAGAGATGGAAGATCCTTATCTCACTCTGTGAGGAATTCCCTCTCTCATTGTCAGCTAAAGCTGAAAAAATTGCACAGAACAAGTAATCACTGCCACGACACTTTGTGATTTCTGCAGGTTGCATTTTGGGATCTGCATGCAGACTTTCCCTGATGTATCCTCTCTGCAGCTCTTTCACAGCTTAGGCCAGGAAAGGTCACCCAGAGGCACACCCCTCAGTTTACTTGGCAAGTGAGGTTAAGCATTAAGAAGCGAGACAAAAGTATTTCTTAAGACTTTATAAATATCTGAAACCTGGAACTATTAAAGGTATAAATTATGTAACTGATGTATCAGGAAGCGCTGATGAGAGAACGGAAAGCCAACAGTAACAAACTCCTGTAACACAGTGCCTCCACACTCTTTTCAGAGAGGTGCTTCAGTGACAGAGGTGCAGTCTCTTCACGTGCCTGGTGTGCCTGGCAACGCTTGGCAAGACATTGGCAGAGACACTGTTTAAAAATCTTCATCATCGAAGGTCTCGGTGCATCTCAGCATCACAGTCTCATAATCAAACTGAAGATCTTCTTCCTGAAAGCCCCCCCACCAAGTCAAGCGGGATTAAAAACCACAGGAGTTGATTGGGTTTCAAATAGACAGGGGGTTGTTTGTTTGGCTAAGTGCTGACATGTGTCAGCTTATGTACCATGAGCTCTCCTTCCTCCCTATATCAGCAACCAGCACTTGTCAAGTGCCCAAGGTGCCTGATGAAGAATGGCTCAAATTTTCAACCAATTTCTAAACTCACAGCGCTCCACCCTGTGACTATTTACATAATCTAGACAGCTGTTACTGACTGTAGTACTTAGTGGGTCACATACCAGGCTCTGAGGATATGAGAGCTTCTTTGAGCCCTTAACCACTACTGACTTCAGGCTTTGCTGCTCTTTTAGCAACAGAAGGAAATGGTCTTCTTTTTCACCAGCTTCCAGAATAAGTGGCTCTCAAGAAATCAAAGTCTAGGAGATGAAAGTGTTTGTTCCTGCAGTCCATCCAGTCCACCTTCTGCATTTCTGCATTGATGCAAGACTCTTTAGGGTGAGACTGCTTTTAAAAATAGGTACTGTTTAAAAAAATGTATAGCTTAAGGAGCACTAAATCCCATTTGCTTTCCAAGTGACTCATCTAAAATCCATAACTTTAAAAGTGTGCCCTTGAAGAAGCAAAGGTGCTCAGTGCTATTTAGAAAAAAGCCCCATTGACTTTCATTTAGATACTGTAAAACCTCTAGATGTCAATCTAAATTAATTCTTTACTGCCTTTGCTGAAGCTCTTCTGACGTGTCATTAAGACAACAGCTCTTGAAAAATGTCAAGACTGCTTAACTAATCTCATGCTCAGAAATACTTCTCTAATATGTACCATGGAAGCCCGTTCCTGTTCTCATTTTTGGGTCACTCTCCTCCTACGAGTGGCCCCCCCTCTTTCCTTGTCCAAATTATTTCCTCCCCCCTCTTTTGTGAGTCTTTCTCAAGCATTTGATACTAGTGGGGTGCATGCCCTTGGCAGCCTTGGGGGTGAGGGCAGCAGCTCAGAAGAAGCTGCACTCCATGGACGTGTGACTACAAAATGGTGAACATACCCAGTCAGACAAGAGGACTTAATACCTGGGCAGTTAACCAGAAATGGTGTAACACTGGCATGCAGGGATCAACAATAAAACCCATCACCTCATCAGCTCTGCAGACAAAAGGAAAGGAGACCATAGGCTGCCTTTCCTTTTTCTGTCGGGTGCATTATCACATGCCTCACCTTAGTACTGCACCTGCCACCCACCTCTGTATCTTCTACAAGAGATGTGCACAGTGCACTAGGACATCACTTTATCCTTGGGATAATTTATGCCAGCACTGCCCAAATTCCTGGGCTAGTGATGCACCAGCACAGGCAACACAACAGGGGAAGGGTTGGCAGGAGTTCAGGCACACCCACAAGGTGCACAGGAAGGGTTCCTTTCCCTGTCTGAGTAGCCCAATATCTGGACTAAGGTATGGAGCCTACACTTGAGCACTCTACTGCTGCCTGAGTTGGTGTGTTTCAAGCTAGCTGGAACATCTCCTATCCCTGCTCTGCAACAACTTCCATAACTACCTCAATCTGTTTGCTTTGAATGGAGCTGAATTTCCGCTCTCAAAACAAAAAAAATCTTGTCTTTTTTTTTGGCCTCTTGACAGGACCTTATAGATGTGCTGTACTGAAGTTATCTAAACCCAGACAGATTGTGATCTTCACATCATCATTATTTTCTAGCCAAATTTGTGCTCAAACTCTCTTTTTATTGGCTTATCACAGACAACTCAAAGTGCCTTTGGGACCCACAGGGCTCAGTCAACTGGCAATATGGAATATGGAGTAAGCACTTCAGCTTCTTTTGCTGTCCATCTTTCCTATCATTCCTGTCCTCCTAGCCTTATTTAAATGTCCCTCTTCAATGCTTGAAAGAGGCACCACCTCTTCTCAAACCACCTCATCTGGAAGCTGGGAGATAGACTTGGGCTCACATGTAACAACACACCCTAACCAGAAGGACCATATAGAACCACCCAGTGCTGCCAGGCATGACATTCATAAAAGAAATTTAAAACTGGAAAATACTGTATCTTGCCTAAAACTTTTCTTACTTTTCTAGGCGTGGTCATTTACATAAACACAGGAAGAGCTCTGCTTTTACATAGAGCACAGCCTGTGCAGATCTGTGCCTGGTCTCTGACAACAGCAAGGAGTGGATGTTTAGACAAAAAGCACAAGAATTGTGCAGGTGGCATGCTGTTTCACAATATATGCTCCCACAACTGTGCTGTGAGGACATTCTGAGCTATGAATTATATCTGGATCTTCAGATTTAGTAACTGCTAATGGATTGATACCCCCGGAGTTAAATCTGTTAATCTGCACATGTATTTTTTATTATGTTATTTTTCATTTAATTGAAATTGAAATCTATTGAATTGAAATCTATTTTTTTCTGGCATTAGACACAATGGATAATCATTCTGTGTACCATTTAGGAGCAAAATTCTCTCAAGGCACCCCTGAGTCTTTTCTGCAGAAGGGTACTAGTCTAGCAGCTTCTTTTTAATGCCTTCTGCTGTGCCTGAGGCCATTCTCTGCACCCCCTCCAGTGCTCCTGTCTCCCTGAGATGGGGGGAACCAAATGGCACACAGCAGTCACTATGTGATACATTCAGATAGTGGTGCAACATCAGTTTCTGCTTTGTTTTCTAGCCCAGTTACCCCTCATCACAAACACTTTACTTCCTTCTGCTCAACTAACAGAGAGAGGCAAAAGCAAATAGCAAAAGAATGGCTGCTGTGGAGGTGCATTTGACTCTGAACCCCAACAAGCATGCTCTTGCTGAGGACATCCCCACTTTGGTCCTCTCCCTATGTGGAAGCTCTGCTCCACCTCCTTGGCAGGAGGGCAAGAAGGGGAAGAAGAGCACTGCAAACACAATGACTTCTGGCTCAGTAAACCAGCAAGAGTAGGCTGGGGTTAAGAGGCAGCTCAGCAGCTGTTAAAGAGCTCTTACCAGAACAAGCAACCTACCCCTAGGGACTGCCAGGGGAGGGCTCAGGATAGGGGACCTGGCACCCAGACAAGCAGAAGGTGCTCCTACTGAGCATGGAATGAAGCAGCTGGGGCTTAATGGAGAACTGCAATGTGAACTTTGCCTGCTCCCATGAGATCACTCAAGCTTTTCCACAAGGAAGCTTCATGCGAAAAATTAAAAAAAAAAGCCCCATCCTCGTGCTGTTTGCCATTTTGAGTAACACTGTAAGCAATAAGAACCCCTCACACCTTGCCTCTTACAATGGTAATCCTCCTGACCTTTTGGAATGACGGATCTGAAGTGATGAATGGCCAAGTTCTAATTTTTAATGACTGGACAATATGATCAGAAATACAGAAAACAGAAGTCCCTATCTGACTATAACAGAAACACATTGCTCCTTCTATAAGGAATCCTTTGTCAAAGCTTACCTTGCAAAACTGTGTATTAGCAAAGAAGAGGCTTTTCAGGAAGTCAGTGATCTGCAGGTAGAGTCTGTGGTGATCCTCTGGATTCCCAGAAGTGGAATCTGCAATTGAAGAACTGAAAATGGAATCAGACACTATAATTAATTTCCTGTTCCCACATTTCTCCTCCTACTTACCTTTTCTCCTCCACATTTTACTTATAAATTAAAAAGATGCAAACTCCTTTCTGATATTATGATATTAAAGAAAACAGTCAAACAAGACAGGGTGGTGGTAGGGGTCAATATGCTGACAAGATACCGTCTAACCAAGGCAAGGAAGCTATGTAAGAACAGAGAACAGCAACACAAGAAATCAGTCTCACAACAGAGATCCACTGATACAAGACATCTACAGTAACACTGTTTTGGCAAAAAGTATATATCCATTAGATATAAAATATATATCCATTAGATATAAAAGAGCAAGAGCAAAAATGATTTGTTTGGTAGCGTGTTTTGTCGAACTGTTCAGAAGAACAGCTTTGACCTATTTTGTAAAGTTTTTGAGTGAATGCAGTAACACGTGGTTATGAAATGCCAGACTAGCTATCAATGGCAGATTTGTACTCAGGTAGCAGGTAATTTTGTCTAAAAGACAAAATATCATTCTGGACCTCACCTCTATTTTCCCCCTGGGATTTTACAAAGTAAAATCACACCTCTGCCGCAATTAAAAGGCACAGGAAGGCAATAGGATAAATGCTGATTACTGAAATACTAATCTAATTTGGGATTTAAAACAGATTGCAAAGATGATGGCAATACATGGCAGTATTAAAGAACATCTAATCTTATTTTCAATGCAAGCAGCAACTGTGAACTAATAAATGCTATTTAATGGACATGTATTTGTTAAGCTTTATTATGAATTCAAGTATATTCTGATCAACAACTAAAAAAGCTTCATTTCCATTCATTTGGTTCAGGAAGTACAAGGGGGAATGGAGATAAAAAAGAGAAAGAGATTCACACTAAAAAACTCTAAATAAAGATAAATGAGTAGAAAACAGGATTTAAAAAGAGCAGACTACAAACACTATTTGCAAAGAGAAACAATTCTAATGAAGACTAAGTAGGAAGAATGCATAAAAGATGAGTCATAATGTGATTCTCCTCTTGAGGAAAGCAACCCTTTTCTTTCTCTGGTCTATACCAGGAAAAATCAAAGGCAGTGCCAGCTTTGTATCTGACATGTTCTCTTTTAGGTAAGTTATCTGACCTGCAGAGGAAACAGATGTTATTATTTAATAGGCCTTGTGTTTCTTTGATGTTGCTGTTCAGGTCAAACACACTGCAGTTTGATCATTGCCTTGTGATGGCATTAGTCTACTTGAAAAAGGTAAGGGAGACAATGTTAAAAAATTATCATTTTTGTCTCATCAAGTGAGAGTACAGTTTACGATTAGCTGACTTAATATCCAGGGTCTCATGGTCCTCATAGTCCTGGTAAGCGAGTGAGAGAAAGGAAATCACTGCAAATACTGTAATTTGAAAAGATGGCAAGCTGTTCAGAGTGGTGGAGAAAATCAGGATACAAGTCATCCTAAAATGATGAGGTGCTCTTAATACATGATTTTTGATGATTCTGCTGTAAATACCTACGAATAATTTCATTTTTGCACCTTAAAAGACAGTATTATTGTGAGCACAATTGCTGGAGGCTTCTATTCTAACAATTTACTAAAAATCAGACACAAAAAAAGGAAGCTAAACTATGGCCTAACCCCACTGCAAACTTTTGGAGTCCTGACAGGGGGCTATTAACTTCTCTGCCTAGCAAAAGGAGTGAGTTTGTAATTTACCTCTGGCTAGACATTCTCTGAGTCTCACTTCTGCCAAGGAAACCAGCAGCAACATCAAACGCATCTTCAAGCATTACCTATCAGAGAAAACACTTCAGATGTCAACATATCCAGACACCTAAACTTTTTACCTAGGGCATAATTTTTAATAGCAAAGTCTTTTAAGTTTCTTTCCATTTAATAGGTATGTTAGCAGCTAGAGTAAACTAAGAAGGTTTTGGGGAGACAGGAATAATAAGGAATAACTACATTCTGTGACTAAACCAGGAACACAGGTTTAGTCCATTCCCTTAGGCCTCTGCTTCAACCTCTAGAAATTAGACATAACATTACAACTCTCAAAAAAAACCAGTGAAAAAACCCCAAGAAGAGCTTTAGAGACTTGACTATGCTGCTGCTTATGGCTAGAGATCTCAGCTGCACCAGTCAGTCTCCCCAAATCTGATTCCAGTGTGTGTGTCCTGGTTTTCAAAGGAGTTTAGATGCTCATCAGTTCACTCTGCCATAATGCAGTTCATACATTTTATGTGCCAGAAAGTTCTGTACATGCAGCATCCCTATGGCACTTCCTAAGGACGTCAGTAACGTGAGTTGTGTCCTGTAACTCATCTAGAACTTGGTTTAATTTTACTGATATGCTAAAGCAATTCACTTATATACTAAAGGTGGACATCTGTCCCTCCCTTGCAGTTAATAAAATTACACACGTGTCTTTGAGAACCTAGTTCCTTAGGTAAGCAGTTCTCCAGGAACACTTTACAAATAGTTGGCTGTTACTTCATCTCTTTATAAAAAATGTCCTGGTTTACCAGTGACTGACTTTTTGGCTCTGCCGTCATTAGCCCTGTACAACTGGAACTGAACTACAAATATTTTCTCTTTTCTATCAAGTGCTTTGATGAAAAAAAAAAAACAAAGCAACACCTGACCCAAAACACAGCAGGTCTTAGCAAACTGGGTATTCTTCCTGGATTTAGCTCCTTGGAGAGTTTGCAGAGCACAGTAACTGTATAATTCTCATTCCTGCTCCCTCCCCTTGGAGGAAGTTAAAGCAAATTTAACTGTTACTTACCACAGAAACTCTACAGGTCAGAGGACACCAGCAGCATTACTACTACCACACTCCTATAGCTTGCTAAGTATCTTACCAAGAGAGAATATGGTGCAGACATTTACTCAAGGACTGCTTATTGTCTCGGCTTATGCATTCAAGTGGTCTTGGGAAAGCTTAATTACAACTACTGTATGTTTCCAATTAAAAGCTTCGGAGCCCATTAGCAACTGAAGGCTTGGAGTTTCAGAAGCTGCTGCTGTGTGTTACTGAGCACTTACTTCCTCTGGTGTGGAGACTGAGGAACCGCTGGCTTCCTCACTGTTACCTCGGCTGTCCCTCACACTACCTTCAGGGCATGCAGGCTCTTGGCAAGCATCCTTAGGCTCCATGAGGAAATCTCTCTGGCTACAGTACTGCAAGATGCTGTCCCTCCTTTCTTCAGAAAGCTCTTGCCAGAGGTTGGAAATAGCTGTGGAGACCTCAGGAAGAGGCACCTCCTCAGTGCAAACAATTCCATGCTCTATCAGCAGGTCGACTGTGTGCTTATAAAAATACAGGTATCTGTAATGAAAGGAAAGGGAGCACCTCTTAAGACGAGGCAGCCACCTACTGTAAATCAGCAAGAGACTGGGGAGTAGCTCTGATTCATAACTACTTCATTGACACCCCACTCAAAGACTTCAAATAATTATTGAAGGCTGCCCAATGCTGTTTGAAGATTTTAGCAACTCCGCTCTGCCAAGATTTCAACTATGCAAGGCAGGCTCCAGCCACAGCCTCAGCAGGACTGCCTCACTACAGAAGTTCCAGGCACTGCAGGCTCCACTTGTAGCAGAGGCAAACCTCATTCTGGCATTTAATAAATTTTGAGTTACTTGCCTTTGTATCCTGAGCCTTTTACACTGCAAGTCACTTTTTACACTCCCCGCTGTCATCGCACTTCACTTAAGAGCCCCGGGTGAGGTCACATCCTGCCATACAATGTACTATACATGCAGATGGAAAGAGCCTACTTCAGGTCTTGGATGCTGACTTAAATAAGCATGGGAGCTCAATTTCCTCCATTTTACATGCATGTAAATGGAAATGCATCCCAAGGGATGACTTCTATGCAGCCTGTAGTGAAACTGGCAACTGAACATAGGTGTCGTAATTCCAGCACAGTGACTAAATCTCAGAACCAGCCTTCTGTTAGCATTGTGTGGCACAGTGAACCAGGGACAATAATGTCTATTTTGGACAGCAGCACTGAGGATTGTTTTACATTTCTTCAGAGCTTAGAGCTTCTCAGATGAAAGTAATATGACCAAAGGAGTGCAAACCAAAGCTCTATCAACAGCAGCCATTGTTGCTAAGTTTGGGCTCAAAATGATTCTTTGGAAGATGTCCCAAGTGAGCAATTTTCTGATTAACTGAACAATATTGCTTGGAAAAGTAACTCATAAGAGTTCAGGGTTCTTTGGTTTTTTGTGTTTTTTCTTTTTAATATATTTATTACTGCAAACCAATACTGAAAATCTTAAGACAATTGTGCAAACATGCATAAACATGTTTAAACTCCAGTTGCTGGAGACAAAATACTGGAATGGAAATAAGTGCTCTCATAAGGTACTGTGCTCACCAAGGAGCCTGGATATCCAGCTTCAAACAAAAAATCTGGAGCTTCTCAAACAACAGAATATGAATCACCATTAGAAATTAAGCTTGAACCATAGCTGAACCATTTCCTCCCCAGCTGGAAGGACACAACCACGTTTTGCATGGGACAAAAAAAAAACTTGTGTGGCCCTACCATAATAGCTTCTAATGCTGGACTTTAAAAAAAAAAAAAAGAAACAGTCAATTGAAGCTCAAAGCATTTCTGATGCTGCGTAAATAATGGGATCAGACAATCACTAAGAAGCTGTTATTTTTTTTGGTGAAGAGTCCCTATTGTTTTATGCCTGTTATAAAATATCCTTTTTTGGAGAAGAATTAGCTATGAACCAACTGCAGTATGACATAAAACTGTAGGATAAGTGCCAGAGCCCACAAGGGATAGGCCCTAGTCTAACTTGTCAGTGAAGAAGGGAAAGTCAGGTGTCTGTGGCTCTGTTGTGCAGCCTTTGCTGAAACAGAGCTTCCCCTTGAAAAATCTTGATTCAGCACATTTCAAGGTCTAGCAAATGATGCCTTACTTACTACAGCCACCTCTGTGCAGCAAAAGCAGAACAATAGCAGGAGGCTGGTGCCATCTGCTGGCATAGCTGCTGTCTCATTGTGATGAAAAACTCAGTAAACCAAGGGAATTTTATAAAAATCACCAGTTCAAAGCAAATGAGAAGGAACTGTGAAATATTTTGTTTATGGCAGTGATGCTGTGGATTCTCCTGCACTGCATATTCTTAACTCTTAAATAGGGTAAAATTGCCTCTTCTTCATGGTACAGGACAGATTAGATATCCAACTGTTTCTCAAATCTCAATTAAATGATTATTCATCCTTTTGGAAAAGCATTCATGACCTCGAAGTACCTCCTGGTGCTGTCTGAAAGCAAGGGGAAGAGTGTGAGGAATAACGTGCTCCGTCTTAAGATATCAGTAACTAGGGAAAAAACCTCAGCAACTTCACCATAAGGAGCTGAGATTAAAATACACAGACCACTGACATGAGAACAGTGGTCTGTGATTTTTAGGTTGTGCATCAGGCACTTAGAAGATGATCCTAAAGTGGGTTACACCTGCCATTTAAGTGTTTAAGTTCTCCTGCTCTACCTGTGGTGTGCACACTTAGAAGAGTCTTCCAGACCACTGCCATTCTTCAGCCTGCAGGCTAAGCACTGAATGATCTTCCCTTGTCTCATCCAGCCTTACCCTGCTCTGATCCCAGGAAAAAAAGTACTCAAAGATGCCAGCAGCTAAGGGTCTCTTTCTGGAAGGGGCAACAGTGCCCAAGCTCCTAAAAGCAATGTCACTGGTGGATGAATGTCATTATGGGGGAAAACCATTTGCTTGCCTCTGGCTCCTGCACCTCCCCAGAACATGTACAGCCAGACTCTTGAGAATTACACCTGGTGTAACAATTCCTAAAATCTATTTCCATTGCAAGGGTACAACTTGATAGTGGAGCAATACCACAAACACACAGGGACATGTCATGCTGCTGTGTAAATCACTCTAGATGAATAACCTCCTGTTCTACCTGAGCTTGCCTGTTAAACCCCATCTGTTGCTAAGCGGGTTGCATCTTACTTTGTGAGCTGTCTGGACAGTGGTCATGCATGGCCACACAGGGACTGATGCATCTGAAATAATTCTTGCTTTTGCTTGAGGATGGGTTGAAAATCCTCAAGGATTCCAAGGCCTGGAGTGGTGGGGGCTGCTATGATGCTGGGAGTCCATTCAGCATGTCACAGGCAAAGGACATGGGAGGTGCTCAACTCCCTCCATCACCAGCAGAACCAAAGTTGCTGGCACAAGGTTTCTGCAAAGCAGATGCAGGCTCCAGCAAGGCTGCACGAACAGCAGCAACAGGATGCATGGTGTTGTTGCAAATTAAAAAAACAAAACCAACATGGATCGCACCTACCGTTCAAATTCCACCAGATCTGGGGATAGAGTGTCTGGAGACTGGATAAATTCTGGCTTCTCATCCTTGACTATTGTTTGATTTTCACATTTTTGACTCAAATACCAGATGGTAGAGTCACTCTCACTCACAGCTTCTGAGCCTGATGCAGTGCTGAAAAGAACAGACAGGAAAAAAAGTCTCATGAACAGCAACTGAACTGGATTAATAAGGCCCTTGTCATGGTCACTCCAGAGTCTAGGGTCACCCTTCCCAAGCTCGCCTTCTCCTCCTCCTTTTGCTTTCCAGGCAAATGAGAAGTCCTTGGTGGATATAAGCTACACAGAAGGGAAAGGAAACACATGTGCTGACTGGAAATTAGACCAACAACATGTCTAGAGTGTTTGTGTGCTATATGGGATTACAGGGGCTGAGGTGAAATCTCATCTTTTCTTCATGATGAAAGACCTCTGCTTGGAAATTCAGTAACAATGACAAAAAAAGTTACACATGCTAGGACAGAAGCAGGGGCAAACCATTATCAGCTTTCCGTGACTGGTAGAAGCCCTTACCTTTGATTGCTGAAGTACTTCTTGACATATTCCTCTCTGACTTCCTCCAAGCAGGATGGGTTCCCATCCTCCAGACTGAAGGAGTCTGCTGTCAGCAGAAAGGTTACTGTCACATCAGTGGTGCTTTCGGTTTCTCCCTCACCCTCTGCCACAATCAAACTGAGAGATTTCAACAACTGGTCCTTCAAGACCCAGAGCGTTTTATTAGGTGATGTGAAAAGAGACACCTCTGCCTCTCTTACAATATAATGAGCAATATAGTAAGAGTTTATTATCATTGACAAACTTAGAATCAATGTTTTTTTCCTAACACCGGTCTGAAAGATGGTGAAAAACAGGAAATCAAAGGGCAGGCAAGCACCAGTCAATACAGTATTTCTGACTGCCACATAATGACCAAATTGCATGTAAACCCCCCTGACGAGCAGTCTGTGCTTCACAAGCAGTATGAATAGAAAATATGAAATATGAAGTAAATATGAAGTAAAAAAAAAAGAAATACAAGAGGAAGTTTACCTTCAATTTTTCCTCATCTAGCCTTGATGCTTGTTATCCCTTTTATTTTGCTCTACCAAACTGTTCCTTCTACCTGTGAATGACTTTTATTGGTTCAGAGGAGACTGCTCATTTTTGAGAACTTCTGGAAGTTTTAGTGCAAATTATAGGAGGTGCGAGTTGCATGAAAAGCAACTTTTTTTCTAGCTGGCAGTAATTTGGGCGCTTGAAGGGATATACAAGTAAGTTCAAAGTCTCTACCTGTCATCCTATAGTCCTACTTGCTGCCAGTGAAGGCCCTGGCCAGCACCAGCACCTAAAAGGCACAGTGACAAGGGCACGCAGCCCCACTGGGATCTGCCAGAGCTGCCAACATGTTTCTATCAGAGCGAATTCTCAGCTAGAGTCTTCCATCTCCTATGCTAGGAAACCCCCAGCAGCTTTTTCCCTTCTCCTTTACCCCACAGCCAGAGCCTGCTGTTCTGAAGCTGAAGCTCTGGGCTGTGCTTGTCTGGCTGTGCTGGGTGCCCGTGATGGCTGTGGATGGTCCTGTGCCACGTGGCTGCGTCCAGGAGGAGCATGGTGGGAGCCCAAGAGTCCAGGCAGGGGACCCATGCCAGCCCCACGCCTGCTGGGGGTAAAGAGGCAGCAGGGTGACAAGGACACTCTGCCTGAACTGCTGTCTGCCATGGGATAGAAGGAATTACTTGTTCCCTTCCTTCAGCTGGCTGGGGAGAGGCTGGGTAGGAGTGACTGAGTCAGAGAGGGATTTCTGAGGGGCAGCACTTAGCAGTCAAGAGACTTTTGACTATCCCTTGCTTACTGCTAGAACTAAAGCCACAGCTGGCTCTAAAGCTTTAGTGGGCTCTGTCTCTATTCAACAAATAAATAAAAAACAAGTCCAGGCATTCTGTCCAAGGCAAATACTTGCATATAGTTACCTTTCATCTCCAGCAAAGAACCCAAGGTTTGCTCCAGCTTCTGGATAGATTTCTTAGCCTTACGCAAAACCTGATACTAAACATAAGAAGAAATTAGAACTGATTGCTCTCTGCCCTGACTAGATTCATATTTTAATGTGCCATGGTTGTTTTCTTCACTATTTCTTCATTTTGATTTCCATTAAACTTCATGTCCCTGCAAAATCAATTATATTGTTTCACCTGCTACCTTTATCTATATGAAAAGGAGGAAGAACCATTAATACCAGAACAAAGATATATAGAATATTAATATTCGGGTATACATTATGCAATACATACACACAACACACAGTCACATGCATATTTGCTACTTATCTCTGTTCTTATTTCATCAGCAACTGGTCTTGTTTGGATTGTTGTCTTCTTGGAGCATGTCCAGAATATGATGCTGCGAAGTCTTGTTGGATGCCTACCAACTTCAGGCATAAGACTTTACTAATCACTTCCCATGAGAATTTTGCTAGAAGAAGCCTTTGTCATGTATTACTCTCAGCTACACTGACGTAAACTGGAATGTCAGTGTTGCACATCATTCCTTCACCATTTACAGCAAGCATAACTCAGAACATATGGCCAATGCATTAAAACATACACATTTCAAAAATAGGTAAAGATTTATGTGGTCAGTGAGACAATCCATGGTCACCTTAGACTAAGATATCTACCTTGAAGGGCTTTCCCATTGGGTATTTTAGCCAGACATAGAGCACTATCATTAAAAGTGAAGGCATATATTTAGGCCCTTGATAGTACTGAACATCCTTGGCTCCCAAAGGTCACACATAGGGCACATGATACTATGAAAAAGCAATTCTAAGAATAGGCATGTGAAGATAGTTACCTTCGACTAGACAAAACAAGTATCTGTTTAGTCTTGGTTTCTGAGACCATGGTGGCTTCAGTTTAACTTCATTTTGTTCAGAAGGGGGAAAAAAACTCTTACTCAAACTGGGTAGGAGGTAAGGGGCTCTGCAGGCATAAGCCCCAGGTAGCAGTATTTTGCATGTTCAGGGCCTCAAAGTCCTTTACAAGGAAAAACTCCTGTCCTAAACAGACAATACCTGCTCCATTTTTTTCAAACTGGAAAACTGAACTCAATATAACTAAAGTAACCTGTGGCACAGCTGAGGATACAAGAACTGATATTTATTTCTCTACCTTAAGCATAGTAATATCCATCCTTTCAGTAGCATTGTAGGTCAACTTCATCTTTATAAAGAATTCTGTTTTGATGAAACAGTTCCTTAGTTTAGTAAAGGCAAATGAACAGCACCAGTGGCTGGCTTTTTCCTGACTTGTTTTTCCAATGTCTTGAAGACAGAGTGCACCTTATCAGGCTGAATGAATTACTCCCTCCCCTATACCTGTCCCTAAACTCACTATTCTGACTTCATGGGACATTTTCTCTGAACTCAAGATAACTTCATCATGGGATCTCTTGGTTTGTTTCCAAAATACCAGAAGAAGCCGCAAAGCTATAAAGAAACTGCAAAAAACCAAACAAACAAACAAAAACAACCACAAGAAAAGTGCAGATAAGACACATGATAAACCCATGACCCAGGCTACGAGGCAAAGAATTTGCTTAGGCTGACCTGGCAGTTTTAAAGTAAACCCCAGAAAGCTGCATGCAGTGAAATTACACACACGGCAGCACCCATCAAGACACAGCGGTCATCCTGACAAACCTGGCCACGTTTAAACAGACCCATGTATAACAGCGAGGTGTAGGGAAACAGCCACTGCTCCGCACCTTTGAGGCCGATTTGTCTGATTGGGATAAAACAGCTTCCCTCAAGTCACTGAAGAGTCTGGTCAGGGTGGCCCGGTGGCGTGCCTGTGACAAGCGCCGCTTTGCCACGCGGGGTTCTACCTCTTCCAGGTGGGTCAGGGGAGCGGGGCTCACTCGGGCTTGTGGCTTGCTGCAGGCTCCAGCTGTCTCCATCAAAAGCTGCAATGCAACATTGACCTACGCTTAAATAAATAAACAGAGAAGTGAAGAAGGCTGACAGCCTATGTAGTGGGCAGAGAAAAAAGAAAAGGTCAGGGTGACTTGTGACAAGGGCATCTCAGCTTGTTTTTCCATAGGAAATTGATGAGTTTACTGGAAACTTCTCTTTGCCTGAGGGATGCTATCTGAAAGTATTAAAACCTCATCCACTGACTGTGCAGCACTGGGACAAGCCTCCCACTTCCTGCACCCTTCCCTGCAGTGATTTCACGATCCTTTTCCATAGGCTCGGCTTCACAAAGCACCGAGACTCCTCAGCTCCCTCCGATGTCACTCAATGCCAGATTTCTTCACACCATCCCCACTTTTTTTTTTTTTTTTTTTCCCCCGAGTAACTCTGATATTGCAGCAGGCAATGACACCAAGCGAAAACATCTCTGGGAGGGCCGGATCCACACCCAGCCAGGCCTGCTGCAGCCACCCCACCAGCCTGACAGAGCCTAGGGCACCCGCCTGGGGAAACTCTTTCCCAGCAACCGGACCGATGCGCTCCGCCCCGTTACCGACAGCAGGCACGGTCAGAACGCCCGCCCTCGCTGTTTCTGCTGCAGCCGTGACGGCAAAGGCCGCCCCGGGAAAGACAACCGAGGGGCCAGAACCGACACCTCGGGAGGACCGATCCCACCCTCCCTGCCCCGCCCCGGCCCCGCTCCGCTCCGCCCAGACCCCGCCCATAGCGGCCCCGCCGCCGCCGCCGCGCCTCTGCCCGCCCGCGCCCAGCAACATGACCCACACGTGGCGGAGGACCAATCAGAACGCAGCCAGCGTCCGGCGGCGACCAATCGGGAGGCGGGAAAAACGCGGGCAGTCGGCGCCGGCAGGGAGGGGAGGGGTGCAACGAAGAGGCGGGAAAATGCGGGCGGGCCGTGCGCATGTGCACCGTCAGGGGCTACGGGGCCCCGGCGTGCCGGCAAGGCATGCTGGGAACTGTAGTCCTTCTAGCGCTGGGCCGGGCTATTTCTCTCCGGGCCGGGCTTTCCCCTCCCCTCCCGTGGGCGGGAGGAAGCGGCGGCGCCGCGGGGCCCCCATGGCGGCGGCGGCGGAGCGGACGGACGAGCTGGTGCGGGAGTATCTGCTCTTCCGCGGCTTCACCGCCGCCCTGAAGCAGCTCGACGCCGAGATCAAAGCGGACCGGGAGAAAGGCTTCCGGGTGAGCGGCGGCCGCGTCCCTCTCCCTGGCGGGGCGCTGGAGCGCGGGTGCCCCCCCGGGGCGGACGCCGTCCCCGGGCAGGCCGCGGACACCCCCTCTGCGCACCCTTTCCCGCGGCGGGACGATGGGGCAGCTCTCGGCGCTTCCGCGGAAGCATCCCTCCGCACCCGGGATGGGTTGGGCGGCGGGACCCCCAGCATCCCCGGGTTCGGGGGAAAGGGAGGGGGCTTCAGCCAGGTGTCGGCTTTCCTCCCGCTTGGTTCCCGAGCAGCGGCGGGGGGCGATGGGTTCCATCCCTTTGCACGGTTTCCCTGCCGGCGGCCGCAGGTTCCGGCCCATCTGAAACCCCCGTGTATGGACCCTGCATCCGAGCTGTGAACCACTGGAGGATCCTCAGCTTCCTGCCCAAAGGAAGGGAGGAGAGGGGCGAACCCGAGGGCAGTGGCAGGAGGACATCCCTGTGCCTGCAGCTCTTCTCGGTCATGAGTTTGTTTTTATCCAGCGGCTTTACTGCTCCGCTCCTTAGTTGGGGTGTTTTAAGCTCCAGATACTCTGCTAGATGCGTGGGGATGGGCACAGGACTTGCCACCCTCGAAAACACGGCTTTAGTCCTTTGTATGAGCTTCACGTTCCTCTGGGCAGTGAATAGCGGTCAGATTTGTCATTAACCAGTAGTACAGCTGCTACCTTTATCATTCATAAGCCATGTTGCTTTTCTTTTAAAAACACCATCACTTGGTAATGTTTTAGAGGTCGTCAGACATTTGATTTAGTTGGCATAATATTGGATTGATAGGAAATTAAAATTTCAATTAAAAATTGGAATGAAATTGACTTATTTGGGATACTGTTGTCCAAGGCAAAATTAAAAAATGGACTACTGGAGTCAAAATGTTCTGTTTCTTTCATAGAGGCTGGTTTATGACCTGACACCTTAACTGATGAAAAGGGAGCAAACCACATATTAAACAACTTTGGTGGTTGCATTTTTTTAAAGGGTGCATTTTTTTTTTCTGATGCCTGTCTTCGCCATCAGAAGTGACGTAAAAATCTGCTCCCACGCCACTATTCTGCCTTATTCAGAATGCAAGGACAATTTTCATAGTGACATAGTGACAAAAGAAAAACTGTTGCTGCCTCCTATGCCTACCTTGTTAATAGATGAGGTTATTAAAGATAAAGGTACATCAAAGACTGCAGTACAATGGATCTGTCTTCCTCTTTCGCTTGGCTAAATCCAGGATTTTTTTCTTTTTAGTCTAAAAGTAGTCCTGTTTTCCAGGTGCTGCACTTGAATTTTCGACATTTAACCATATTCCTGTTTTTTTCATTATCAACTGACTTCTTTTAGAAGAAGCAAAAAGTTTTGCGTACACGCAGAAAAACCCACAGTGTGTTTAACAAAATGTGGTCCTCTTGTTGAAAACTATTTTATGTTACTTTATATCTGTTTGGTGGTTTGTTGTTGTTTTGGTTTTTTCTGTGGTTTTTTTTTTTTTTTTTTAATTTGAAAGGTGCTGCAGAGTGGAAGAATGCAAATACAAAATGCAGAGCATTTCCCCGACTGGGAAAAGAACTAACTCATAAGTAGCTGGGTTGTAGTGTAAGCGGAGTTAAAGCTTCTCAGCCTGAAGTTACAGAAAGCCTCTTGTGCCAGAAGAGCCTTCACGTGACCGCAGCCTTCCCTCTTTTTCCCTTCTCTAGGTGGATAAAATAGTGGACCAGCTGCAGCAGTTTGTTCAGAGCTACGATCTGGCCGCCCTGCGGGATTACTGGAGTTATCTGGACCGCCGCCTTTTCAGCCGTTTGGAGGACGTGTACCGACCCACGGTGAACAAGCTGAAGACCAGCTTGTTCCGGTACTACCTTGTCCATACTGTTCAGGTAGGGCTTGAGTTTTAAAGGCTTCTCTTTTAAAAGAGATCCTGGTCTCTGAAACCGCAGCAATGAAGTAGCCACGAGGCTTGTCGAGAGGCTCACCGGGGGTAAGGGACAAACAACTCGTGTGTCATGCATCGGGACTGTAGTAAGGAGGTTGATGCAGACTCACATGACAAGCTTGTAAGCAGGATAGGGAAGCTCAGGAGAGAGGGAAATATGACTAGCTGGGAGTAAGATAGTAATGCTCAGACATGAAGCAGCCCCCTCAGAGGCTGTACGGCTAGATCTGTCCTGCTCAGCCACTGTTAATAACTTGTATACTGGGAGAGATCGCAAAGATCTTTAAACATCCTCATGTAGCATTGTCATAAGGATTGAGGAGGACAAGAACAGTACTCAAAGCAATCTTCAGAAGTTGAAGAAACAGGCAGACAAAGGTATGTAGGCAGGAGTAGTCAGCTGCTCCAATGTAGAATAAGGAATGATTGAGCAGGCAGCATCAGTGCAGGGAATGGCCTCACTGCAGGATTTCTGTATTCCATTCTAACCTTCTGATAGGACTCTGGCAGTACTTACAGGCATTAAAGTTCTTAAAACTTCAAGGGAGTTTGAGAGTCCAGAAGAAGAAGAGGTGCCTTGAAGTTGGTGGAGTTGAGTTTGACTTTATAAGAGAGGGGAGAAGTGGATTGCAAATCTCTACTAGACAATGTGGGACAGAAAATAAATGAGTGATTTTTGTTTACTTTGTATTGAACAGAAAATAATAATCTTAAAATGGAGTAGAAATTATCTTGCTCAAACAGTAGAAGAGTCAATGAGATATATTGCATAGGGTGGGCTTTGGCAAACTGAATTGACAAATACCTGTATCATTTTTTACCATTTAGAAGTCTTCTCTGACTGAAAGTCTTAAATGATGGGTGTTGGTGGAGGAGACAGAATCTAATGCATGTTTCTGGAAGTGTTTTTTGTTTTGTTTTGTTTTGCCCTGTGCTTATGCAGAGGTGTGATTGTCCTGTCTGAAAAATGTATTGCATTTGAACCTTTTCAATCTGCTCTAGACTTGAGTAATTAGATGTATACCTTGGTCCCATAGACGAATGCTCAAGTCTTATGTCGCTGCACTCCAGTTTAGCTGGAAATGAGCGTAAGTGGTTAGTTCAATTTGCCTCAGCCTTTAAACATGGTTGGTGATTAGAAAAAAGGTTGGATTAAATGCATTTGTGAGCCTCTCCTAGCGTATCTCAGATTCTTTTGTTTCTAGGTGAATGTGTTGAAGTTAACTACTTGCTGTTGAGTGGTGAAAGTAGTTTTTAGTGTGTTCATAGCACAGAGCAAGTATTCCTAGAACCTATGTGGTGGCATGAATGGAAGCATGAGCCCTCTTCTTCTTGCTGTGTTTCAGACTGGCCGTAATGACAAGACACAGGAGTTTTTCCTCAAGCAGGCCTCCGAGCTCCAGAACCAGGCGGAGTGGAAGGATTGGTTTGTCCTGCCTTTCCTCCCTGCCCCAGACTCCAACCCCACCTTCGCCACCTATTTCTCACGCCAGTGGGCAGATACTTTTATCGTGTCTCTGCACAACTTCCTGAGTGTCTTATTTCAGTGCATGCATATCCTTTTTTTTTGCAAACAATAGTTAAATTTCCCTTGCCCTGGTCTTACACTTACTGTTAACAGTGGTGCCAAGAATATTACTGTATTAGGTGATTGTTTAGCACCAAGACTTAATAGGAAGCTGGTCTTTATCAGAGGATGTTGAAATAGTTACGGTTTAATAATTTGATGATATGTTATATCCCCTATATATATGTTAAATATACATGTTTTTTATATGTATGTTATATATATACGTTATATATATGTGTGCATCTTCTGAAATGCTTTTCCTCTGCTTGGCATGGTATAAAACAGGCATGCAACCTTGGGTCTGAGTCCATAACTGAACTGGCATCTCCTGTCAGACCATTCTCTGCGTATGGGTGTTCCACAACATTGTCTGGTGACAGCTCACTTTAATAGGGCAGTTCAGCATTGGCAGAAATAACAGTTTTTGTCCCACACTGCTAATTTTTGACCATATTTGTTTGCTAATGAGCGGGTTTGCACTGTAGCTGGAATACAGCTGATCTTCAGATGTTTCTTCAGAGTACACTGATGTAGTAACATAACCTGTCTTGTCCTCCACTTCTAGCATATAAAAAGGAAGAATACAAAAATCATTGCAAAGCCAGTCTGAAAGTTTGTGCAACAATAAAGTGCAAAGAAAGTACAAAATTGTCTTAGGTGGCTAAGCTGATACTGGTCTTCTGGCCTTGCTCATGTTTCTTGCTAGTAGTATGTACTGGTCAGCTCTGCTGTCTTACAGGCAAATAGCCAGTATGAAGTGCTGGCATTCAGAATTAAGACAGGTGCACACAAGTTCTTGCCTTTGTTTTCTTTAACATTTCTCACCAGTTCCAGTCATTTTGAACTTTGAAGCTGAATGTCTCAGGACCAGTCTCATACAGGAAGAAAATGAATCGTTGCGGCATAAGGTCAGAACTGAAGTTGCTCTTTAGTTGCTAACTTGTGTGAGGCTGTGAGTTCTGTAAAATTGGTTCCATCCATTCAAGAGAGTTCTAACTGTTCAGTTCAGTGCAGGTTCCAAGGCAGGTTTTTGTGCAAGTCCTTTATTTTGGCTTATTTTTCCACTGTCTCTAGTAAACCGAGGGCTGTGGGCATATAATGAAATGTCTGTTTGAAGTATTACTTTCCATCTCCCTGTGCTATCTGAACAGATGGCTGGGTGCTGTTCAAACTCCTTTCCTGTCACACTGCAAAGTCAAGACAAGCTGAAACTAGTAGCAGGTTAAGGGCTTATGTGGTTGATTTTACATGGAAACTTGTAAGTAGTATTCAGTCACTTCCAGATTGTAGCTGGTGGAGCAGTAGAAATGGGTAGTAACTTTTGACAAAGAGGCAGAAATTGACACTTTTGAAATGGCAAATTTTCTGTGGTTGTGGTGGACTTGAACTAATCTAGATGAACCAATGGAAATGTGAGTATCTGTTTCCCAACTTCAGACCTCATGGTAAACCCTAAGAAGGGTCAATTATAATTATATCTGAAAAGCCAATGTACAAAAGCAAAAAAGCTTGAGGGACATTTCATGTCAACAAGAGTTACAGGCTTAAACCACACGTCAAAGAAAGATGCATCCTGAGATCCCTCTGCTAAGGTGGTGAAAAGAAAAAATGTCTCTTTCTCCATGATGTGGAGATAAATCTCACTGTCATGCCTGGGAGGGAGCTGGGCAGGGTGTGGAGCTGGATTGCAGGATGATCTGATGGCGTTGGCCTTGGTGCACCCTGCCAGGTCACCAAATCCTTGGCTGTGGGAGGAAGATTACCTTCTAGGCTCAGTGCCCACGTACCACTGCTGCCAGTCACTTGCAATGCCCCGGCCTTGATCTGCAGGCATGGAGTGGCTGATAGCTCTGCCCTGCCTGGCTCTTTCCCAACACCATTAATATCCCCACAGCAACAGCCCAACGGAGAGGAGGGAAGGGTTTTAAGTAGGCTCCAGTGTAGTGCATGTAAAGTACTGGTTGTTTTTGACTACTTGGAATAATGTGGTGCTCAGCCGGTCAGAGCGACTTTCTTCCCTCCCCACCCTTCTAGGGCTGTTGAAATAAAAGGAGTAAGAAGCTTCAGTGAGTGGGCAGGAGGTGAATCTCAGTGACCCTCTGTTTACTTGACTCCCTTCTCTCCTTCTAGCTGTTTGCTTTGCAGGCTGAAACCTCCCGTGTGAAGAAAGAGGAACTGGAGGTGGAACAAGGAGTTGTGCATCACAAATTGCCAGCGTATGTGGCCAACATGGATCGGCTTGGGGACTCAGAGCTGTGAGTGCCAGCAGGGGAGGAGCTGGGGACAGGCTCTGCTGCTCTTATTGGGTCAGGGAGGCTTCTGAAGGATCATTTGCTTGTTTCTTGCCTTGGGTGTCAATGCAGAAAGACATCTAAGTAGAAATTCTGGTGACCTAAGTGAGCTTAATTGAGGAATTAATGACAGGCATCTCTCCCACCATTTGTGAGTCTTGCCAATCAGTGAGGGCCCAAGCACACATGGATTTGATTCTGCTGTGCTCTCAGCATTACCCCAAGGTGTTCTGGGGCACTGGTAGCAGTGCAATACCCTGCAGTATTGCTCAAATGAAGTGGATTGTCTCTTGGCTCCTATTTACTTTAGTGTCTGTGGTGCAGTAGGCAAGTGCCCTGTGTTGTATGACCTAAAGGGGTCATTGTAACACAAAGATGCTTTCTTGGTTTTTGAGGCAGGTGAAGAGGAGTTTCAGATATAGAATTCCCCATGAACTTGATGCAGTTACAGTGTGTGTTATGGGTGCCTCCCTGTCTGTGAAAATATACTGTGATACAGCCTGTTTAATTGTTATTAGAACTCTTTCTTTTCTCCCAGTACACAATCATGTAAAGCAAGTTTGTGTTTGAATTCATTGTGTTATTGAGCTTTTTTCTTTTCTTGCTCTAGAAGGATCTGAAAACAAACATGGCTTAGCCACAAAGATTTAATAACACTGCTGGGGCTTTGACTTTCTCACGTGATTCTTTCACTGCTATTCAGACAGGAAAGGAATTGGTCGAATTATCCTGCTGACAGTGACAAATAGATGTTGTAGTCAAGACCACACACAGTCTTTGCTTTGGTTCACCAGACACTTAAGTCTATTTAATTAGGCAATTTTTAGACTGTCTTGATAAATGCTTTGTACTTTCTGCACAGGACAGGCTATAGAGTTTAATCTGAGATGTTTTTTTGTTGTTTGTTTAACTACTCTGTGGAAAGCCCTGATGTTCATCTGCACATATGGGGGACAGTGAGGTGAGGGATGGGCTAATTTCTTCCTTGATTAATTTTTGTCCATTTGTATTAGAAAAACTTGACTTAGAAGTGGCATTTCTTGTGTATGCAAGACGTCTCTTAACTGGGGGGGCAGTTCTGGTTGTTTTTTCCATGTCTCTGCTTGACCCAAAACCCAGCTTTGGTAAAACAGTTCCTTCCTGGAAGAGAGGATAAACAGTGAAGAAGATTTTGTTCACCTTCCCCTGGGTTGTCCTCTGCTCTCAGAGGAAGTTGTAGCAGTGAGGTCAGACAGCTGTGTAACTTCTGGGAAGAAAGTGCTGATTTTGGCATTGTGGGCTCAGAAGGGATGCGTGTGTAGTAATAAAAGTGAGCCTAAGCTTTCTTACTTTCTTTGGGTTTGGTTTTTGATATACTGAAGTCCTGTGCTTTCAAATTGCTGATCATGATTTGCTGCCTATCTCAGTGTTCAGTGAAGTGCTGGGTACTGAATGCCTCTCAAAGTAGGTCTGTTTTATTCCTTAATTTTGGAATCCTGAACAACTCCTTTGGAAATCCCCTGCCTTTTTCTTAGGGTGCTTTTAAATTAACCCAGATGGAGTGGAAGGATTTTGAGGTGGTCCTACAGGGGATTCAATAACAGTTGAGCCCTCTGTCTCAGTGACATCTCTGAGAAGTAAGCTTTGGTTGCAGTAATTATAATGATCTGTTCCATATACTAACAGGAGGCTTTAAAACAGTTCTTTAATGCATAGTGTTTCCATCAGCTTGGACAGGAACATCTGTTGTCCAGCGCTTCAAAAAGCTGTTGCTTTGCTTGTTGTGGTCTTTGATTGGATCATCTGACTAGACTTTCATATTGTGTTTGGTGTTTTTTGTTTGTTTGTTTTTTAACAAGTGATATGACCTGCAGCCAGAGGAGTACAGCACATTCTCTTCAGTCCCGGGGAGGCTTTCTGTCCTCTTTCCTCTCCCAAAGTAAAAAGGGCCCTTCCAGACCAGCTCATCCAAGTGGGGCATCTCCAACACAGCCTGGCAGTATGCTGCTAGGGAAGAAGGAACCAACAAATCACCAGGTAGTTCTCATCTGTGTTTGTTGAAATGTGTTCAGTATCAAAGGAGTTGATGGGCAACAGCATTGCTCCAACCTTTTGCTTCCACCTGAAAAAATGATGTGTCCTTTCCCTCCTTCCAAGCGTATGCTGGGCCTGAGTGCGGCACAAGTACAGCTGCTCTTGTCTAGGGGCCTGCGGAGACCCTGAAGGTGCTTTGTTTCTTTGCCTCCTGTTTTGTTCTGTGTCCCACAACCTTGTGGAAGTGTAACATTGCCAAATCATTCCTTTGCCTTCCCAGAGTGCCAAAGGAAAAGACGGAACAGTGAGCTGTAAGGATGGGAAGAGCCACTTCAGTGGGTTAGTAGCAGGCGAGTCAAGTTCCCTGCAGCAGCGACAGAAGCGGTTGCAGGAACATGGGAAGGAAAGGAAGGAACTGCTGTCAAAAGGGACCTTCCAGGTACCGGGCAACGCTGCAAGGCTGGGAATCGGAGGGCTGGCATTTCCATAGTGGGTTATGTTGGGCAGTACAACAAGTGCAAGTGTTCCTGTTAAACTTCTGACTTGCTTCTCAGATCCGACTGTATCAAAGGTTAATCGCTGTAGTTAATCAACTCCTTCCACAGTGTGTTTACTTCTGTGTCCCTAGAAGGGAATCAGTCTTGACATTTAAAATGGGAGAAGAGGAGTTGTTTCTTGTGATCTTTTTCACAGCCTCATCATGGGGAGGGAATGTTTCATCCACCTTAATGGCTATGTTCAAATACCTTGTTCCTTAGTGGCAATGGAATTGGTTCACCTGTCCAGCCCACGAGAGTTCTCTCCTGTGGGTCCTTATGCTGGTTTGTGCAGGCTCTGTGTGAGGCATTAAAACCGGATAAAAAAGCTTTCCTGAATAGGAGTGGAACTATCCTTCATAGAAACCTTTAATTTTTTGAGGTTTTTTTGCACTGTAATTTGCAGTTTTGCTTGGGGGAGTGCCCTGCTTTCTTATCTAATGAAATAAAACTGCATTCTGGATTTTAACTGCTAAAGGTCACTGGACTAGTTTTGTTCACCTGTGTATTGCCTGGCTTTCAGCAGCCATGTCATCAAAGGGTATGGAGCACAGGAGGAATAATGGCATATTTATTTTGGCTGTTTGAGATGTTCTGCCTTGGGGGAGAGACAGTACTGAGGGACTGATGTCACCCCTGTGTGTGGCTGTTCTGCATGGGGGAGCACTGCTTTGAAGAGATGTTACTCCACCACTGAGCATTCAAGGCTATGAGAGAAACTTTCCTCATGGCTCATCTAAAACATTTTAATTAAACATTGGTCAGGAAAGGCAAAGCCCGGTTTCCCAGGAAGTATCCTTGCACTTTCCTGTTTCTGTTGTGTCCAAGTTTAAGGCAGTTTTTTTGTGTACAGGTTGCCTCTGGTGCTCTAGGGCAAGGTGATGCTATTTGGCTTTCTGGTTTTCTCAATGCACGTGAGCAGAAAGAAAGGAAACTGAAAGGCAGCACTGTTTCTTTCACATGAGTGTCAATCAGTGGTTGTTGCCTCCCCACTTAAACTAACACATAGGGAGGCATTCTTGGATTTATTTCCCGATCTTTTCCAGCTTTGTGATTTCAGGTGAATTGTTTATGCAGTGTTTGACCCATTGCTCAAGATGTGAAGCTGCTATAAATAAGGCAAGGTTACAGAACAGGGATTCAAAGCCATCATATCAATGCTGTTTTGGGGGCATTTACTCTTCAGAGAATGGTTTAACAAAGGGCTGTTTGCAAGTGTTTTACTGGCTTATGTGCTTATATGTATGCGTGGAGGCTTTGGTAGGACAGCAGGGCCCACAGAGGTGGCTCCTGTGAGAAGCTTCTGGAAGCTCTCTGTCTCCATAGCCAGATTCACCTCTGGTCAAGGCTGAACCCATCAGCAGCTCTGCAACTGACATATTTAAGAAGAGGAAAATGAACTATAAGACTTGCAGGTACGAGGAGAGGGGAAGGTGATAGCAATATCTGAGCAGATACCAAAGTCAGTGAGGAAGGAGGGCAGACCCTGCAGCCAGTGGTGAGGCAAGCAGGCTGTCTCACTGCAGCCCATGGAGGAGCATGGTGGGGAAGATGTGGACCTGCAGCCATGGAAGGCCATGGTGGATCAAATGTGGACCTGCAGCCGTGGAGGACCCTGCACCAGGGGAGGTGGCTTTGCCTGAAGTAGGCCAGGACCCTGTGGGCAGCCGGAGCTGGAGCAGTCCCTGCCTGGGGGACTACACATCATGGGAGGGACTCGTGTTGGTGGGGTTCGTGAAGGACTCCCTACCATGGGAGGGACCCCATGTGAGAAGAGGGGAAGGCTGTGAGGAGTCCTCCTCCTGAGGAGGAAGAAGGAGAAGAAAATGTGTGATGAACTCCCTGCAACCCCCTGTTCGCTATCCCCTTGTGCCACTGGGGGGAAGAGGTAGAGAAACTGGGAGTGAAGGAATTCAGGCCTGAGAAGAAGGGAGGGGGCGGGGGAAGGGGTTTTTAAGATCTGTTTTTGTTCTCGTTGTCCTGCTTTGATTTGATTTGTGACAAATTAAATTTTTCTTTCCCCAAAATTGAGTCTGTTTTGCCCGTGACTATATTTGGTGAGTGAACCCTCCCTGTCCCTGTCCCAGCCCATCAGCTTTTTGTTATCTTTTCTCCTCCCCATCCCACAGTGAGGGGAGAGTGAGCAAGTGGCTGCAACAATGCTGTATCTGCTTCTTGTTCCTAAAACTCCACTTATTCTGTCTGCCTGGTCAAATTGGGTATTAAGCTCTTGGACTCATGGCAGTTCTGCTATTGTCGTCATTTGGTTGGTTGCAGTGTTTGCCTCGGTGCACACAGACTAGATCTCTGGCAGATAAGGACAATCCATCCACTGAGGCTCATCACCTGCTGAGAGTTTTTGTGCAGGTTTACTGAACTGCATATTATACAAACCTAAATTACATTGCTGAACTCAAGAATTGCTTGAAATATGTTGATTTGCTTGTGAATCTGTGCTGTAATGTTCATCAGACATGTTTCTCAAAATTGGCCCCTAATATCAGCTAAGGTGTTCCAAAGAGAGATGCTGTGGTTCCTTTAATCCTTACAGGAATGTGTATGGGTGGGCATGTAGAATGGGATATAAGGGACTCTACAACCAAGGAAGCTGTGTTAAAAGGCACAGTTGTTCAACACACTTGTCCTTCTGCTCAGAAGGGGTATTTAGGTGACAATGCTTCTGTTTCAGTGTAGCTTCTTGCTTTTTTTTTTTTTTCTTTTTCTTTTTTTTTTTTTTTTCCCAGCAGGCTCGGGTGGCTGAAGAGTGTGATCTGGAGCTCCTGCTTCCTTGTATTTCACACAGGATTTCTTCCTTCAGGGCCAAAGTGCTGAGAAGAAAACAGATACTAACACAGCTGAGACAGATCCATGCTCAGAACTGCATGCTGAGCAAACAGAGACTTCAACCAAAATGCCTACCAGCAGTGCAGAGGCTGTGGGGGTCCGGCAGGAGCAGCCTTTCATTGTCTTGAGTCAGGAGGAGTATGGGGAGCACCATTCATCCATCATGTACTGCAGGTAATGGCAGAGGAGGGCTCTTTCATGGAAGTCTCTGTGAAAATGGTCAGACATTTTTGTGACTGGAAGGTGCCAGCCATGAAGAAACTCCCTGGGAAAGCAGGCTGTTATTGCTTAAGGGAATTATGCTTTGTATATAGAGCTTGGTGCTCTTCATTATGCCAGTTACTGCAGACTGAACAGGAAGTGGTGCAAGGAAATTCTGATTGCTGCAGAAGGAATTGGTGTGTGGCCAGAAGAAGGAAGGATTCCTGGGGAGTCTACTTGTATCTGAGAACTTCAGGGAGAAAAATATCTAACTAGTTTCCTTCTGCATAGGGTTGATTGTTCTGGACGGAGGGTGGCCAGCTTGGATGTGGATGGTGTCATCAAAGTCTGGTCTTTTAACCCCATAATGCAAACTAAAGCTTCATCCATTTCCAAATCTCCATTGCTGTCTCTGGAATGGGCCACCAAACGTGATCGGCTGGTGAGTAGCCTGTTTGTGGAGGCTAGAGAGTCAAAGCAGGTGATTTGGGGCTGTGTTGCTGCATGTTGCACATAACCTTCTAGACAGCTGTATTCTGGATGAGCTCAGGGCAACAGTTAGTTACCACTTCATTGAGACACGGGGAACTGAAGCCTGTAGGGTCTAAGAAAAACTTGAGCCAGGAGTGTGCTCTGTGTATTGAGCAAGGAAGTCACCACTGGTTGCCCTGAGACACGAGTTCCCCAGCTGCAGAGCAGGTACAGCTGCAGGACAGAAGTAGTTCTGTAAGAGCAGTGCCTCTTCAGACAGAGCAGGCAGGCAGAGGCAACTTGGTACAACAGCCCCTGGGTACCCTGCTGAGGAGCTTTACTCATACCCTGAGCCAGAACAGAAAAGAGAGCAAGGCTGTGGTGTGGGTGTTCCACTTGTGTGGATGTAAAAAGGGGTCTTTAGCCAGTTTTCTACTGATGCCTTAGGAGCTGGGGTTGGTGGCTGTGTAAGGAGCTCGGGGCTTATTTAGCTGTCATGACAGCTTGGATGTTTCCTATAGCATTTTATTTCTGTTACTAAAGAGGAGCCTTAAATTATAAGCATTCTTCTGAGTCCTTGAGCTGTTGCTAGTGCTTCATGCCCTTCCTTGGTGAAGAGACAGGGCTGTGTGAGAAGGCAGGCTTGCAAATGAGGGAATATTGTTCACATTCTGGCACTGATGTGTTGCTGCCAACCCCAAAATGCCACCTGTGAAGAGCTGGTGCTACAGCTTCTCTCTTTTCTTTTGCTTGTAGAAAGAAGTTGTTGATGCAGTTATTTTGATGTTTCTTCTGCTTTGTGGAGTTATTTCCTGCTTGCTGATAGAAAGGTTCTTCTTTCTGAAATATATGAGGATTCAGCAGCCAGTTAGCCTCTGGAGTTAGAAGGATCCAGCTTGCTTGATTTTCTTTGATAATGCATCCCACCATGGTCTAACTTCTGATTTAAATTGTAGCACCACTGATAAAGCATGTGTGAGCCCTTCTGAAGTATTTAATTCTCCCCTGGTTGAACAGAGGTGGCTTCTACTTGGTGTCCTCTTAAACTTAGATTGTTAATTCTGTGTTCTTTACTCTCTCCCCTAGATATTAAAACTCTACATATGTTTAGCATCCTATAATGTTGAGCCATATTCTAGAAAGTGACTTTTATTTCACCTTGGTGCCTATCAGATCTCAGTAAAAGTGGTGCTTTTACTCTGAGTTCTGTGGCTCTTGGGTAGTCCCACTCAGTGTGATATGCACAGAAAGACAGGATGTACTCTAATGGAGTGAGTTTAATCTGAATGCATAAACTGAAAAAAAAAATCCTGTGGTGTTGATTGTTGAGCAGCATTATTGTACTTGCTCACACTCCTCTCTTTTTTCTGGTTTCAAGCTATTGCTTGGCAGTGGGGTTGGGACAGTTCGTCTTTATGACACAGAAGCAAAGAAGAATCTCTGTGAAATCAGCATTGATGAAGACATGCCCAGGTAACTGTGGAATACTGACTTTCACATATAAATAAAAATTATGTTCTTTTTGACTGAAAAAAAGTAGGTGAAGTTCTTGCTGCTTTCCTGTAAATGAAGGGCTATTTAACCTTCATCTAGAGGGCAGTCTGTGTCTGAGAAGTGTAAAAATGCTCAGTTAAGTGGAAAATACTCAAAATATGTCTAAGCACATGAATTCTGCCCTCCTTTTCAGTGCACTTTCCCTTACAGGGCCTTAAAGGGTGAGTTTATAATCGAGTGTTGTGCTTCAGGACAGTGCTGGAGAGAGGCAGTGCAGACTGTTTTCTGTGTTTCAGGATCCTCTCACTTGCCTGTAGTCCAAGTGGAGCCTCTTTTGTCTGTTCTGCAGCAGCCCAAAGCCCCATCTCCCACATGGATTTCTCAGCAGTGAGCTCTGGGGGCAAAAGCATAAACCAGGTTCCTGGGAAGCTGCTACTGTGGGACACTAAAACGATGAAGCAGCAGGTAATTGCTAGGTTTCTTTCCTTTCTCAGTCTGCTTATTGAATGTCTTCTGTTTCAATGTGCAGAAGACCTCTTTCTAAATTATGCTGACTTTTTTTTCAATACCCTTCTTTTTTCCCCTTTTTCCTTCCCCTCAGTCACGCGCAGGATAAAAATGAATAGCATAAGTAGCTACTGGTTTTGGGTGGGGTTTTTCTGTTTTGTTGGTGTGTTGAATTTTTTGAGGGTTTTTTCAAAATAGCATACAGCCATGCTTCTATCCTGCCTGCACAGTTTGTGAATGAAAATGTCCCAAGTGGACTGAATGATGCTTTTGTTAGGTTTCGTCCAGTTGAGCTATATCGAAAGGTTTTCTTTGCTTCTATTTGCCCTGTCCTCACTGGTTCTAAGTGAAGTGCTTCTTTCACAGTTTTCATCTCATGTCATCTTCATAATTTTGCTTTAGATGAGTCAGGTTCTGTGAGTGAATCTTTGTCCCATCCCTTCTTTTGACCTTAAGAAATTATATCATTAATATGTAGGAGAAAGCAACATACTCAATCAAGCTAATGCCTGCCAGAAGCTGGTTTTGCAGCCCTGAGGCCATGGCTAAGAAAGCTGTGGCTTGGCTGACGTAAATTGTTGATTTAGTGTCACAGCAAAATGCAGCTGCCATTCTTGAATTGTGTAATCAAGAGTGTTGCAGGCCTCCAAGCTGGAGGATTTCTTGCTGCTGGATACTGCCTTTCCTCTGTCCTCTAGACCTCAGCTCCTCAGCACCCCCAGCTGCATTTCTTGGCAATAATGGAGAATTTCCCTTCCAGCTGCAGTTCTCCCTGGAGCCTGAGCCCATTGCTATAAACTGCACAGCCTTCAACCACAATGGCAACCTGCTGGTGACTGGGGCTGCAGATGGGATCGTTCGTCTCTTTGGTACGTTGAGATCGGGCCATGAGGTGGCCCCTTGGTGTCCCCAGCTGGCTGTCCCTGGCACCTTTCTTCTGCCTGAACACCAAAGTGGAAGCTGCTCTTCTCTCTTCCATGGTAGATCTCAGGAGGGAGTTGACATAAACTTTCTTGGGGGGACATTGGCTGGAGGCTCTGGTAGTGCTGCTGGATTTGTTGTTTCTTTCCTGCTGAGGAGCAGAGTTAACTTGCCCTTGGGTCACAGGGCAGTACCACTGCCAGAGGCTGAGTCCTGATGAAAGGAATTAATGGGTGACTTTCCAGTTAAAGGCAAGGGATCAGTCCTTCTTCCCCGAGTAATTTTTTTCTTGATTTTTGTCCTCTTCAGCCTGTCCTTGTGATAAAGGCATTTGGGCCTCCATTCTTCTGTGAATGAGGGATCTGCTTCTGGCCCAGATACTGAGCTGGAGGCTGCAGTCACAGCTCTGTGGGAGGACAGAGCTGGCAGCAGCTGTGAGGGTGGACAAGGGTAGCAAGGGGAAGAGAAGAAGAAAGATAGGAGTGAGGCTTGGGTGCAGAATGCCTGTAGTTGACAGTGAGGATGTGAGCAGCCCTGTAAAGCCAGAGGAAGAGCTGACAAGGTACAGGCAGTGATTTTTGTGGCTAGTGTAAAAGCCACAACAAGCACCGTAGGGTGCTAGGGTTGGATTGAGTTCCTCCAGGCTGGTTTAGAGGGCTATAGCAGAGACCTTGTGAACGTAAAGGGCCTCTCCCTCCTTAGCTCAGCTCTGTGTGAGTACAAGGAGTGTTCAGTGCTGGTTCTCCCTTCAGATATGCAGCAGCACGAGTGCGCCATGAGCTGGAAGGCACACGATGGGGAAGTCTACTCCGTTGAGTTCAGCTATGATGAGAACACAGTCTACAGCATAGGAGAGGATGGCAAGGTAGGGTGGCCTTCTACTGGTAAGCTGTCAGTGAGATCCCTTCTGGAGTCTTCTCCATGTGATGGGAGTAGCAGTAAAAAGACTCATCAGAATCTGGAAAATCTGTGGGCTGCTAACTGGAATCATAGATGTGCACCACCACCCTTCTGCATACAGCCTCTGCAGTGAGTGGCTGGAAAGGATATTAACAGCTGGAGCTGTCTCAGACCTTCTCTGCAAATCATACTGTTCATGACATCCCCTTCCTTTGGAATCCATGTGAAGGGGACCTTTCTGTGCCCCTGAGATCACCACATTTGATATCTGGGATTCACCAGGAGGCAGAGCCTTAACCACTTCACATAAATTACATTGCTAGCAGCACCCTGTTGCTTACAATCATGGCTTTAGTTTCTGCAGTAGAGATGTGACTCAGGGGGGGGACTGCCTGAAGGTATGGATCCTTGGCTGATGAGTGCTAAGTGAATTCCCACCAGGATTCTGTGTGCAATGTTGAAGGACACAAATGCAGCAGTGCTTGTGGAAGGTAGGGTGTGTGTTTGCCTGCACAGCAGGGCAGTCTTACAACCTCTGCAGCCTGTGTTTTACAAATGTAGCCACTTACATTTAGCTGTCAACATGTCACCTTTTGCTTGTGATAAACAGCCTGTGATAAACAGGCTTGAAAATGATGAAAGGTCCCTCTGCCTTCATCCCAGTCAGTTTAACTGTGGGCTTTTGTTGTATCTTTTTGCCATTCCAGTTAATTCAGTGGAATATTCACAAAAGTGGCTTGAAGGTGTCTGAGTACGATCTTCCCAGCGAAGCTACAGGTCCTTTTGTTCTGTCTGGGTACAGTGGCTACAAGCAGGTCCAGTTCCCACGAGGAAGGCTTTTTGCTTTTGACTCTGAGGGCAACTATATGTTGACGTGCTCTTCTACTGGGGGAGTAATTTTCAAGGTAAGCCTGAGAAGTGATGGGGAGTACCCTTGCACATTCATACAAGCTCTTATTGTTACAAGGCTGCAACATCAGCCACTGGAAGTTCTCAAGCAGCATCTACCCATCCCTGCTCCGTGAAGGCTGCTGCTCAGTTTCATAGAGTGTGCATTTTAGCAGTATGTGGTGTTAAGCAGGTGTTTGAACCCTCTGGAACTATTTGACCCTCTCTGTGTAGCTAGAATATGTGTTCCTTGTTCTTAAAGCTTAGCTGCAGCAGTTTCACATAATGCACAGGTGCCTTGGGCAAAATTTTAATTTTTTTCAGAATGTGGAATTGTTGACTGATGCTTATCTTCAGTCTGCCATGTTTGCTTGCTGATGCTGTGTTAGTCTCAGCCTGATTCTCTCCCCTTACTGTGCATTAAAATGAGGGCTAAGGCTGCATGGTTCAAAGTACCCAAATTTCTGTGCTGCAGTAACAAATAGTTACTGATCACATACACCCCTTGCCTGCCTTCTCTTGAGTAAATACCCATCAGTACAAGCCATTGCAAGGCAGATGAGGCAGAATTTTTACTTTGCATCTACAGCATTTGGAGCACCTACATTAATGTGAGCCATAGCTTAGGCTTATGTGCTCCTTATCAGTGTGTGCTCTTAACCTGCCTTGTTTAATTACTGCAGCTCAGTTGATGTCAGAAGCTGAGTTGCTTGAGAACACGTGCGTCTGTCATGAGACTGGATGTTTGCTTCCTCGTGTGTGCTACATACGTCTCAACAAAAGATAGAGTCTGTAGCAGGCTTTGGCTTCTCCTGCGAGTGCACTGCCCTCACTGCAGAAACTTGCCTCTTTAAAATGCTTTCTCTTTTAGTTAAATGGTGAAGAAAAGGTTTTGGAGAGCTGCCTTTCCCTGGGAGGACACCGAGCTCCCGTTGTCACAGTGGATTGGAGCACGGCCATGGACTGCGGGACCTGCCTCACTGCCTCTATGGATGGGAAGATTAAATTAACAACCTTACTGGCTCAAAAGTCTTAACCCTAGACAGTGCTGAAGAGAAAGGGCAAGAGACTTGACAAAAGCAGTGTTAACTCTGTAGGAACAAACTGCATGGGAAAGAAGGCAAACCACAGTCGCTTTTCTCATTGTAGCTTTTGCCTGTTGACAAATGTTAGAGTTGCCAAACCACCGTGCAACAGAATGCCAGTATGGGACTGGATCAGTGGCAGCACTGAAAAATGTCTTCACTGACCCATTGTGGCAGCTGGACTCACTCTGTTAGGGAGTCTTGGGTAGCTTGTGGCTAGAAGGCTGCTGGGATCACATCAGAGGTTCTACAGAAAAAAGTGAGGCCAGAGAGGGTATGCATGAGACAGCACAGCACATGGTGATAAGATAGCTCCAACTGGAAAGGTGGTGCAAAACCAGAGTATTCCTTTTGGTGTATAGCATTTGTTGTTGTGCTTTTATTTTTTGGGTTTTGTTATTTTTTTTTTCCATAAAAAGAAAATATTCCCTTGCACTTGATTTCTGTGCTGTCTTCAGTTGTTGCTCCAAAACATGGATGGTGGCTGGGGCAGTGATGTGCCAAGAGTCTCCTGTAGAGAGAAAAGACCTTGTGCATTCACAGGTGCTTCTGGCACTGACACCTCCACTCTGGGGGGTAACCAGTGTAAGACATCCAGGAACAAAAATAATGGTGTTAGCTCAGATGTATTGTGTTCCCTTGTGATACCTGCAACCAGCTAGAGGAGAGATCCTGAGTCAGAATTTTTGAAATGCTTGTGTTGAAGTTCAGAGCTACACAATGTCAAGCAGGTATCTGGTGTAGTGGGCTGGAGGAAGGAGAGTCAGAACCAGTCTGGTCCTGTGTAGTGTTGTTACTGGAGCTGTCTCTACCTCTGTACTCCCCCAACCATAAGGGCAAGGGCTGTGCTTAGGAGTTGCATAGTCTTTGAGTGGGCTGCTAAGCAGCCAAGTTTCACATACTTGCATGTAGGCAGCAGTAAGCTCTGTGGCAATGTCTTTGGCCTTTATTGGGAGTTCACAAGACTGTTGTTCCTTGGCAGAGCTCTCCTTCTCAGGTATGTGAAGAAGCAGTCTAATTTACTATTGGAAGATACCTTTGGTATCCTTCAAAAGCTGTGCGTTTCAAAAAATTCCAAAATTCCTCCAAATCCCAATACTTTAAAACCAAAGGTTTAGAGCGTAGAAATGTATGAACATCCACCATTCACCAGTTGAGGGATGATCACCTGAAAAGGAGATGGAACATTATTTCAGCCTGGTTTTGCCAAGTATGCTTTGGCATACTTGTGAAGAGTGTCTTGAAGAAGATACTTGCATTTGAAGAGGTGGGGCCTGAGCCAAGTGGACCTCCATAGCTGGAAGCTTCCACTGTAGCGCAGCCAGATCTGGATTGTGGTATTTCCCACTTCCAGGTCTCAACCAGCACTGTGAGAAAAAGAAGTCCCAAAAGTATAAAAATGTGTCTGAATGTCAGGTTGTGTCACGCTGAATGAATGTGATATGAACAGAATGTCTGGAGGGAGACCTTTGGCCAAGGTCTGTAGTGACAGCACAAAGGTTTTAAACTAAAAAAGAGTAGATATAAGGAAGAAATGTTTTGAAATGAGGGTGGTGGGACACTGGACCAGGTTGCCCAGAGAAGTGACGGGATGCCTCACACCTGAAAGTGTGCAAAGTCATGTTGGACAGGCCTTTGAGCAACCTCTCTATGAAGCCTTTCTGCTTCAGAATGGGAATAAAAATGGGTCCAAAATACAGTTCAGGTCCAGATTCAGTTACCTCCTTAGTAGCACCCCAAAATGAACTCGGTAGCAAGAACAGCTCTCCTTACAATGGCAGGCTTTATTTATGGATATCTGTATCAGCCTCGATTAGAATCACCTCTGTTCCCTTGACAATCTCCTTGAGTTGAAGCATCCTCTTGAGCTGAAGCTTTCCTCCCCAGTGCAGAAAGCTGAGTGGGCAAGAACAGAGTAGGGAAATGAATCCCCAGCAACACTGCAGCATCACAGTGTATATTAGCCCTGGGGCTACAGAAGTGTGACTTCTGCCACAGGTAATGCATTACTACAGAAGAGACTCCATTAGACAGAGAAGGGGAATCAAAATCTTCCTCTTGCTCTGCTCCTGCTACTGTCAAGACAACCTACAAAGGGGGTAAGTAAGTGCAGTGCTTTTGAGTGTTTTTTCCATTCTGCTTTTCCCCACCTGCTTCACTCCAGAGAAGCTTACAGAGGTAACCATTCAGGAAGTTACGATTGCTGCCCTCCTTTTCAACAGACTGTGTGCACGCTCCGTGTCCACCTGCAGCTGGAAGTGTGCCAGCTGAAACTTGTGCTGGATCCAACTGCATCATTTAGGACGTGTCAGAATGGGCACGGGCTCCTCAATTTGTTTCCATGCACAAAGCTCCTGCTTCAGCCAATGTGTGTAATGTGGTATCCAGGTGATGGAAAGAGCGAACAGCATGTTGGGCATCTCTGTTGAGCATGGTTTTCTAACACTTGCCCAGGGCAGAGAGGATCTAGGCAGAAGAAACTGAGCATCTAGACTGTAGCCCCTATGGGCAACCATTTGACACACTGGCTGGATCTGGAGAAGAGAACTCTGTGGTGGAAAACCAGTAATGCTCCCTATGCCAGCCTTCTGGGGTTTCAGAGGATTGTAACCAGCAGGAGGCTTTGTGGGTTCAATCCTATACTAGAAATCCAGCCCGGAGCCAGCCCAGTTCCTGGGCCACCAGGGTCATTAGCTGTACCCCGCTTTGTCACAGCCCTAACTGAACGGCTTGCCTGCAGCACCCTCATGAAGAGTCTGCTGAACTGCATGCTGAGAGAGCTGGGACTGAGCCTGGAGAACACTCTGGGGAAACCCTAGGGAAACCCAAGCCTTCTGCTTACCGGAGGGGCTACAGGAAAGCGGGAGAGGGACATTTTACAAGGGTAGGTAATAGACAAAGGGTAAAGGCTTTAAACCCGAGAAGGGTAGAGTGGAAAGAAATTCTTCAGTGTGAAGGTGGTGAGACCCTGTGTTATGATCCGTTTGATATTTTATATTTTATATTTTATTTTTGTTTTGCGAGGAAAGGTCAACCACTTGCTCAGAACCTGTCACCTGAATTACAAAACTAGCAGGCTTTAAGATTTAAGCAAATTACAAAGATTTATTTTTAAGGAAGGGAGACGATAACGCTGACTTTTAAAACGACAAGGAAAAGGGAAAAGAGAAACAAAACTGGTTACCAGAGAGAAACTGTTACAATTTTAGCTGCTGTTTCAGGGGCACACTATAGTTAGGGTAATTAGCAAAAGAAAAGAGTAGTTGTGCTGTGTCCCCCTTTCGCGGCTTCTGGCTTCTGCTCCAGGTCTCTGCTGCTGCCGGGCCGTCCCTGGCTGGGGCTGCTGCTGTCCCAGGAGGGGGGACACGGGATGATGGATCTGCGCTGTTCTGAGAGGAGTCGGAGGACTGGTTCTGGCAGGGCCGCTTGCTGTGAGAGTTGAGTCGCTCTCGCTGCTGTTTCTTCCGTCAGAACCATTTTCAAAGTTGATTCGAACATTTTCTTTTTCTTTCTAAGGAATTTCTTGTCTTCATTAATGTTTATCAGTTTTTCCTGTTCTGCTAATCCCATTGTCTTTGTTTATTCCAGGAAACCAGACAACCAGTTATCAAGTATGGTAAAGATATGTTAATTAAGTGTTTTAACATATCAGCCAGACATGCAGATAGTGGCTCAATAGACATTTTCTTGCATTTTACATACGTTCATATCACCCTGGAACAGGTTCCCCATGAAGCCGCGGGTGCCTCTTCCCTGGGAAGAGTTCAAGGCCCGGAGGAGGCCGGGATGAGCCGAGCAGCGGCCACAGCGCTCAGCGGCCTCGCCTGCAGGGGCCTCGCCTGCAGGGGCCGCCCCAACAGCGGCAGCGGCGGGCGAGCCCGGGGCGGCACGGAGGTGCCCGGGGGGTGGGGACACGGCGGGGCGGGGATCGGGGTGCGCTGCCCCCCTCGGGCGTCACGGGGGCTGAGGGCAAAAATCCCTTTGGAAATGTGCAGTTTGGCACAGCTGCTGTGCAGGAGCCCTGCTTCTGCCAATGTTAGAATATGAAGGGTGCGTCTTGAAGGGTGCGTTATGGCGTGATAAGCGGCAGGGGTGGCCGGTGTCGGGGCTGCTGCCAAGCCGCTGGATGGGCGGCGAGGCTTCACGCTCGCCCCCCGCTAGATAGCTCCCGAAACGCAAAGAGACTGCGTTTTAGGATGGAGACCTGCTCGCTGCAAAGCTGGGGGGGGGGGGGGGGGGGCTCGCTGCGCTGCCCCAGACCAAGCACACCTTCCTTCTAACGCAGGGCTTCTGTACGTCAAAAGTGCAAATTTATCTTCCACGTACACCGATATCGTCTGAACACCTGCGCGGCGCATTCTTTTGTGAGAAGGGGGTCGTTCCCCCTGAGTTTAACTCCTCCTTGCTCTCGGGGTGCCAGTGACCCCCACCTCCAGTGGCTACACGCATTTATTTCCCCAGCTGGGGGAGCTCTGGGCTTCTCGTTCGGGGAGGCGGCTCCCCGGGCCGCCCCGCCCTGCCGGCGGTGCCGTTGCAGCAGAGATGGCGGAGGTTGCGCGGCGGCAGCGGCGCCGGCTCCTCCCGGCCTGGATGGGGGCGGCGGGGGACGAGCAGGCCGGGGGGACGGCGGCGCCTCCCCGGACCAGGCGGCGGCGGCGGCAGGCGGCAGCAAGGCCCAGGTAGTGCCGCTGGAAAGGGGGGAAGCAGCGGGGCCGGGCCGGGCTTTGCCCGCGCTGAGTGTCTTCCCCGTGCGGTGCTCAGGGCGGCGGCGGCGGTGGTGTACTGCATGAACGAGGCGGAGCTGGTGGACGTGGCGCTGGCGGTCCTGGCCGAGGTGAGAGCCCGGAGCCACGGGGGTGGGGACGCGGCCCTGGCCGTATCGTAGCAGGGGGTGAGGAGCAGGAGGATTCTGGCCCCCCCCCCCCCCCCCCCATCTCCCTGGCGGCCCTTCTGCGGGCGGGGGGTCTGTCCTCTCCTCGCCTTCCCGGAGGTCGGCGGGGTTGAGCACTTGCTGTTGGTCGCTCCCTTCCCTGGCCCCGCTGCGAGAGGAGAACGGGCTCCTCAGCCAAGCTGGAGACTGGTGAGGGGCTTGTGGTGTGCTGCCCCCCGCCCCTGGGGGTGCCCTCAGGGTGAAGTGGCACACAGCCATGTCTGGCTGTTTTTCTCTTTGTTCAGAATCTGCAGTGCGAGGAAGATGAGGAGAAAGCCCGGACCGGGAGTGAAGAGGAGGAAGGGGTCCAACCAGCAACACCAAAGGAGGCTCCTGGAAGCACAGCCCGCATGGGGAGAGGCAGCGACTGCAATCCTGCTCCCCCATCCCCCTCAGCTGGTGCCAATGCAGAGCAGACAGGCTGGGAGGACTCTCAGGACGATGCTTTGAAATATGTCAGGGAGATCTTTTTCAGCTAACGTTGCCTCCCTTGCAGCCCCCCGGGAGCAAAAGGGACAGTGGGGAGGGTGTCACTCCCACAGCACTAAGGATGGTGGGAGGAAGGCCTGGAGTGGCCTGTGGAGCTAGCTAGTAGGAGGCCCATGAAAGCCTTGGGGGAGAAGGAAAAAGGCAGTCCTCCCCATGTGTGCTGGGTGCAGCAGGATTTGACTCCATATTAGGTTGCATACATTTCTGTTTGGCATCTCAGAGCACAGACTGGTTAAAGAGGACGTTTGGGTCTCTGTGAGTGTCTCTCTGGTGGGTTAGTGTTGGGACTGGAAGGGAGCAGGGAATTGCTAGCCCTGGAAGGCCTTTGCTGGCTCTGCAGAGCTGGATTACTCATGGTTCAGTCTTGGAGCTCCTTTGAAGTCCCTCTGTGACAGCTGCAGTGGGTGGGGACTGTCAGGCTGTCACCATTGGGCCTAACACTGAATTTGCCTTCAGGCTGGGGCAGGTCTCCTAGAGCTGAAAAAGCTGTGAAAATCTGTTGTGGGATTGTTGCAGAGTGGTAAGGGTAGGTACCATCCCTATGAGGTTCACCCCCTGACAGTATGCATGGGGGTCTAGAAGGGGATGAGGATGACACAGCATCCTTCTCCTGGTCTAAAGAGGGGATGAACAAACCATGTGAGGCTGAGGCAGGTGCAAGAGCCTTTATTAAAATGAAGAACCAGTAAAACCAGAGTCAGAAAATAAATCCTCATGTGCTTGAAGGGGGTGGGGGGAAAGCACCTGCTTCCTTGTGTGAAGTTACAGACACAGCTTGGAGGAGTGCTATGTACTGCCATGGTGGAGATCACTTCCAGCACACTGGCTGTGATGGCCCAGCTGGGGCACTGCACCCCAGCCTATGTCAGCCCTGGCCCTGTTCCCTGAGCACACCTTTGTGTGGAGAGTGAGCAGCCCTCACACAGAACCAGTCTCTCCTGGAGTCTCAAAGGCTGCTGGAGTGCAGGGCTCAGCCCACAAATATCAACGGGGAGAAACCTCAGTCTGCACCAACATTCTCTGCTTCCTCATGGAAACTCCTCATTTGGGCTGTGTTCAATGTTCAGCAAGTTTTTAGGTTGCCCCTCCCTGTTGTCTTCTGCTGCTGAGTTTGGCTACTTCACCCTTATGAGTGACTGCAGATGCTGTTCCAGCAGCTGAAGTCCCGGTGCTCCTGCTGAAGAAAGCATTGCCAGTACATCTCTGGGGCTGCCGCTGCTGTGATGGCAGTGTGAAGTTGCAGCTTCTCAAGTTAAAATTATCCCCAACAAGAAGAATCTTGGAGCAACTCCAAGAAGGAAAGCCTATTTGCTTCTCTGCATGCCTGTACTTCTGCTAGGTAAGATCAGAGGGATGTGTCCACTGGGTGATGGTCTCCTTCACTGTCCTCTGGGTAAGCAGGCTGAGGGCTGATGTTCCTGAGAAGCTCCCACGCTGCTCTTGTGGATGCTGGTGCCCAGTGTCCACACAATGCTGGAGAGCTGTCAGCTGGTGGTAGCAGTCACAGCTGTGTGCCAGAGCATGGCTAGATACGGGCCCTTGGAATAAGGATTAAGTTCTTGCTAGTGACTGTAGTGGAATTAGTATTTTAAATCAGGTTATCAATAACTCTTGCATCTTCTTCACTGTGACATCTCCATTTGGACTTCTTGGCAAGAGGTCTCTGACATGAGCTTGGCCCACCAGAGGTATATAGTGGTAGTGAGAATCTGAAGCAGTAGCAGAGCCAGAGTCCCAAGCAGTGCCAGGAAGCCCCCAGTGAAATCAGGGGTGTGAATCCACTGTGAGGTTTGTGAAAGAAATGTACATAGGCCTCCTAAGAGAAGAAGCGTCTCGATGATGAGTATTATGCGGATGCCTTTCCAGCCCTCTTTCTTCTCTGTGCACTTCACATGTGCAACAAAAAAGGGGTAAAAGATGCTCAAGACCGGGCAGATGTACACACAAACTATTGCTAGCTGCATTGTTCCTTGGCTGATGCCCATCACCTGCAGATGCTTGTAGTCCAGGCACTGCAGTTCCACAGCTGTCTCATTCCACAAGCAGAAGTTGTAAAAGCCGATGCGTTTGTCAGGGAGGTTGACCAGGTTCCCAGCTTCCCACAACAGTGCATAGAACATCAGGACCAAGGCTCCAGCAGCCTCGAGGTGGTTCAGCACACAGAGCAAGTATCGAGTGCACATCTGTTGAAGCAGACCCGTCCTAGTGCCCATACCATTTCTTGGTACCATGGTAAAGCCTGCTTTTAAAACATGAAGGAGACACCTTACTTGGTGTGTGTTACGGCACAAACCCTGAGATGTGCTCTGAGCCTGTGTCACTGAGTTCTCAGGAATCCCTTTGCAAGTAGAACAGGAGTTCTGACTGTGCTGTGTACTGGGTTGGGGGACATGCATCTTTTGGTCATGGCAAACATGGCGTAGTGATGTCCTGTGTATGGACCAGCAGTGGGAGGATAGTATGGCTTTCCTAGCCCCACACATGCCCTTTGCAGCATCATCTCACATTAGACAAGAGACATTTGTCAGGAAACTGCAGTGATGAGAGGAGAGCAAAACACTGTCTGGCTAGGAGGGAGTTAAGAGTCGTTCCGGGAAAAATGCTTTCCTTTCAGTTCGGGTCAGACAAGGACATCCTTTGTGATCTTTGGATTACTGAGTAAAATGCAGGCATGACAGGATCTGAAGCACAGGCCTCCTCCTGCCTCCCCACCCCCAGTTTTCCCCTCAAAGTTCTGGGACATCCAATGCCTTTGATGCCATTAGTTTCCAGTATCCACATGCCCCTGAAGGCCTGGCATGCCCATACTATTGCTGATACCCCGTAGGCCTGCTGCCCATTGAGGCTGGCAGCTGTGGGCTCCTCTACCCCAGCTGCCCAAGGACTGATGCCCCATGTTCATGACTGATTCCCCCAGTCCACCACAGCAGCACTATGGACACCCACCTGCCAGTCACTTGACCTCCTGGGGCCCAGGGAGAGGGGTGCTATGGAGACAGACCTGTGACTGCTGTCCTCCTTGTTCCTCTCTCAAGACTTCCTGGCAAACTGGACTCCCTCTCCTAGAGATGTGGACTGCTCTTGGTGCCCTCTCACAGGCTCCTCCTTTGCGCTGAAAAACAGGGAAGTGACACCAGAAAGGATGGATCATCACCGGCTGCAGAGCCATGTAGCATCACAGCACTGGCCACCTGGATCTGCACAGAGGCACAAATGCAGGGCAAGCAGCTCAGAGACCTTGGTTTCAAGCTTAGCCTCTGGCCTGAGGCTCTACAAATAACCCCTTTTCTGCCTTTGCCAAATATTATCTCCTGTGAATCATTTACCATCTTTCCTGAAGCTCACAATATCATTCCTGCTGTCTTCCCTCAACTGCCCATTGCCCAGTGATGTATCATCCTAGTGTCCTGGACGTCCCAGACCATTGCCCCATGGCTGCTTGTGGATTTGATACAGCCTCTGAGGTTTGAGAGTGCCAGGCGAGGCCCCACTTACATCTGTACCCCTTGTCTGGTCCTAATGACCAGAGACCCTTCAGCATCCCACTCCCTGTCTCCTGGATACTTGGGAGTGAGGCACCTGTTTAATATGCACTGGGATAAAGCTCTGTCCCAAACTTCCCCTCCTCCACACCATAGCCAGGAAAAGTGCACACACAGCATGGAGGTGGGTCACAGCATCCAGCACTGACCTGTCCCTTATCCTGGCTGATACCTCACTACTTGTAGCTTCCCTTGCAGGTCTTCTTCAAAACAGGCTTCTGGAGAGACTGGGAGGTCACATGGAGGATGCCCATTGTTCTGAATTCAAAATGAAGACACAAATTATCAGGAAAATATCCATGCTTGGGCCCAGTGCATGCTGCAGAATGTTCACACACATAATTCCACCAGGGTGTATTTTACTCGTATATTTCCTTAGCCTGGTTTCCTAAGGAAGGCAAGCTTGTAGAAACATGAGCTTTTTGTCCACTCATCTCATGTTACCTTTTATTTACCCCTCCATAAAATATAAATTAAAAATTGTCCTAGTTGCATATGTTACTAGAGAGGGAACAGAAAGTGAAACTTGATTTCCAGAGGGCAGACTTTGATTTGTTTAGGAGGCTACTTAGAATTGTTTGGGAAGTAGTTCTGAGAGTCCAGGAGGCTGGATTCTTTTTAAGAAGGAAGTCCTAAAGGCACATGAGCAGGCTGTCCCCACGTGCATTAAGGCAAGCTGGTGGCATAGAAAACTGTCCTGAAGCTGGCTGAATGGGAAGCTTTGGCTACAGCTGAGGGAAAAAAGGAGAGTTTATGGCTTTTGGAAGAAGGGTCTGGCCACTCATGACAACTACAAAGATGTGAGGCTATGTAGGGAAAAAATTAGAAGGTCCAAAGCCCAGCTAGATATTAATCTGGTTTCTGAAATAAAAGACAATATGAAAAGTTTCTACAAATACATTAATAGCAAAAGAAAGACCAGGGAGAGCCTCCATGCCCCATTAGATGCAGAAGGAAACATGGTAACAAGGGATGAGGAAAAGGCTGGGGTGCTTAATGCTGTCTTTGCCTCAGTCTTCAGTAATATTATTGGTTGTACTGAGGGAGTTCAGCCCCTCAGGCCTGGAGTCAGGAAGCAAAATGACACCATCACAATCCAGGAGGAGATGGTCAGTGATCTGTTGCACAACATAGATATACACAGGTCTGTGGGGCTGGATGGGATACACCAAAGCATGTTGAGAGAGCTGGCAGGGGTGCTCACCAAACCACTTTCCATCATTTTCAGCAGTCTGGGCTGACCAGAGAGGTACCAACAGATCAGAAGTCAGCCATCCATAAGAAGGGATGGAAGGATAATCCAGGAAACTGCAAGGCTGTCAGTTTGACTTCAGTGCAAGGAAAGCTGATAGAGGAGATCATCCTGAACACTATTACACAGCATGTTCAGGATAACCAGATGATCAGGCCTGGTCAGCGTGGGTTTATGCAGACAGGTCCTGCTTGACAAACTTGATCTCCTTTTATGTCAAGGTGACATGCTTAGTGGATGAAGGGATGGCTGTGGATGTTATCTATCTTGACTTTAGTAAGGCATTCAACACAGTTCCCCACAGAATTCTTCTAGAGAAACTGGCTGCTCATGGCTTGGGTTTGCATATGCATACGCTTTGCTGGGTTAAAAACTGGATGGCTGGGCCCAAAGTGGTATGGTCACTGGAATTAAATCCCTCTGGCAGCTTGTCATGAGCTGTGTTGCCCAGGGCTGAGTACTGGGACCAGTCCTGTTTAACATCTTCATCAATGATCAAGATGAGGGGCTAGAGTGTACCCTTAGTAAATTTGCAGATGACACTAAGTTGGGTGGAAGTGTTGATCCATCTGTCTGAGCCTAGGGAGGCTCTACAGAGGGATCTAGACAGGCTTGATGTGTGGGTCAATGCCAATTCCATGAGTTTCAATAAGGCCAAATGTTGGGGACTCTGGTCCACAACAACCCTCATCAGTGGTACAGGCTTGGGGAGGAGTGGCTGGAGAGCTGCCCAGCAGAGAGGAACCTGGGTGTGTTGATTGACAGCTGACTAAACATGAACCAGCAGTGTGCCCAGGTGGCCAAAAGGGCAAATGACATCCTGGCCTGGAATAGTGTGGGCAGCAGGACCAGGGAGCTGATCTTACCCCTGAACTTGGAACTGATGAGCCTGCAGCTCAAGTACTGTGCTCAGTTTTGGGCCCCTCACTACAGAAAGGACATTGAGCTACTAGAGGATGTCTAAAGAAGGGCAACCAAGCTGATGAAGGGTTTGGAGGAGCAGCTGTCTTACAAGGAACAGCTGAGGGAGGTGGGGTTGTTCATCCTAGAGAAAAGGAGGGGAGACCTCATAGCTCTCTACAACTACTGCCTTAAAGAAGATTGTAAAGAGGTGGGGATCGGTCTGCTCAATGAAGTTAGAGGTGATAGAACAAGAGGTGATGGCCTCAAGTTGCACCAGGAGAGGCTTAGATTGTATGTTAGGAATAATTTCTGCACTGAAAAGGTTATCAGACGTTGGAACAGGCTGCCCAGGGCAGTGGTTGTCATCATCCCCAGAGGTATTTAAGAGTCATACAGATGCAGTACTTAAAGGTATGTCTTAGTTAAGGTCTTGTCAGTGTTCAGTTAATGTCTGGACTTCATGATCTTGAAGGTCTTTTCCAACCAAGGTAATTCTGTGATTCTGTAATTCCTAGCAGGTGGAATTATATGTCTGGGATGGAGCAGAGCCACCTCATAAACCCTGTGCTATATGGTCTCTGCATCTGTGAGTCTGGGCAAACCTTGTGGTATCTCTGCCCTCTTCTCTGCTCTGAGGCTTACCTCTTTAAGGACCTATTTGTATTTTCCCAGTGATGCCCCTTTGTTCAATCTGCCATATTGCAGGCAGATTTGCACCTCAGCCTCCTGCTGCCTCTTCAGCCCAGCCAAGCAGGTAAATCCTTGTCCCCAGGTGTGACTATGACAGGAACAGAAACACGCCTAGTGCGGGTGTCCCGTGCCAACTGGGGGTCAGAGAGCGTATGGCTGACCTGAAGGCATCATATTCTTTGGCAATGAAAACCAAGACCTTGCACCCTGCCACCAACCCAGTGCAGACTCGGCATTGGTGAGCTCTGCAGCTTGACCCCGAAGCTGGTTTGGAGGCAGCTGGTTTGGGGGATAAACAGGAAAGAGCTGTCACCCTGTGTCTATCTGGAGCTTTTCCCAGACATCTGCAGCCCCCCTGCCTCTAAGGAGATGCTTGTGCCTTCTGCACAGGAGATTCTGCAGCTCTGATTCAATGGTGGAAGAAAAAGGAACCCAAGCACAGCACAGCAAGCACCATGGTTTCATCCCCTTTTCTTCCTGGCCAGGTATCACTGGAAGCACTGGACTTCACCATGGGAAGAGCTCTGTGTCTCAGTGTGTGGCTCAGGAGCTCTCTGGGGTGTCTGTGTGGGAGATGGGGCTTGGAGGGACCCTCTGCTGCTGGGGTTGCACAGCCCTTCCCTCTGCTGGCTAGAGGACAAGAAGGCACCTTTGCAGGCTGGGGCTGTGCTCCCACTCCCCCTTCCCAGCCAGATGCTGGCTGAGCTTCTGGGCAAAAGCAGCAGGACTGAGAGGACAAGGCACACAGCTCCAAGATCTGGTCTCTGGGCAGAGATTCATCTCTGTGGAGCTGCTGGACCCCACTGCAGTGAACAGTCTGAATGCAAATTGGCAAGAGATGTTGAGAACTTTCTCTTGCATTGAAAAGCTCCCCCCCACCCCAAGACTCAGCTTTCCTGCATCTCCCTTCCCCAGCTACTACAGGGAGTAACGCTGTGCAAGAGCGGTGAGAAACGAAAGCAGCTTTGGACTTGGCACCTTTCCTTCGAGCCACCTGAACCCCCTCAGGATCAATCCTTCCCCCTCAAACGGGATAAAGTGCAGGTGATAACTGCAGGGAAACAACAGGTGAAGAGAGAGGCTGCTGACAAGCAAAGGATTGCTGGCAAAGAGAACCCAGCCACTGGCACACGGGCCGGGCTGTGGATGAACTGCTGCAAAAACTGCTGGGAAGGACCTGCTCCCTTCCAAACATTTGCACCCTGCAGCACCGCTTCTCCTGCCAGCTCCCCCTCCATGCCAGTGGCATTATAAAGGTGGGGGGGGGCTCAGTGGAGGATACTTACAGGCTGCCCATCCAGCTGGGTGCAGAGCAGAAAGAGGCTGGAGAGAGCTGAGGTGCTGCCCTGCCTTGTGGCAGCTGCTCCGGGTTGTTCACAGGCAGCTGCCCTTCTGCTTTCTGCTTCGTTTTCCAGGTCCCTGGGAACCTCTGTAGCACTGCTCCTCCCTGATAACTGCGTCACCGAAAGCAAGTCAAAGCCCTGGCCTGAGCTGGCTGCACTTTCGTCTTCCGTCTGTGCTGAAAGAAAAACTGAGCAGGATAAGGTCACCCAGGGAAGCTGTGCTACTGGGGTGGCTTGGGCCTCCCCGGTGGCTGTGACAAGTTTGTTTTGTTTGGACGCTACTGTAGAGGTGACCGACAGTCCCAGAGCTGACCCCAGTACCACAGCACTTTTGGGGCATGGCAACCACTTTGCCCTTCTTGTGTTTTTAACACTGCTCCTCTCCCTCTATTTCCCAGACCCAGCTTCTCCCCAGCTCACCCTCACCCACAGACACAGCGCAGGAGAAGCAGTGAGATGCCTCCTGCAACAGGAAACCTGTGAAACCTCGAGTGACTGTAAGGGGGCAAAACAACTCCATTTCCTTTAGTTCTCCTGGGCAGACCCAGAGCCATTAGTCCTGTCCCATAAGCAGCCTTGGTGGTGGGTCTGTTAGGAGGGGTGTGTGTTGGGGGGTGGTCTATGTAGGACACTTGGCCATGAAGCTGTACACGGAGTTCCACCCAGTAATGTCACATGTAAGCACCTCCAGGTGGTGCATAGGTTGTGAGCCTGTAATACTGACACTCGCATCCAAGTGCACAAGGTACCTGAAAGGATACAGGGCAGAAAGCCCTAAGAGAAGCTCACAGGGCAGAGGCAGGTGGTTCTGTGGATGTGCCTTCCTATTTGGTCTGTGTAAATGGAATAATTTTAGCACGGAGAAGGACAGGGATCTAGATTGAGGTGACAGAAGATTTTAAAGCTTTTACTGCAATGAAAACAACCCTTTTGTTTTTCTTTTTTTTGTAATTCTTAGAATATTTCATGAGGCTTGTTAAGAAAGGTAAGAACTGAAGAGAAATGTATTACTGGCTTTACAAAATTTTGGCAATAATATGAGCTCTAAGAATTTTAAAAAAGTGACAGGATGCTGTAATTAACACCACTCAGGAGTTTATTGGAATCAAATAAAATAAAATAATAGTGATGGTGGAAATCAATGAACACTGTGAGGTGAGGACAGGTAGACTTCTGTTCCGGACATTTCTACTTTGCTACTTTCTTCAGAAATGAAGTCATTGATTTTGGACACTTGATAGCAGGTTCTTTCAAGGATTTCTGTATATCTGCAAAGCCACAAAATTTGGCACTAAGCACAACAAATTCCATTGTTTTTCAGTACTATGTCTACAGTGATGTTTCCTATTCACTATCAGAACATCTAGCAAACCCTATCCTCAAACTTCTGGATAGACTCAACATTACTATAAGAAGCTTATTCTGTTTTAATATGAAACATTAACATTTTAAGTTTAAGAAAACCAGATTCTTAAGGCCTGAAAGAACCAAAGATAATTTCATAATTTTTCACCTACCATAAAAACAGGCTAGCAATTTCTTTCAGTTTTCTGTGGACTCTATTCTAGACTGAGTGTTCAACTGAAGTGAGACAGAGAACCCGCTACATCTCCTAAAGCTTGCACTAATGCCAAAACATGCATCTCATATTTCTAATGGAAATTTGTCTGTTATCAATTGCAGTCACAGCCTCTCATGCTTTCTTTTTCACAGACTGAAGCGCTCTCTGCCACCCTCAGCTGCTCTACTGAAGAACATTAGTGGGGCAAGCTCTGGTATCAATACAGGTTGGGGGATGAAGTTATTGAGAGCAGACCTGTGGAGAAGGTCTTGGGAGTACTGGAAGATGAAAAGCTGGACTGGAGCTGGCAGCTCAGCCAGCTCACAGTCCAGAAAGCCAACAATATCCTGGGCTACAGGGATTCTGTCCCTCTGCTCTGGTGAGACCACACCTGGAGTACTGTGCCCATTGTTGGGGTCCTCAATTTACAGGAAAATCATGGACTTGTTAAAGCAGGTCCAGAGGAGAGACATGAAAATGATCAGAGGACTTGAGAACCTCTCCTATGAGGACAGGCTGAGAAAGTTGGAGTTGTTCATTCTGGAGAAGAGAAGGCTCAGCAAACACCCTATTGCAGCCTTTCAATACTTGAAGTGGGCTTATAAGAAAGATGGGCACAAACTTTTTATCAGGACATATTGCTGTAGGATAAGGGACAATGGTTTTAAACTAAAAGAGGGTAGATTAAAATTGAACATAAGGAAGAAATATTTTGCAATGGGGATGGGTGGGACACAGACCAGCTTGTCCATAGAGGTGGTAGATGCCCCCTCCCTGGATGGTTGTGCAGACCTCTAAGCAACATGATCTAGTTGAAGATGTCACTGCAGGGGAGTTGGACTAGATGACCTTTAAAGGTCCTTTCCAACCCAAACTATTCTATTGTTCTATGCTTTTAGGAGACAACTTTATTCACATAGGTCTCATTTCATCATAAAGTGAATGAACTGCTTTAAGTCTCATGACAGGAGGTTGTCTCCAGTTCTTAAATGCTTTGAAGGTTTCTCTTTTGCATTCTTCTTTTTAAAAAGAATTATTTAAAAAATGATGGCACCAGAAGTAGTTAAAGCAATTCAATATTAGTCTCAGAGAAATCCTACAAAGAAGTCAAGATAGCTTTTCCCTTCTTTTGTTTTCATGTAAGCAAAAACTGCGTTTGTCCTCATTGCACAGTATGAAGGTAACCCATGTTCAGCTACTTGTTTGCCTTGAAACCTAAATCTTTCCCAGATTTCTTGGTGCTTGCAATGACACAAGCCACCCAGTTTAGTTTCTTTAGCCTCCACATTTGCTTCTTTCCTTTTGTCTGCACTAAATAATAAAAAAAAAGTCTAGTTGATCCTCATTTTCCATAGGATTTGGCCTGTTTGTTTGACTTCAATGAACGTGTTCTCCTCTAGTTTTTCTGGACAAAATGAGCACATTATTACAAATTGTGTACCCGACTGCAAAGAGGAATAATTTTGTTTTCACCTCTCTGGAATTTGCATTTGCCTCAGTTCTTCTCCTGTGAAATTGTTCCCAATCAGTAAAGGAGAGTGTAATTATGTGATGAAAACAGTTTAAAGTACAGAAACAGGAGCTCTTCCAAATTATGAGACTGAATGAAGTCCCAGTCAAAGAACTCTGTGTTTATCTCTTTGGGACACACTCTGCTAAGGTTTGAGATAATAGAAAAAAATTGGCATACTGGGATTTTCAGAATTAAGTAAACATACTGTGTTTACCTTTTTTTGCTGTGTCAAGTACCTGAAATAACTCATGTTGAGTTTCAATGTGCTGAGTCTGTGAAAGAGAAAAGAAACATGAACAAATTATTTATTTTTTTTAAGTTTCAAAAGTTGAATGACAGAAAGGTATTATCATTTTTATGACCAGGCACTTTATGGAATGTACACTAGGTTAGGACAGGGGAAGGTTTAAGAACTAGTGGGAAAAGAGTTACCATGTAAAGATCAGGCTTTTTCCCAAAGTAGGCATTCAGTATTTGGCCTGATTTTCAAAAGCTCAGAAAACTCAGCAACTTGTGTTCACTTTGCGAGCTGTTGAGTGCTCAGCATTATAAAAAATATTTAAATCAAATTGCTTTTTGTGAAAGTAAGAACAAAACATTAGACTCCACTGTTTTAATCTAAGATTTTAAAATGTTTGTCAAGTACAACAAGGCTCATATTTTCATAACAGTTATGTAAGATACTGAACAGCAATAATGGAGAAGTGACATTTTTACAAACGATGAGATCTTTTACCAACTGTTCTGAAAATCACCTTTTAATAAACTTAATCCCATGGTAATTCCTAGGTCAACTAATCCTGAATAAAGAATCACACACTTTGAATGGAAGGAAGGGGCATGAGGCAGCTTGACAAATATTGCCAGCACAAGTATGTCAGAGGTTAGGCTTAGTAATGATCCCAAAGTTAAAAAACAAGCTCACTGTTTCCCAGAAACCCTGTGACTTTTCTCTTCCCTTCACAGCACAATACTGGACCAGAAAACAAAAAAGGAAAATATTTTCATGGACTTGGCAAAAACCTTGTCCAATGAAACTGGAAGTGAAACTTAAGGGCAGCTGAGGGAGTGCAGTGTTAGTAGTTTTGGAGACCGAAGAAGAGCTGGTATAACCTCCAGCTACAAGGCATATTCCTTGGCAGACAGATCTAAATGTATCAGATAATATATTAATGAGACATAACTTTGACATTTTTTCCTGCCCCAGACTTTTTGATGTTGACACTTCATTCATAGATGGTATAGTCAATGAAGAACAATATGCATTCTAGGGCAGCAGCTTTTGGTGACAAAATTGTTTGAACAAAGTTATGGTGGTTGAATTAAACAGTCATATATCAGTCTTCAGTCAGCAAAAGAGCACAACATGTTTCTAATGGCATTAAAAAATACTCACATTTTTGGTTTCATGACTTCCGTCCTTAGCATTGCTGTGAAAATGTTCTCGTGATGTTTTGGGTTTTTTCTGCACAGAAAATAGTATGTAATAATTTTGATTCATGGGGGAATATCGTAATTACAAAGAAAAAAAAAGTTGCAAATAAAATGATAATCACAATGCCAGAAGAAACACATGTAATCAAGCAGCTCATGATTGAATTCCTGATGCTGTTCTATTCAGCAAATATTTATGAACCTGGACACAAACATATCATAATGACAAGGGACCACGCTTCCTACTCAATCTGGCTTGTTTATTTTTAGTCTGGGAACCTGGAGAGCCAGGCTTTCTCAGTAGCATTAATTGCCACTGCTCTGTTTTTCTGATGTGGGGACTTCTGAAAAGAAAGACTGGCATAAAACACAAAAAGCTTGGAAGCATGGGTCTTCCTATTAAACCAAAGAAAACATTAATAAAGCATCCACATTTATAATGTATATGTACATAAGAAGGATAATACCCACCAAAATATTGATGTGAGTTCTTTACAAATGACAGCTTGCTTTCTCTAGGCAATAACAGTGTTGGTGCTTCTAGGCTGACCATCAGAAAAGTGCTGTTGAGGGCTACATGCAGCTCCAGCAAGAATAGGTTGTGTTGTATGTAATTTCAGGGTCAAAAAGTCTACTGTACCTGTGATATCCTTGCAATTCACCTTTTTAAATTGCCTTTAATAGCTTACATCAGGAACATAAATTCTGGATGTCTTTTGATCTAATAACTTTAATGAGTCAATGAGGTTGATCCACATGGGAAAACATGCATTCTCATAGAAGGGACAAAAGTAAGAAAGTTCTTGCAGGAATTATGTACCATTCTTTCAAACTCATTTGATAAACTGTTGTTACTTTCTTTACATAGGAATACTATCACTCTGATGTGTTTTGCTGCTAGTATACACATCCAGCAAAAAGCACCTGAATTCATTGCATGAAGTATGCATGAATACAATTCATACGATTTCATTGCATGAAACATGTCTGCCTATGTTTCAGCACAGGAACTGCTGAAGGGGACTGAGTGAAGCTCCACTTAACTAATACTTTTGCACTGTATGAGTTTTTATAAGTATTGGCAAGCACACCCTTACAGAATCAGGCTCTTAGGTGGTCAAAGCTGTATTCAGTTCTGAATGAGCTCATTCTCTCATGAGACAGGCATGTGATGGGATGGGCTCTGTTCCAAGAGAGATCTCTGCCAGAAACGTGTCCTCTGTTGTATTAATGTAGTGTATTTAGTGTACTAAATTTGAGTAATCACTTAAAACCATGATTTCACAGACTACTGAGAGCTGCTAAGGTTTTCCTGATACTGAAAGATAAACTCTCTTTTCCTTTGTCCTTGGTCCTGCCAGTCCAAACTCTGCTACTTTCATCCCTGCTCCTAGTTAATGTTTTCCTCCATCCCTTGGAACTATCTCTAATGCTTAAAAAAACCCCAACAAACAACAAACTTGTGTTAGCTGATTTTATTCATTAACCCAGCATAAAACCATCTGAAATAATCAAGTTTTAACCAATGCTTTTGTGTGGGTTTTCTGTGACTCTTCTCAAGTGTTTCTAAGAAGGCATCCCTGCCTTTCTCTGTTCTTGGCTGTTCCTTTTATGCATATGACCAAGCAAGTCTACCAGGTTTAAATACTAAACTAAATAGATAAGAAATATCACCATAACTTTCTGCAGTGCCCTTCTGTGCTTGTCTGGACTTGAGTTATCCAAAGCAGTATTAGACCACTGCAGTTTTCTTTCCTGAGTGTTAAAGTCTCCTGTAAACCCAATTATCCAACAGTGTTCCACAGCTCCTATCACATTTGGATAAATCTCATTATAGGGCTTTTAATCCCAGTCCCTGGGGTGAATACTAGGCACAGATTTTTTGCTGTAAACAGTTATGAATGGGAGTTACTTAGCAGCCTGCTCAATCTACAGCTTAGTTACAAACAGCAGATGAACCCAACTGCTTTGCTTATCTGTACTGTTTACAGATCAGAAGAAAATGTTGGTTATAGATGTGAGAAAAAAATTGGAATTAATCCTACTGACTGGTGAGTGTTTTGACACAAGCAAGGTTATTTTTAGCAAATGAAGTGGAAAGGCTCAGAGTTTTAGGCAGTTTTTTCTCAAGCTGTCATTGCTGGCAGCTGCCAGCCCCAAGTAACACCCCCATGCACGGGCACACTGCCAGCCAGACAAGAGGAGGTAGGGCAAGAAAGCATGAGGGGCTGAGAAGTACTAAAAGGCTCAAGATACTTGGTGTTACCCAGAAAATGCTCAAAATTAAGACTTCAGTTACCATTTTAATTCTAAAGTTTTCATTTTTTAATAATATTTATTTTTTAATCCAGCATTGGGAAAAGTGCCTACATGGATTTATCATTCACATAGGAATAAACTCAATCCCAAAGGCAGCATTATAAGAACAACATGACAGAGGGTACTTTTAGTTAAAAAAAAAATATCAGTACTTATACTTGAGTGTGTACTTTCCTATGTACTTTCACTAACCCTCTGCTACCAGCCCTTGTACTGTGCAAAATAAATTTTTCATCCAACCCACTACAGCTGTCCTTCTATAACTAATATAGTCCTGGAAGTACCATGGCATCAGTGGCGGAAATTCCTGCTTGGTTCCTTAGGATTGAACATAAGAGGGGAAGAAATGTCAAGCTGTGGATGAATATTAAAAGTTGGCATCAACCTTGCATAAATCCCTCAGGAATTACTACCCCGCAGATAGGTTATTAAGTGGAAAGTCTGTCTGAACTTAGTTTTCCTTAAGTGCAAAATCCTTTTTCTTAAGCTCTATATGACAGTAGGACTAATTGGAACTGTTGGATTTTGCACAGACATGTTCTCCACACAAGTCCTCCAAGGACAAAAGCCTCCAGGGAAGAACGGAGCACAAAAAGGGCTCGGTGGCAGCTTCCTCCACCACAAGTACACTCACCAGAGATTATCTGGCTACATCTTGTTTCAAAGTATCATCTCTTAAACTGGAACTAAAACTCTAAATCATGCCATTTGTCAACCAGCTCAGTCTGCAGAAATGCCTATCTGAGTGTCTTGCAAAGTCTTACAGGAGTCACTTCAGTTTTACACAATCTAGTACACAGAATCCCCTTTCTCCCATTTTTTTACTTACTGTATTTATGTCGTAAACAGGAAGCAACAATTTATGGGAGCTATTATAGTTGGCTAAAATTCATCCCCAATATTTCTAAAAGGAACAGCTTCACAGAAGTTTGTTTTGCTTATCTACAGGAAAGATCTTGTTATTGTGGTAATCACAGTCACCAAGGCAATGAATGCTAAATAAAGAAGGACAGAAAACTTTTTCGACCCATTCTTTTCAGCAAAACGAGTAAATACAGGTTTTGGGAAGATAAAATGTCTCATTGTCCTGAGCAAGCCCTTTGTTAGCTTTGGGGTTACATTTGCCTATGAGCTTATAAGTAGGCGATGGGATAGTGTGATCCTGGCAGCACTTGGCACCAGTGAAATTACTTCCCTGCATCTGTGAGAGGAGAACACAACTCCCAGACACTGTGAACTGGGTATTTGCAACATCTGTACGGCTGACACCAGTCTGCAAATGGACAAGATGCTGGTGCTCTCCTCCATACGCTGACTCTGTGTCTCCTTTCTAAGCTGTACTACAGAACCTGACAGGTAGAAAGCCACCTACTTTTGGAACAAAATCACCACCTTCTGGACGATCGGGATTAAGCCATAGGGAAAATTAATACTAATGCTCTGTGATGTTAAGTTTGACTGTATCTCTATAGACTACTGATCTGTTAATTATTATTCTGACTGACTTAATTCTAAGACTCTTCGAAATAGATCCTGTTAAACCCTAGTATTCCTTCCCAGTGACATTCATGACAGAGATGCAGACAAGAAAAACTAATAACTTACCTTAGTACCTAGTTTTGGCTGGTGTGCAAGAAGTTCACGGGATCCTGAGCTGTCAGAATCTTGGCTGCTGTGAAAGACAAGAATAATTTTCTTTAATTTCCAAATGTGGTGATTGCAAACAGTATTTTTTTCTGTAAAGCCCTAGCTGGAGAGATGTAAATGTGTTTTCCATGTGCTGTCTTCCAGATCTGTATTTTACTTCTACAGACCTGCAGTTACCCTGCAAAAAGTGGGCACCATCATAGAGAAAGCTTGGTTATTGAAAGAGATGCTGTCTATCCAGTGGACATCTCCTCCTTCTACCTAGATTTTTTTAGTTCTGCTTCACACCCCCTCATCATCCTCTTTGTTTCCAGCAAGTGTTCTCCTAGTTCTCTGATAATGTGTTAAGTTCTTGTATCTCTTTTTACTTCTTGCAGTTCAGCCATGGTTGTGAAGCACAGGTCTTGATTTTTATACTCTAGACACCTAAATTTTGATGAGACAGATCCAACCTACCAATGTTTTCCTGAAAAAGAAATGTACAAAAGTTTTATTCCCTAATAAATTACCACAGAGTTACAGCTGTTCATAACACATAAATGCCCTCCTCTCACAAATCACAACTGATCTTGCAAGTCACTCACAGTCTGCAATGTCACAGGAGGAGCTGATCATGTTTAACAAGAGTATTGTTTGGTCAGCATACAGATTCTTGTGCTGCTATCAACTACCCTGAACTTAACCCCTTTCAGTAAATGGAATAAGATTAGCATCTCCCGTGATTAATGAAATTAGCTTTACAAAAACCCAAAACAATATGTTATGTTGTGACTAGATTGCTCTGCAAAATGTAAAGGTGAAAAAAAAGCATATTGACTTAAGTGATACAATAGACCAAGCTCTGTACCAACACATATTCATTTCTCTTTCAGGAAGACACAGATCTCTGCTTCTAATTAAATGCTATTAATGTCTGGATATAAGATTTGTATAAATTTTTTTTAAGGAGTGTTAAATTAAGAAGAATGACAATTTAGAGCCTAATTTTAGTAGCATTTCTAACATTTACACTGGCACTCTTTACGAAGTGCAGAGACCATATTGTGGCATATTTCAATAGTTCTAAGTTACCTGGAATCCCAGAGTAACACATCAGAATTCTTGACCTTGGGGTTCAACCTGTCTTCCTGTTTCACTACTTTCTCGTGTTCCTTCAGACACAGATAATAATAAAAAAACACCACAAATTTAGTTTACTGCCTAAAGAAAGCTTTTATCAAATTTAGTGTTGCTATAACCCTGTAGAATATTATGTTTTGTCACAAGAGGATGAACTGAGGCAGCAAAAAAGTCCTAGGGGGGACTTGCCTTACCTCCTTGTTATGAACACTGTAGTTCAAGAGAGCATCACAGAAATGCTGTCCTATTGACTCCAAGTCTTTCATATCAAAATGGGTGCTTTGTCTGCAGCCTGCAGCATCAAGAGGAGTAAGACAGAAATGAAAATGTCATTCATTTTGCTGTAGTGTTTCAGGATGGTGGCTGGCTGCAAACTCACATATCTTTCATTGACAGATGCTAGACAGGTCTACGACTGCTGGGTTTGTATGGTATTACAGATCATTATTCTGTCTATATGAACAAAATCTATGCACTCAGAGGGGTTTAACTATAATGCATATTCAATTACGAAATTTCCTAAAAATGCAACTGGCTTTAGTTACTGCTTTAAATTTGCCATCCACTAATGTTGTTTCATGATATGTAAGCAATAATACCAGCAGTGGCCTGAAGGGTTGCTAGGTGAATGCTCTAATTTCAGTGATGCTCCATCATTCATTTCTACCCAGTAAGACAGAACACCAACAAGGGAATGGTAGCTCAAGCAACCACAAGTAAAGGTCCTGTATGATAATTCCTACTAAATAACTACAGAGGGTGTCTCACCCAACTGAGAGCCACAGATAGAGGCTTCCAGGGTGTAGCTGTTTCTGATGCCCATCTTCCACATTACCACTCGACCCGTGCCTTCTTTGCTCTTTTGTACTCTGAAACGGCAGTCTGGGAATGAGAACTTAAAAAAGACAGGTACAGCATTAGCCTTTGAAGTTAATAGGAAGATGCAATAATTTCATTATAACCCCACAAGTTTTTTTATCTACCAGGTAAACACTTATGAGCTTTAGCTCTACTTGAACACTGCAAAACAGAGCTCTGAGCATACTGTTATATTACTGGTATAATGGAGATGTAGGTGAAGAAACAACCCTTTGATTCAAAAGAAGCTCACGCAGTCAGATTTTGCTAGAAAATGACATATTTTAAAACCCATAATTTCCTACTAAACTTCTTTTTTTCCTAGTTGAAATATCTTACATAAATATGCTGACGATGACAAGATTTTCAACATAAGTTTCAAAAAGTATTCAATCGGGAGAGACATTTTCCTCCCTTAGTTTTTCTCATATATGAGTATGCAATTTTTAATTTTAGTTCTTGTCACTGTTAAAATAACGTTACTTTGATATTCCATTTTTCCCCCCAATTCTTTTAAAAAGCCATTTAAAAAAGCCATTTAAAAATGCTAGCTTTATGTACCAACTCATCATGACACACTGCAGTACTGGAATTTCAACAGAGTTAACATTTCATTTTACTGCCTTTTCTACTTTCAGTCAACTGAAGATTATTTCACTAGGTGAAGTGTAGTGTTTTAGTAAATGTGGTACCTTAAGAATAAATTAAGGATCCCAGATGGTTGATTTTTCAGGAAATTAAGTTTCTAGTTAGACATTTGCTTACCATATCTGGGCAGCTCTTGCTCAGCAAGAGCGGGAAGTTGCGCGGATGCATGCACGGTGCCTTTCCTTCTTGCTTTCTCTCACAGCCATACATGAAGACATTTTGTTTCCTGTTGTGACCATGGATGTCACAATACAGAAAAACATCACGTTGCTCCATTACTCTGTAATACGGGATGACATAGAATACTTTATTAAAAGTGTGGTTTATTCCACCTCAGAAACTAGTCTAAGCTAACAAGTTACACTGAAGCTCAAGCGTAACCTGAAGAGCAAGAAATCAATACAGGTTTCATATTCCGAGCTCTAAGGTGTATGCTAGACTAGAGCCAAACTGCTCAGATCTGCCAGAATAAAATACTTGTCACTGCACAGAAATAAGATATGAGCATATGCACCATCAGCCTTTGCCCATGTGTTTGTTCTAACTCTCAGGCTCAGTTATTATATACATCCATCTCTGCAGGTGTGTACATGACCACACCGTCCATCTGAAACCCGCTCTTCTTATCTGCTGCTCTTTCACTATTGTAAATGTGCTGTACAGTTATGAGACTGAAGCATAAATGGCAGTGCATGCTCTTCCCTTCATCAAACTGGAGACATGAATCTTTATGCTGTGCCAGAATTCTGCAGTACATTATTGCACAACTAATTTTGTAAAGAAAACTTGCAGGTAGACACACTGGGGGTTAGGAACCCACAACCCTAATGTCCCAATTTGCTTTGAAGCAGAGCTCTGCAGAGGAGGTGTGATGACACCACAAAGTATCACCTGGGGCTTTATGCTGGGCAGGAGTTGGAAATCCATGGTGGAACTAAGAAGAAAGCAGTAATAAACATATCTGTCTCAGCTGACAGTAACAGAATGTGAAGCTGAAGGTCAGTGGCATTTCAGCAGGCATAATTAATATTAATTACAGGGCACTTAGATGGGCAGGCTGTCTTCACACAGTAAAACAAAGAGGAATTCTTATGGAAAAGGGGAAGTACAGCACTCATCCCCTCTAAGCTAGGGATCTGTATGCCAAAACATTCATTTGAAAGAATATAGATATTAAGACAGGATGTAAGTAGATGAAAATCATTAAATGTACTAATTGTGGCACTAGCTTTCTACACATGAGTCTTGTTTGCATTAATTTGTTACAGAAGTTAAACAGAAGGATTTAGTTTCCTAGCTGAAGATTTTGTTTAACAACCAAAGGCTTAGTTTTATATCCAGAGCATCAATCTCCCCACTACTGGAAGTTTGCATAAGACATCAAATACATTTGTAGCATAGCATATAGCAAATTTGGCAATCTTTGCTGTCAAATCAACACCTGTGATCTATTCTGAACCCACCTTCCTTCTGGGAGGTGATTGAATTCCAGAAAATAAGAAAATGAGAGAAATAAGGAATTTGATAAGTAGATTTTGGCAGAATATAGTGGGGAGAAATATGCTGAAAATGGTTTGACAAAACCTCTTTTACCATGGAGACATAACTTATTACCAGGAATGGAGAAATGATAATAAAGGAAAACCTGCACAATATTAATGAAAAAAGAACCCACTCTGGAATGCAACTGAATCTAAACAAAACTGTCATAAATGCTCCGATACAGGGCAAAGATGTAAACAGTACCAAAATAAGGCACAGAGAAGACACAATAGCCAGGAGACAATGGGGAATCTGTTCTAAAGGGAAAGAAAATGAGGTTACCTTTTGATCATGTTTTGGGTATACCAGATGGAAGGATACCACTTCTTCACATTGGATCTGTATTTGCGGTTCAAGTCCTGACCTGTTAAAGAGCAGCGGTGGTTCCCCACAATCACACCATCAGGATTCAACATGGGTACCACTTTGAAAACAAAATTGTCCCGTAGCAGTTGAGCTTTGTCTGAATCTCCAAGAATGTAATCCAGAAAGCCCTTCATTATCCAGGAACTGTTAGTTTCTCCTGGATGCACCCTCGCTGTTAGTATCACAGCCTTCCTCTCAGTGTCCTTGTCACTTTTGGAGGGGTTGGTGATAGTTAAAACATTTACTATGTTTCCCGCCAATGAACGGCACAAGATGTGGATCTTGCAGAACTTGGACTTCACTGGATCTTTAGAGATGGCCACCAGGTACTCCTGCAGGTTGGAGTAGGTGTAAGGATAGCAGTGGGCAAAGTAGCAAGTGTCTTGGTCATGAGGGAACTGAAATGTCCAAGTGAGAGAGAAATGCCGATGTCCGCGTTGGCCCACATTGTTTTCATAATATTTGATTTCATTTCCAGTCCTTCGCCAGCCAACCCGGTGCTTCTTAGCGTCTGCTTCTGAGTACAAGAGTGGCTGCAAGCCATGTTTGTACAAGCTGTTACGCTTGGAAAAGTTGACAATAGTGAAACGATACGGGACCCCTGCCTGCATATTGCTTACTTGGAAGTAGTACCACTGTGTGTGTCTGCTTGTGTAGAGGTCAGTGCGCAGTGTCAGCTGGTACTCAAATTCGTTGCTGGTAGGCAGAAAGAAGACAAGAGTTGTGACACTGGTCAGCATGGCAGTATGATGCAGTGCCATATATATATATAATGTGGACCATCATTAAAAGCACCTGGTGGTGAATCAGGTGCAAATCCAGTTTACACTGTCATAAATCAGAGTCTACGTAGCTGCCAGGAAAGGGTGCCTAAGCACACTAAGAATGACAATAATGCAGCTGCTATTTTAGTTAGGACTTGTAATAATAACCAGGTCTTCTAAAAATGTTCTCCACACTATGCTTTGAAAGAAGGTGCTTAAGCACAGGTGTTGAGTTTGTGTCGGTGGTTATCACCTATAGAAACTGTTCAGTGCAACAGAATGACTTTAAGATAATTTCAAGTGAAGGCTACAAGAAACTACTTTTCATGCTTGTTCTACTAACGTAAAACAAGTTACAAACCTAGGGTAACACATTCTGGTCAGAAACTGATATCAGGCTGCTGATAATAACAACTCAGACAACACCATCTTAATAAAAGAAGAAAATATTATAAACTTACACTTTTACCACCTTCTGCAAATTCCCACTTTCAAACCGTGCTTCAAAGATCAGTGTGTTGTCCTCTTTCTGATGGAGGGTCGGCTTCAAGGGGCAGTGATCTCTCACTTGGGAACAGATAAATCAGGAGTTTTGTTAGCTTGGGGAAGGTACAGAACAAATGCCTTTAATTTCAGTCAAAAAATTTTAGGGAATTAATTTCAGTCAAAAAAATTTTAGGGAATACCTGCATGCCTCTCAAAAGTCCTTGTAGAAATAGACAACTGCATGGATCTGAACTTCAAAGCATATCTTAGGAAAGGGTAAAAGAAATTATACAAATATTTTGTTGCCCATTCACACTTAACTTGATGGACTTCAGTCAGCCTAAGCTCTGATTCTGTCTTGGAGATGCCTATGTCCCTCTGTACGAGAAAATGGCAATGCATACTCTCTGCTTAAGCAAAGAAGCTGAGTCAGGTGGAAAGACTCTAGAACTCAGCTCCCCCAAGTCTTTTCATCGAATGGGCAACAGCTGAACTCAAGAATCATATGTAGTTGACAACTGTTGCCATCACTTAGTTTTTAAATTTGTGTATTCAATTATTCCAGACTAGAAGTAAAAAAGATGAAGCTCAGACCCAGTGGCAACCACTGCTGTGCTGCAACTGACGTGTTCACATCACTTTTAGTGTGCAGTCAAATGCTACAGAATGAAATGTGTGGATAGAATTCACGATTTCTATCACGACATTTTAATTTTTCTACATCGGAGTCACCACTGGATTGCATGTTTCTTTCCCAAATCAGATTTAGATGCAGGAACTCATCAGCAGGTAGTTCCCAGACAGGCAGCAAGCCTAGCTACTGCTGAATTCAAACTCAAATTGAGTGGGCATCAGGAGAGTGCTGCTGTCGTCTCCAAGAGGATGCAATGGGTCATTACATGCCAGTCTGAGGCACTCAGGTCATAAATTTGCAAAACGCAGTTGCCTGTGCTACCCTATAGAGCTTCTCTTGTGAGGAGGATTTTAGGGTTTTGAAAAACATATTTATTGCTATATAACGGCAAAGCAACTAAGTTTTTGTCCCAGCAACAGAACGAACATTACTCCATGGGACACCAAAGTTCTCCTCCTCCCACTTGCTACTGTCCCTCAGCCAGACACAGTGCCCAGCAGCTCAGCTCACACAAGGTGTCAGCTCTCCTTGTTGCAAGCAGGGACAGGCAAGTAAAGGCTGCAGAGCTCTGAAGTTCTCTGTCGGTCCTGCTACCAGCCAAAGCTAAAGCAAGGGTGCAAAGTGGCACACTCTCAACAGTGAACATACAATGAGAGTAATTTAAAAACTCACGCTGTAGTCTGTTATAGTTAATAGACCAGAGAAATTTTAAAATTTAAAATCATTAAGCATTTATTAAAGATTTGTTAAATAGCAAATAAGCAAAACAGTGCGCTGGGCGGCCGGGAAGTCACAGCTTCACCAACAACTCTCACCTTAGTACAGAAAGCAAAGGGATTATATACTTTCTCAGGTCCTGGATACTATTGAAATCACTAGTGTATTTTTACATTAATGCTTACTAAAGTAAAATCCCAATTTTCCCATAACAGAATACACATCCTTATCTTGAGGTAAATTTCCAATCTTCCCATAACAGAATACACATCCTTATCTTGAGGTCACATAACAGGATACACATCCCTATCTTGAAGTCTAAGAATGTGCTGAAAAGGTTTTACTCAAAACCAGTCATTCTGTTCTGCTTGTTTCCAGGATGTGGTCCAAGGTGTTTTCGTCTAAAAATCACATACTCAACAAAACAATAACCCATTTATCACATAGTCAACAAATACTAACTACTGCTATCCATCTGTTTAGATACAGAAACAGTGATAGCAAATGCTCATGGTTCTGATGCAGCTTTATGTTTGCTAGCCCAGGAATTGCTCAATGCCTGTAACTGCCTGCACAAAATCATTACTCAGAAGGAGAAGGAAGAACTGGCCACACTCAAAGGCAGAAGTTTTCACCTCCTTGGTTGGGAAGTTTTATTCATGAAGCCTGAGAACTATGATACTAAAACACACACTTTACTGGAGAATTGTACAGGCCGAAATAAGAACCACTTCCAGTCGCCTGTACATGAGGTTCAAGTCCATAAAAAGGACATGGAAAGTTTCATTTTTAAAGAACAGCAACTAAAGGAAGGTAACAGAAACCACTGCTCTAGTTTTCAAAAACGTGGGGAACTAGTATTCAGATCCACATCTTATCCCTTTCAGTAAATTACCAGGTTGAGCTGCAGAGAACAGAGGTTCCTTCCTAGTCAGAAAGCAGTCATCACTTTTCTTGGCCACCAAATGTAGTAACCTACTAGTGGAAGGTAATATACTCATACCGCACCAGTTCCTAATTTCTAAATAAACATGATGTCAAAGAGTACTTTGATCTTGCAGTTACACAGCTTTCATCTTTTTCACTCTTTTGGCTGTTATATTACTCCACTCAGATTTTCATAAAAAACTCATTTTAGGCTCATTCATACTCTTATTTACTGATAACAATGGCTTGAACTGAGCTGGAGTTTTGAGATAACAGTATACGCTGAGCTCATAGTTGATGAGGCAGCTGTGTAATTAATTTTCTTCCTTTCCTTTCCTTTCTACAGAAAAATAATTTATTCCCAAATGCTTTAAAATAACAATAGAAAATTATATTGCTTTCATCAGGCTTTGCATTAGATTCATACAGGAAACCAAAGCAGGTGCTTTGACAGCATGATTTCTCAGAGTGGTCCCACCTTCTTTGCCTGGATAAATAACAGTGCCTGTTTCAGGAGTTTGGTATTGTGGTGTCATCTCCAAACCTGTTGGAGTGTACAATGGCTCAGGGGCAGTGGGTACCCAATCTGAAAAAGGAGAGAAACACAGGAGTACAAGAAGGAAACTTGTAAAAGAGTCTTTACAATATGAAGGACACACTGAAAAGTGGTTCGCCCTATTTATATCAGTTGCACATAAAAGAATAAGGAAGCCTACCCTTTGGAAGCTCATTTTTTTTGATCTATGAACAAATCTTCACTGTAACTCCAAACAAAAACACGTATCAATCTGTGTGTGGATTAACTCTTTGGCTGTGCAAACTTACTTCTGTTCCCTGAACAGCTTTCTTGCTATCAGTGAGGATGACAATGGTGAACATTAGGCAGTATGGGTACCATTAGGAAAGCAGATGCTCCAGCTACAGGGTGAAGTCATTGACTGCTGACTGCACAGTTGCTGGGTGGCTGTAATGTGTTGCCTTCGTGTAACTCACATGACAGCTGCTTGGCGTGTCAAAGATCTGTTAACACCAATTAATCCTCACAGCAAGCCTTTCCTTATTGTAATACTCATGGCAGCCCCATCCCACTGCATTCAAGATACTGGCACCTATTTTCAAAGCTAACAGAATAAAGGTATAGGTGTCCCAGTCCCACCTCCGTGCGTTTCCAATTTCCATTGATTACTTCCAGATTGGAACTGGTTGTATCTATAAAGCACAGTGACTGGTCAAGTCTTCACTGCCTCATAATGGGTTTGCAGCAAGACTTTTGTACAAATTGCATACAAGCAGCTATTAATTGACCTTCATATTTAACTGAAATACAGTGCAGACATTGCTAGTAACAGGGTATGAGGTTTGTACTGAATTTGCAAGACTTCAGGACAGTGTCTTGTTGGATTTGCTCTGTCTGAACTTCTATTTAACTGCCTGCAGCTTTGTTTCACTGAGTTTAGCTGTGACAGCAGCTTCTCTAATTTACAACATATTTATGGCTAATTTGTTTCACTTTTGTTTATTTTTGAGTAGTATAACAAATAGGCTTATATGTACAGAAGTAACAAGCAGTTATTCTTTTTAGAAATGGACACCTAGAGCTTGACAAAACTGGTTTTAGGGGTAAGAAAGAGAACAAGGAAATAGTTCCTAACACATGTAATGTTGACTGTATATGGTGAATTCAGATGTAACATAGAGCTGAAGATGGATGAACAGAAAGGTGTAAGAATGAGCTAGTAAGCTCCGGAGTTACTTGCACCCTAGAACGTAGGAGAAGAAACCATCCATGCAACATTGTATTTCTCCCAGCAAAGGACTCCAGGGGCTGATAACTCACAACAAACAACCCCTCCCCTCTACCAGAACAAAACCTCTCCTGTGAAACCACTGACCTGTGAACCTAGAAGTAGAAGAAGACAGGAAAAGGGTGTAAGTAAAGCATATGTACAATAATTTTAACTGTATTTCTTTTTCCTTTCTGTAGCAATTTGATCTGGATTAATAATGATCTGTGTTTTAAGATTTCACTGATATGATAAATTCTTGGCTCTATTTATATATAAGGCGTGCTTCATCTTTGTCCATACTTAAGATTTTGGGCCTAATGCAATAACTTACCAATGTGCTCAATTCTGTCCCTGATGACTTCATAATGGTCTGGCCAGTTCACAAGGAAAAACTGACCAGCAGGTGCCGAGTCATCAAGAGTCTGAGGCTCCTGAGGATGGGGTTCCACTGCCTCTGAGTCAGATGATAACTTTTGCCCTTGGAAAAAGATGAGCACAAACGGAATCTATAAGGAAGTGGAAGAACCCTCACATCAGACACTGTTGCTTTTCTGAGTTGAAACAGGCTATGGTGATTCTGTGACAGGCTATGGTGATTGTCTATGTGAAATTAATAAATCTAAACATGGCACAATGAAATTACATCCTACTGTAATGTAAATGTAATGCTCCGTCCTATAAATCACTCTGAATCACTGGATTTAAAAGCAGTGTTAATTCAATAAACCACAAAGAACATCCAGTATTCAAATACAGCAGAGAATAGCCTATATGGGTTCCTATAGAAGATGTTGGCATTTTTTATTATTACTGCTTTTACTACTAGTGAGTTACGGTAGCCCCCACAATCTCAATATCTGAGTCAAATTTGTACTGTGTGGGAATCTAATCATCTTTAGACCAGTTTCTAGATCTACTTCTCCTCACAACAAACAAAAGAATAAGCAAAAGTGCTTCATCTGAAGGATCTGGTTTCAAGCATAGATGACATATTATACAAAATGTAAATAAACCCAAAAGTGCTGAATCAATTTTTAAACTCTAATAGATAACTGCCTACTATAATGCTGAATGAGTAACTGGTGATCAAGGGCATGCTGCAAGAAAGGACTGAGATAATTTCTTACCTATGTCAAAAAACATAAAATGTGGATAGACCCAGCTCCAATTTTGTTTAGAGCTTGACAGGTATGTGAGTACTAATATCTTCCCTCATCCCTTTTCCATCCACCCTGTGGTCTTTCAGGGAAAGTGTAGGGGAATAACTGAAAGAGTCTAACCTGTAAGAAAAGCACATGGTGGACTGTCTTCTGCTACAAATGAGTTAGGGCGACCTTCTTCCTAAAATAAATAAATAAATAAATAAATAAATTAAAAAAAAAAAAAATTGGCTTACTTTGTGCCCTGAGAAAGAATTAGGACAAATTTGCGTGGTCATATACTCCATTATTATTCCTGTCTGCTGCTCAGGGAGATGTTATTTAACCTGTCCACTTCTGTTTCCCCAGTGCCCCTCTTGTGCAGTACCTCGTATTCTTACTGTGGTGTGAAAAGCTAGAGCAGAAAACTGACATAAGAAAAATTGTTTGGTTTTCAGCTGCATTAATTAGCCCTCTATTCCTGCTCATAAAAGAAGCACACAGATTTAAGAGCAGGAGAGGCAATGGAAAATGGTAGTGAGGACTGCCCTTCTGGTGGCATCCCAGAAACATGTCACAGTTCTCCCGAAGCACAAAGGACAGGGAGCTGGGAAACTTGATTCTGGTTCTTTGAGGGGTAACACTTGGCAAAAATGAAAAAAGCACGACTCTGCAGCCAAAGTATACAGGGGCTAGAAAAGAAACCAGCTACCCTGGTCTAATTCTGAAGCACAGTGGCAAGGCAGCACCAAGAGAACAATTTTTGTCCCCTTCACTGTGCTTAACAAAGAACACTTATTTCCTGGGTCCCCTTTAATTTCAGCTAAAGCACTTATTTCCTTCCTGGTATATTAATAAATGTTGACAAAAGCAAATGCATTTCACAGCTGGCAAGAGTACTCTCAGCTTTATTTACCACCCCTACTTACGTTCACCACATTTGCAAACGCAACACGGGGCTTCTAAAAACATGCTAGTCCCGTAGCTTGGATTTTACACGCCAAGAACTGGGAAAAGTTCAAAAAGTGGAAACCAGAGCAGAGTTAAAACCAGAGCTCAGCGGAGGAGGCGGAGGCCTTGGCTCCTCCCGCCCCCGGCACACGGGCAGCACCGGGCTGTGGGTACCGTGATACACAGACGAGTCCCCAAAATTTGGGTTACGGACACGTGTGCGCTCAGCTGTTATCATTCTGTATACTGTTATCATTCTGTATAATGTTATCATTCTGTATACTGTTATCATTCTGTAGGAGGGGTGTGCTACCGGGGCTGCGTGATGATTTTCTGAGGAGAATAAGCAGCAATGGCTTCTAAGGAACTACAGACGCTTTCCCCACGATGCGGGATGCCCTCTGCCCTCGGGGGAAGGGTTGGGGACATGTGGCGAGGGGACTCACGGAGCTGCCCTCCTCCCTGACGGCGAGGCTCTCCCCATCCCGTCCCTCTGCCCGGGCGTTGGGACAGGGCATCCCGAAGCGCCAGCACCGCCGCGGATCCCGGCCTCCCAGTGCCCGCTGCGAACCTCCCGGGAGCCCGGAGTGCGAAACCCCCGGGCCCCGACGGCCGGGGCTGTACCGGGCCCTGACCCCGCTCTCCCCGCCCCGCTCTCGCCAGAGTCCGTTGCAACGGCTGAAGGGGCCCGGGGGAGCGGGGGTTGCCCGCGGGGCCGGGTGAGGCCTGGTCGGCGGCCGGCGGGGATGGAGGGGCCGGGGTGGGCTGCGGGGCCGCCGCCTGGCGAGGGCCGGGTGCGGCCTCCGTCCTGAAGGTGCCGGGGGAGGAGCGGCCGCGAAGCGCGGGGTGAACGGGGGTTTTGTTCCTGTGGCCTGTGAAACCTGTGGTGCCTGTGAAACCTTTTCGGCCTTCAGCTCAGGTGTTAGCATTGAGACAAACACATAACCACTCGGGAGAGGTTATATGTGGTGCTTTATTTGAGGCCCCAGGAACCAGGGGTACGCACCCAAATCTGATTCCCAAAAACCATACAATGCGGCCGTAATTTATCCCTGAAAATTTCACAGTCTAATTACATATTCAACAGGTTACAACATTTCTTAATACATATTCATGTGTAGATTACTTCATCGATGGATTACGGCATCAGTCCCTTTGCGCTTGCGTGGTTCCCTCTGGTGGTCGTTAGGTGGTCGTCAGGATGAAGTAAATAGTCTTCCTCTGATGAAGTAAATAGTCTTCCTTACTGTGCCCTTTTCACCTCTTTCTCTTGGATAATGTCCATCTGGTGTTGGGCAACTTCCAATGTGATTAACGTGAATTTTACTGCCAACTTTCTCTTATCTCTACTTAACTCACTCTGGTATGCACAGTCCCATCCTTATCTTGCTACCTAACGAGGTACCAATAAATCTTGAATACATGGTTTTCTATACCATTCTTTACAAGGTAAAACTTTTACATGTTTCCACACTTCTATTTCTACCTCTAATTCTAAAATAATCAATTCTAAAATAATTAGATTTGGAATATATTTCTTTTACTTTCTTTCTATCCCAACACAGGGAACGCAGGGATCGTAAAACTTTGCCGTAGAGTAAATAAAGTGTTTACAAACCCAGGCAACAGCATCCGCTCTCCTGGGTCCTCCCCTGGGGTACTGTGTCCGGCTATGAGGCCCGCAGGACATGGAGATGGGGGAGCGAGTCCAGAGGAGGGACACGAAGGTGATGAGGGGGCTGGAGCAGCATTCCTCTGAGGAGAGGCTGAGAATGATGGGGATGTTCAGCCTGGAGGAGAGAAAGCTCTGAGGAGACCTTATGGTGGCCTTCCAGTACCTGAAGGGTGCAGGAGGGATGGAGAGGGGCTTTTTACAAGGGCGTGTAGCAATAGGATGAGGAAGAAGGGGTTTAAAGGGTAGATTTAGATTAGATACTAGGAAGAAATTCTTTCCTGTGATGGCGGTGAGAGAGTCTCCAGGAGTAAACACTCATGGGAGTTTTAGCTGTTTGCTGCCACAAGAAAAATGCTGTGACCTCTGTATCAGCAATATGCATTACAGTTGTATCAATTTGTAAATGAAATGGGGTGTATGTGTATCACTGCTTCTGAACACATGAAGAAAACTTACTTCCTCTCTGCAATACTCACATCCCGTTTACGATTATTCAACTCCCTCTAGAGTCAGACCCCGCACCTTCAGCACTGTAAAACAGTGTATGTTTCCTTCTCTTGTGAAGATGGTTCTGAGACACGTGCAGATGTGAAACAGCTGTCCTGTGCTGTTAAAATGCTTAGAAGAAATTAACTTTCTGAGAAGAGAAACTTGAACCAGGACGTTTTCCGACTTATGATGAGTGAAAATTGTGATTTAATGCAATAATAGAGTATTACTGTGTTCTGCAAGAAAACTGTTGTAATAGAAGCAAAATTGTGGGAAAAAATAATGAAACAGGCTTTAAAAAATATTATTTTTTTTGGAGGCTGGAAAGTACTATTAGCTGACCAAGATCCTGACATTTCCAGAATTGTTTTCTTTAGGTTTCACAAAGGGCCAGTTTAGATCTCAGCTTTGCTTTCCTTGAATAGTCTCTTAACCTAATCAGAAAACAAATAAAATCAAACACATGCTCTTATATCATTTATTCAATTTTGTCACAGTGCTTAAAAATCAATCTCAATGAGAGTCATGTTGTGTATTTTGCTAAGAGTACACCCTTCCTTCTGGGAGGTGAGCAGGAGAGGCAGGGAGGTCAGGAACACAAGGCAGAAGTGACTTTGCCCAGAGGATGGAGCAGCAGAACTGTGAATGGAAACTGTGCCATAAATCTTTCGTGTCCACTGGGACAGCGTTGACCCTTCGAGGAGCTCAAAAATGAGCTGCAGATCTTGCAGGAGGAAGTTCTAGACCTAAACTTAAAATCCAGGGTCTGCACAAACTTTTGGGTACCTCTGGTAAGAAGTTATGTATTGCTATATTCTTTCTTAGGAAAAAAATGTTTGTGTTGAAAGCAGCTTGGTTAAAAATGTTTTCTTTAAGCTTTATAATACAAACTGTTTCTCTGCCTCAGTCTTAATTCTGTTCCTGTATGAATCAGGATGAGTGCACTAAAGTTTTGTTGGATATTAAAGAAATCTTTCTTCACAAATTATTCGTTTGTGTTTAAAGCATCTGTGCTGCCATTAAAATAATTCTCTTTGTATTTGCACAGTGGAGCCATAGGTGCTATTTTGAGATACTTGGGTAGACCAAGAGAAGGCTTTTTCTCAAGTGTTTTTTGTTTTTTGTTTTTTTTTTAACTTATTTTTCCACAGCGACACAGCTCTCCTACGGTGCTCTGTTTTCTTCTTCTTTTCCTAGAAATAATTTATCTCCAGTGTACCATCTGAGAGAACAGGGGCAATAATTAGTTTTTAAAGGTTATGTTGGCTGTTTTCAACGTAGGAATGTTGGATGGCCACAAGGTGGTAGCAGTCTGTAAGGAACGTCCGAGGAACTGCTCTCAGTTTTGCTTATTGATCCAGGGAGGCCGATACAGCCCGTGTGCCTGATGCCATACAGTGGAGCATTCGCAGTGGTCAAGCAGAGCTATTTTAGGTCTGTTTTCTTCACTTTGAAGTGATCTTGTGTGAGATGAAGGGACTCGAGCACAGGCCCTATGAAGAGAGACTGAGAGAGCTGGGGCTGTTCAGCCTGGAGAAGAGGAGGCTCAGGGGAGACCTCATCGCTCTCTACAACTCCCTGAGAGGAGGCTGGAGCCAGGGGGGGGTTGGACTCTTTTCCCAGACGACTTTCAACAAGACAAGGGGACAGAGTCTTAAGTTGTGTCAGGGGAGATTTAGGTTAGATATTAGAAAGAATTTCTTCACGGAGAGGGTGATCAGGCAATGGAATGGGCTGCCCGGTGAGGTGGTAGATTCTCCGTCCCTGGAGACATTTAAAAAAAGACTGGATGTGGCACTCAGTGCCATGGTCTAGCAACTGCTCCGGTGGGTCATGGGTTGGACTTGATGATCTCTGAGGTCCCTTTCAACCCGGCTAATTCTATGATTCTATGATTCTATGGAGCAATGGGGAATACCATCGCAGCATCCCTCTTGGCAGCTGCAAGGCACCATAGGCTGGCAGCATGAGACTTCACCAAGGATGCTAAGTGCAAATCCAATTCAAAATTGCCAGCTTAAGGTAGCATCTGGGATTCTGCTGCTGGTCGGTACAGTCCAGCTGCTTCTTGGGTCTCCTAACAGCATCCAGCATGGCACAGCCCCAGGGTGCAGAGTGTTTACCTCCTATGAACTTCTGCTGCCTGTTCGGATCGGTTTAGAGTAATGTAAGGGGTTAACTTCATAGTGCCTGGCTTTGTGAGAGATCAGATGTCATCCATCCTCCCCGGGCTGATGTGAAGTTCGAGTTAATAGAAAGTGACAGTGAAAACTCCATCATGTGATCCGTGTCTGATTTAACAGAAACTCAGTCATATGCCCACAATTAATCGAGATTAAGTTTGTGATGCTGAGTGATCTGGCAGTGTGCAGATCCCTATTAATGTGCATGAAACCACAGTTTTGGGGAAAAAATATGCTTTTACTTCTGCTGCTCCTGCTATGAATAAAAAAAAAAAAAAAGAAAAAAAAAGAAAGGGAAGCCTCTAACAGCTTCTACTGGGGTAAACAACTTCAGGGATCATTTTAGTCTGGGTTACAATTACCAGAAAATATATTGTTCTGAAAACTGTTTCACAGTGACTTCTAGAAGAATTTAATCCTTTCCTGATGGATGAGAGTTATGGGAAAGTATGTGACCACTGGAACTGCTAACTTATTTCTACCCTGTAACTGCTCTACATTATACTTGAGTGAAGTTTTTGTGTGTGAGCAGGGCTAAATATAAAGGTAACTTGAATATTATGAGATTATAAGGTTAATTTATCTGCAGTGAAGATAAACCCAGCATTTCTTCCTGCACTTCTCTGTACAAATGCTAGTTGTGCTGTGAATAGCAAGAGTTTTATTTAGACCTGGTGCTCAAACATGAAGACTCAGACATTTTGCAGCATGCAGTTTAAATCTTTTAAAGAAAAAAAAAAAAAAAAAAAAAAGGAAAAAAGAAAAGAAAAGCCTTAAAATTGTTAGTACTAGGATGGTCTCACATGCATTATCACTTTCTTACTGAGAGCTGTAACCAACAGTCCAAACTGTTGTTTTCTCCAAAGAAATCCGTCTTTACTCTTGTGCAAGTTTTTCTCCTCACTGCTAATGATTTAAACACCTATTAATGCATCAGTAAGACTGTCCCTGGAGACAAAGAAGGAATGAAAAAATGATCACTTAGTGTTGCATGAAAAAAAGTTGTCATTTGTGTTAAGTCCCTTTCAGCCACTGCTGTAAACTTGGACACATGCTTTAAATTGCTCTTGATACTTTTGGGACAATTCTTAGCAATACACAGAAACATGTGTATGTTAAAACATGCTACAGAGGAGTTTCAAAATAAATCATATCCTGAACTGACCTGATTCCCTTTATTGTTATTTTCCTCTGGCTGCTATAGAGCTTATGGAATGATAACATGCAGTGGGGGTCTTAATTTTGTTTCTGATACAATTGTTACATCTGATACATTTTACAGAATGTAAAGGAAAAACTGTTAAAGCAAACTGTTTAAGAATACATATTCTTACAGCTTTTAGCTAAATAAAAGAATATGCTCTCTGTATGCTTATACAACTAACTCAGTTATGGGATTTAGAAGATCTCTAATTTTTTTTTTACATTTGAGAAGCTCTTAGTCAAGCAAGCTAAATTCAGTTATTTCCACTTTGTTATTTCCTTTTTTGTTGTTTCCAGTTATTTTCTTCTCTGAGACCATCCAGACCCCTAAGATTTTCCCTAATCTGTGAATCTGTCACAACCAGGGCCACAGACGCAACATCTGTGGCATAGCTACCAATACTGATTCCTATGTCCTTGGCTGGGTTTCTTTCTTTTTTTTCCCAGATCCAACAATAATAGCCTCCTGAGCTTTCTCTGAAGATTTCATTTGCAAATGAAAATAAACCCTTGTGTATCTCTGATGCTTCTATTTGGATTAAAAACCAAGTAACTTTTTAAAAGACTGAACAAAGAGCTCTTGAAGGTACATAGAGATGGGTACTTGACACACACCTGAATTCATCAGGAGTACAGAAAAAGTAAACAAACTTTGAAATTTTTTTTTCCTGCCTTCATTAACAAATTTCTGTGAGCATGCTATAATGTTTAAATTCCCTCCTGTGTTTATGGAGTTTTAAAGGAGTTCTGTAATTTTTTTTTTTGTTAGAGGAGTTATATTCCTTTCACGTTTCCCCCCCAAAACTATGGTTCTTGCATATGTAAAAAAAATCTCCCACATACTTAGGGAATATTTGTGCTGTTTTTCTGTGTTACCTCATTCTGTTTTAAAGCCTTGGCTGAAGCTCTTGAGACATGTTGGAAAAATCTGAGGTCACTCGAAAGGGAATCTGAAATGTCATGGTACAAAGTTGGCCTTGCAAAGTTTACAAGAAACAATACATGTCCTGTTCTGAGGCAACCTTGCTTTAACACAAGTGCTTGCCAAAATTGTGTTACTGTGTTCTAACACAACCCCTTGAGAGAAATGGTGAGACCCCACTGGAAATGGCTGGGGAAAAGAAAAAAAGTCAGAGAAAATGGGTGGTGAACATGCATGGATCTTATTGCTCCTGCACATATTTTCCAGGGACAGGGAGTTACTTTTTATTATATGGTTGTGCAGTGCTTAGCACAGTGAAGCTTCAAACCCTCCTAAGGGTTTTTTGGACATTTTAGGAATGTCAATCAAAATTGCTATTTAACCAGTAGTTATTGAAGTGTTTTGAGAATTTGATTTATTCCCACATCTTTTATTTTTATCCACATTTCCCAGCTACATATTGGTGTGACTTACGCTGTTCCTGTCATGCCAGGACTGGTTCTCAGTGCCTTCTGGACTTCTTCATTTTTGGATTTGGAGTATGATACCTCTAATCACCAAAATATTTGCACCTGAGCTGGGCACCTGAGATTTTCTTCCTTGCCTGTAGAGGTTTAGTCAGTGTAGCTGAGTGTGGGGTAGGATTAATATCCTGCTGGAGCAGATGCTTTTGTTTGGTTAGATGAATACCTTCTTCAGCTCCAGTGGCTTTATTGACTAGATGCCCCCCTGGCTGATGTTCTATAGATACTGAAAGTTAGAGGAGGTGCACCACATCCTTAGAGAACTTTACCATGCTGCTGGCATACCTAGGCATGGAAAGCTGGTGTGTAGATGGTGCCTAACATGATCTCAGTCAGAAGTCTCTGTGCTCTAGAGGCTGTGTCCCTGGGGCTTTCCTAAGATTTTCCCTATTCTGTGAATCTGTCATAACCAGTCCCACAGACTCAACAACATCTGTAGCACAGCATAAAATTCAGATAAAAATCTTTATTCCCTTCAGCCACATCTTGCCTCCCTCCTGCCCTTTCCTAACCTTCTCTTAGGCTAATATCTGCTGCTGTTCCCATTGTTCACACTGTTTTCTACCTAGTTGGACAGTTTTTCACTGGTTTTGTTGTTTTTTCACTGGAAATTTTTCATTAGTGTGTTTCTAGCTATAGAAGCAGAAGAAGTAACATAAATCCCTTCCTCAGCTTTTGGACTAGCTTAAGGCATAAGACAAGATGTACTGGGCCAAACCCCAAGGTCTACACACCTGCCATTGTGTTTCTGGTAGCTTCCAACAGTGACTGCTGGACCAAAATGCAGGGCAGGCCCATGGTTGTACTTCCAACTTGCAGAGGTCTGTCATGATGTTTTTATAAATCAGAGATGTTATCTTTGAATCTAAATACATGAACTTTCATTAATAAGATAGCAGTGTGGCAGTGGGTCTAAGGTCGACATGTCTAACCTCTTCCCTCCTTGCTCTTGATTGGGCATTTCTGACTGTGGATGTTTTGAACACACGGGCACATTATTTCAAAATGAAAGAATAATTAATTTTTCCTTATCTAACTCCTTGGCTGTAGTCAGAGAGTGGAGAAGCAGCTAATGAAAGCATTGACACTGAGGGTGATAAGGGCCTTGTGGCAGGCCAGTGCTAGCAGGGCTGATGCATCTCAGATTTGGTGCAGTGTCAACGACTTCGAGACTTGAACTAAAGATTGACTCTAACTTCATATTCCAGGACATGGACCTCCTGGGATAACCAGGCTCTGAAGAGCCTTGTGATTTAGGAAGACCTCTGTAACATGCAGTTCAGCCAGAAATCTTCTTTAGCTCAGAGGATACACCCCCAAATTGTAAAAATAAAAGATGATTTTAGGAAATATTGTGAGGAACAGTGACCAACTTTCCAAATTGTCATAGAAGTAGGGGAGGCAGTAGGAAAGGCTGGTGGACTAAGATGTTCTGTCAAGGAAAAAAATTAGGGACCTGTTAGATGAAAGGGAGGGTGGGCAGACAGTACATGTTTACTGATAGCAAGCTCTGATCCTACAGCATTGCATCAGTAAAGCAGAGCATTTAGAGAACAGCTATTCTAAATGACTGTTAAAAAATTTACATTTCCACAGCATGGAGTGGTAGCCTAAAGTCAAACCTCTCTGAAGTGAACTCAATGGCTTGCAGTCTACTTTCTTGCTTAACTCATTCTGGGAGTGATACCAAATGATCCTGTGATTGAACGGCAACTAGATAATGGCTTTTGTACCTGTTACTTTTTTAATGTACCACCCTTAACATGGATTAGTTTATGCTGCTGCACAAGAGCATGGAAAATATTTTGTTATTTGCTCATTTATTTATTCATCCAAACTTGCTGTCTATAGGTGACGTGTTTTGGGTAAAATACTCATCATCCCTCCCGTGATTCCTGGACTAGCACATAGGTGGCATGTCTGTACTTCATAGCTCAGATGTCCTGGAGCTAATTCCAGTTAGTTACAGCTGGAATATCTGAACAGTGCCATGCTGAGAGAGCAGTTTGGATCTAGAGAACAGCACAGCAATTTCTCTAGTGACTCCATTTCTCTGCAGAGAAAATTAGCTGGCCAGGCTGCTGTGATGAGGTGTTGGGCTGTCTCCCAGTCCAGAGCTATTTTGGTGAACATTAACTTTGTGATCTTGGCACCAGGCTCTGTTGTACAATGCAGAAATCCTCTGTTGCCTGTTTCTGCACTAAACAGATCTATGATACAAAGTGACAAATATTAACCAAGCAGAGGGTTTTTTTATCTGTCTGCTGCCAGGTAGCTGTACCCAAATTAGGACAATATGGAGTAGACTGCTGATGCCTAATGAATGAGTCAAAAAATTCAGAGTGGCTGGGTAAATCAGCAAAGCAGATCTATAATGCAGAAAACAAAAACAGTTCAATAACTTCTCTGCTTTTAAGATGAAAGCAAAGCCTCTTCACTCAGTGAAATAACAACAGCTCAGTAAAGTAGCACTAAAAAGGTGATGAAACCACTGCAGTAGCTTTAAGCTATCTGGCATGGATGCTGCTGAGGAAATTGGTGAAGCAGCAAGAATTCTGCATGGGCTGCAAAATGCTGCTGAGAAGCTATATAAAACCAACACACTTTCATGGTTCAACCAGCTGAAATACTTTTAATCCAGAAAGTGGTAGGCATAAGGGATGGTTCCTGCTCTTTAGGTGGGTTGATGGACTTTTCTAGACCACCTCCAAACTTGGATGATATTTCTTATATTTCTCCAGTATGTTCCCAAACATTATACTGCCTGTGAGTTCCTACCAGTCAAATTAAAGCATGGTGACAAGAATGTTTCGTGCTTTGATTGTTTTTCCTGTGTCCTTTAGAAGTAGTTCATAGAGTCCCTGGGGACTGTAGACCACAGGCTGAAAAACCACTTAATAATTCTCTTCCCTAATGCCTTGCAAATTCCTGGGACACAGCATCTCTTTCAGCAAAAGGGCCAGGGTGATGCATCCACAAATGCAGTCATTGCTTATTTGAGACATAAGGCATGTTTTTTACATCAGGACATGGAGTATACATCTCAAAAAGAACCTGACAGAAAACTGAAGGGCTAAGTGGCATTCAGTGTATTGTGTGAATTATTTTATTTTTATTTCTTTATGCATTCCAAACTTCTTTTTTGAGGTGAGAGGTAAGTGAGTTTATAGGACGGAAAACACTGGTTATAATTACTCTGCCCTAGATATTATTTATTTATTATCTATTTTTATTTATTTCGACTTGGGGTTAGGAACAGTCAGTGGCTGTTTCTTTCTGTTTCAAATGTTCAATGTATTTTTATCTTTTGGCAAAGTCACAAAGTCTTGAAGATGCTTATTTTTATGGATTTCAGAAAACAAAATAAATAAAAACAACTTATTTTTATCTCTGTGCTCGTGTCATTCAAATGCATAACTATGACTTTCAGTGGTCAAAACAGGACCTGACAGTTGTTTTTCTAGAGCTGTGGAAAGCTCAGATCCTACTTGATAATGCTAATTGTACAATATATTTTCCCAAAAGCTTTGTTTCCAGTAAGAGAATGTTCTTCTTTTTTGGGACAGCTGCCAAAAGATGAAACCCATGTTATAAGACTGCTTTTCTCCAAGTAAGTCTGTACCAGCAGCTGTCATTTCCTACAGTAGAAAGCACAGCTTCCATATAGGGGGCGTTTATCCTGAGATGCATACACATCATTGGAACTGACTGGCCCCATCCCCTCTTTGCAGCTCCTGGCCCCAGACTCTACTCTATTGCTCCCCTCCTGCATGGCGAGGTGGGTTGAGTGCTCCCTACACTCTGCATTCAGATCTCAGGTATTACTAATCCCATGGTTCCTCTTCTGTCAGCTTCTGAAAACTCTCAAAATGTTTTTATGTATGAGAAACATCCCTTTATTACAGCGCTGGGAAACTGTGTTTGAGGATATAGCATGCTGCCACGTGCCAGCTGTGTCTTTGCAAGCCAACAATTGTGCTGCTGGGAAGTTCTGGCCGTGCATTTTTGGAAGGCAAAAGCAACTCTGCCTCTCTTTTCATCACTTTGAGCTGGACTTACAAGGAAATAAGAAAGTGTATAAAGACTGGGAGATAGAACAGGTGCTGTATCAGGAGGGTCTTCTCCTGGAACAGCCTCACTCAGTATAATTTTGCCTCAGGGCCTGGGAAACAAGCATAGGCTGTCAGGGCAGATGCTTTAGAGCTCTGTTTTTACAGCCTTTTAAAAATGCTATTGTCATAAAAGGAGCTTTATGGTAATTCTGGATCTAAAAAATCCAATAAAAATTTAAGTGAGAAAACATAGCAGTCACCCTTATTTTCTGCATTTATAGCTCCAGTTCTCACAATACACCATAAACATTGCTGTCTAACCATACAGGGCTGTGTCCCTAATAAGGACATCTCTGTATTAAGGAAATTCCCCTCAAATTTGACATGGCAAGAAGCTGAGTGCCCAGCACTCTGTGCAGAGGGAATGATTGCCAGCCTTCATCATCATCCTTAAAAAGAACCCTAAAGGAGGCAGTTGTGTGGAGGAAGTGGGGAGCAAGAATTGGAGACAGTGCCCACTCATATGCCTGCAGCCTCCCCACATCCAGCACTGGAACAAAATACCAAGTTAGTCCCAATCTGTGCTTATTGGTACTGACAGCAAATTCAAGGGATGGGCTTGCTTCTGCAGCTGGACTTTGTTCTGAGGCAATAGGGATGTCCTGCCTAGCTTCTCATTAATTAAACCTTATTTTCCATAAATAAACTACTAGCATTTGAACCGCACCGGAATCTTCAGTTCTCCCTCTGATTCTGCTATGTCAAGAGTGGACCCTTCCTACTGGACACACTCTATCTGGATATTAAGCACTCAGTTTCTGTCCCTAGGTGTGTCATGCCAGTTTTCCTAAGGCTGTAATTCTCCATTATACCCTTGCCTTGTGTAACTATGAAATATAGTATCCTAAGTTAAGGTATTTGTGAGCACAACACCCTGTCTTCTCATTTGCCATAGCTGGATAAGATGTTAAACCAACAAACTACCTTGTCTTCTCTGAAATGTTCTTCCTTCCTAGTTACCTCATGAAGATTAACTTGCCATTTCTTTTCATAGTAAAGCCCTCAGCCCCATTGTTTCAATGAGCTTAGCTGGATTTTACTGCCAGGATCAGCTGCCATATGTGAAGGAGCCCAAGGTTAATACTGTGAATGGTAGTTCCTCAAAAAACAAATGTGGAAAAAGGTTCCTTGCTGGAAGAAAAGAGTTTCTTAAAACAGGGCACACAAGAGCACCTTCCTCTTCTCCTGAGGACCCAGAAAACTGGTTTTATGACCAGCTGTGGACCAGTTGCAGTAAGCAGGTAGGGGCTCATGTGAGCAAGATCCATTTTCAGCATCAGAAGTTCTGACTATGTGTGTAGGGGAAGACCATCAAGTAAATTTTTTGATATTGAAACTACTGGGAGAATGCAGTGATTGTAAGGGTTATTTTATCTGCCCACATGAACATTACTAACCCAACCTCCAGTAACTTCTCAACCAAGTCCTATCTGACTTCTTGAAATGATGTTCTTCAGTAATACTGACTTAAGAGAAAAATCAGCCTCCCACTCTTGCTTATTACATTGTATTGTAAGTATACTTAAAGGCTCCTCACTTCTCTAGGTGAGGAATAATTTAGAATCTTTAATATTTGTCAAGTGAGGATGTTCTAACCTGGAACCCAACATTTGCTGTTGATTACAACTGACCAGGCAATGAATGGTCACAGTGTCCTCTGCTGTGAAGGGAAGTAGGAAAGCTTGGCTTTTGTCAGTATAGTGCTACTGTTTCTTCCAAGGCAAGTACTGGGGAAACTTGCGAGTGACAGGAAGCCAAGTGAGGTGTTTTTTTTTCTGTATTCTGAGAGAAGAAAAGGTGAGATTTCTATTTATTTCTCTGTTAGGTATGAATGTGTTTATTGTATGAACAGCTTGCCTAAGGATACCGAGGACAGTAAGCATTTTTATAGGTTCAAAAAGTGCCTGGAATGAGTCATGAAGAAGAAATTTCACAGTTATGTGAAACACAAAGACATCAACTCTGCCTCAGGACTTCCTTGACTGCAAATCACTGGCAGCTGCTAGATTACATTAGTGCCACCTTCTCATATTTTCTTTGCACCTGTTACTGGCTACAGCTGGAGAAAGAGTATTGGATTTGAGGGATCTTTTTTTTTATTTGGAAGAGACACTTCTACCTTCTTATCCATTTTTTAATGTTACTGGTTTAAATTAAACATGCAGGAGACAGCAGTGAAGTCCTATTTTCTCTGTTCCATAGCAACAGGCTAGAAATTTTGCAGTGCCTGTGCCAAACTCAGTGACACCGGTATAAGGTATATGCCACTCTCCACTTATATACAGTTATAAAGGCTCATATTTAAACACTGCTCTTGCTTAGGGGCTCCAACCCATGCACCAATGTGTAAGGATGGGTGATAAACTGTCAAAACCGGATGGGATCATCTGAGTGACATCCTGTACATCTCTGACCTGAAAGCTTCTTCAGTAGTCCTGTGCAAGAGCTCGGAACTGCCTCAGCCACAGATGTTAGCCACAGCGTATCTATCCTCCATCCTGTCACACAGTCTGGGTTTGAAGACCTATAGGGCACAGATCACGTGGAAAGCTGGTTCTGAGGTTCATTATTTCCTCTGCCAGAAATAAGCAATGTGAATTTGTTGACCACTAGTTTCCAGCCACCAGATCTGATTTTAATTTTGCTTCTTGGAATGAGGACTCCTCTTCTAAATCTGTTCCTTTGAAGACATTGCTGGGTCTGATCAAATGGCATTTTGACCATCTCTTCAGTAAAGCAAACAGGGGTTATGGATCCCTGATGGAAAATAGTGAAGTCATTTCAAGTTACTGAGTACTTCTCAGGAGCTGAGATGCACCAATGGGTTGTGCTTGTGCTCTGAGCTTGTTGCAAGCAGGAAGGATAAATGCAAGCATAAGCCACCGTGAACTGTATTTGATTTGGCAACTGGAGCAGGCAAAGAGATCACCTACAATGATCCAGTCAGTGAGTGGTAACTTGGAAAGCTGTGGCCAACATCTTGCTTTGGATGTTTGTCCAAGCCGTGTGCAAATTTAGACCCCCTGGACACATTTAGTGCCTCATCACTTATCACAGTCCCCTCAAGGGACTGAAGGTGCTGTGGAGACAGATTTCTCTTCTACATGTTTAAGTAGAGTCAAAATGAAGACACATGAAGGGCAGGAAAAGGTTTGCTCACTTTTGTGTAGCTTCTGGTCACAATTCCAGTTTGAAAGTAAGCCATAAGGTTTGTACTATTAGAAACACTTTGTACTTTTATTTGGGGCTCAGAGAGAGATTCCAGTATGACTTTCCTAAGTCTTCCAAAAGAGATGATTTACAATTTGGTCTGTAATTAAATTAACATAACTAGCAGCAATTTTTTCCTGCTTTTGATTTAGTTAATATTTAATTTATCTCTATCATTTTTGTTGGCATGAACTTGGGAATCTTTTTTTAATTGATTGATTTAGATAAATAAAGTTCTTCTGGGAGTAGGCACCCCAAGCCTCAAAAATACTCATGTTGAATCACTGCATCAGGCCAGGGCCAGTGTAGTGAGGGCAAAGAAATATTTCCTTCTTGCAGAATTTATCAAGAGTATCTTGGGATCATGGTAGCTCAAACACTGCTTGAAGTTCTTGTGGATGAAGATTTTATATAGAAAAAGCTATTTGTTAAAAGAGTATAAAATCTTAGAACTTTTTTAGTCAGGTAGTTTGCAAGTTTGCAGTAGGTTGGGGTTTTTTTGGAGCCTGACCTGATCCAAAGCCTGTGTAAGTCAATGGAAAAACTCTAAAGAGACTCCTGGCTTTAAGTCAAGGAATTAAGTTGTCTCTTCGTGCCATAGGATATTACTTCACTAAAGAGCTTATTAAGATTAAAAATGGGATTAAGCATTACCATCAATGAATGCAAAGAGGTTACATGGCTGTGATAAAGCTGCAAAGCTTTATTCTGCTTTTCAGGGAAATGGACTCTGACTGGATTCAAGAAAAAAATTACATATCATAACATTGCATACTATGAGGTGCATCTCCTGTCTTCCAAAATGGAGAAAACTGTCACTAAAGGTAAGATGTGAAACTAAAATGTTACTACTTTTTTTTTTTTCCCAAGAAGCAGTTCTTGAGGATCAGTGAAGCAAAAATGTCCCATGTACTTCCATACTGTTTCTTTTGAGCCTTAGATTTTTGCTCTTTCTTTGATATTTATTTGTCCAAATGAGATTTCGGTTGCAGTTGCTCCTGTAGATCCTGGAGAATCAAGAGGGAGAGGGAGAGGGAGAGCAAGGGAGAAGAGGAGAGGGAGAGGAGAAAAAAGGCGAGGAGAAGAGAGGAGAGGAGACTTGGGCCAGCTGCTATCAGATAGACCAGGTAAAGTGCTTTCCTGAAGTGCACTGGCTGGTAGAAAAGGAAGGTGAAGCACACAGGCAGGAAGAAGCAGAAACAGGAGGAAAGAGCAGCAGATAGGATGATGGAGAGGGAAGCAGCCAGCATAGAGCCAGGGACCACAATGGGGGCACACAGATGATGTGGGGATCAGGTTTGCCATGTGTCCACGAGAGTTGCTGAGGATTGACATTTACTGCATACGTGTCCACACCCTGTTTTCATAGCACACTTTGAGTGGGAGGCTGCTGCTGCTGCTGAATTTGCTGTGAAGTAGTCCTGCAGCAGCAAGAGGTGACTTGGGCTATCTGGCTCTCAGGGAAAAGGGCAGGTTACAGCCACCTTACCCAGAGGGTTCGTGGGGTACTAATGGGGATGTGGGTATGAGCCAGTGGTTCCTAATCTTATATTTTGCTTTTTGCTTACCACAGAAACACTATGTCCTGACTGGCAATGGGGAGAAGGGGTAAAAACTCTACCTCATGTCTTTGGTATTTTTTCCCATGGTGTGAATGAGTTTCTGTTTCTTCACCAGTCTCTTTGTGTCTTGTTATCAGACGCTTTCAGATGGCTGTGAAACAGAGCTGCCTGTGTATTTAACTTTGATATTGTAATGACTGAACATAAATTACGCATGAAAAACAAACTTACTTTCTATATGTCACTACTATACAGCTTGAGAGAAGGCAGCGAGGGCGATGGCTCAGTGTGACTGCCTTGCCTCCTGCAGGAACTGTGCTTGATCTGTACCAGATGTTCTCTGCAGGGGATTCTTGGATGCTTTCTACAGTCCAGTCACAAACGTTCTAAGTAACAGAGCCTTCCCATTTCCCATGGACAAGAGGGCATCCTTTACCAAGGAAGGCATTTGTTAAGACTTCTTGATAACAGCTGCTTGAAATTGTGATTGTTTTATTATGTTCAGATAGATTTTCCTTGATTCGTCCTAGCTAATATTTGTCCTCTTTTGTTATTTGTACTCTACAGCTACCTCCAGCCGGGAATCACAACTCCACCTGTCTGTTTCAGAGTACTGTGCATGATGGAGCAAATTCTCTGCTGCCTGTGGAGTCCTTACTCCTCCTTTCTTAATGTTTCTATTTGCATGTTTCTTTTCTCTTCCTCCACTTCCATGCTACCTCAAAATGCTTAACAGTTTGACAGCCTCTGTCCTGAAAACTCCTGGGAGTGAATGCAGCTTTCCAAATAGGGGTTCAATAGTGTTAAGTTCCTTTTGAATTTCTCATAATGTAGCTCCTTGTGTTACTATTTCTGTGTAGACAGCTTCAGTCCAAAATTTCTTCATTTGCTGACCTGACCATATTTCATTCCAGTTTCATGCTGACTTGCTTTCCTCTTGCTCTTGTCTGGTACTGGTGCCTACCAGATCTCATCCTAGCTTAAGATTTGTCCTTTAAAGTACTGTTCCCTAATGCCTCCATCTGTATGTTCTTCACACAGACTGTTTAGATGTGACCTGGCTATGTACTGACATTTTCAAGTCTGCGCTGCATCTCCACTGTTGCTTCTTTATTAGTAAAGTTCAATATCCACAAGCTTGAGTAACCCACTAGCTTGGAGAGTAGAAGAATAATTAACTCATTAGTTCCCACTGACTTACAAAATGCCTATCATGGAAATACCTTGATGCCAGCAAGGGCTTCTAGTAACACTGCATTTGCTAAAGCCAGATATAACACTACTTGTTTCTCGTGTGGTTGACCTGAAATTATTTTTCTTCCTTTACTTTCAGACCTGCAGCCAGCTCCTCTGGTGGAGATAGATGCAAGCTTGCATGGCCCATTCCAGCAGCTGGCTGCAGGATAAGGTGTCTGTCTGGTGGACAAGTTAGATCCGACTTATATTCAACTAGCTTGTGATATAAGCAAATGAGCTTACCTTCTTGCGCCTAAAGAAACTGATGTGGAGTTTTAATAAAGAAGTGTGAATTTGTGCTTCAGGTCACTTGTGGGGCAGAAGCACTCTGCATAGCTGAGGAATGGGTCCTGTCTCCCCTCTGTCTATAATCTGCTGTGCCCCTCTTCACCCTCTGTAAGCTTGCTTAGATCACACTTCCAAGGGATGTCTGCTAGCAGCTTACATTGGAGAGGGTGCTAATAGTCATGGGATTTCCATCTATTATTCCTCCTGGTATCCTAACGAGAGGTGAATAGAAAACAAAACACAGGTTCTTGAGTTCTTCTAATAACACAAGATACAGGTTCTCCCCCTGATGTTTTTCCTGGGCCCCTGCTCTGTCACCCATGACTTTGTGGCCATTGTGGTAGTAGTCTGGGCAACACTTTGCCCTGCATTTTAATGTGGTTTTCACCAAGCTCTTCCTTTTGTTGTGCTGCTTCAGCCACTGTCTCCCAGACAGACCAAGGCATCTTGCAAGAGAATGAGTTCAGCTTGCTCTGCGGTTGCCCCTTGTAGATAGTTTGTGCCTTGCACAGATGCTTTTCTTCTGTAGCATGACAGGCTGGGAACTCCTGCAAGTACTCTGTGGTCCTCTGCCATGCCCTGTATGGCATGGTCCATGGTGCAGAGCCTGCTTTGGCAGGCAGCTCACGGTTCAGGATCTTCACTACATTGCTGCTCCATACTCTTCTTGAAGGACTCTTCTTGAAGGACTCTTTCCTATCTATGCACTTTTTCTGTGCTCAGCACTGTCCTGACCAAGCTCTCAGGGTACCAAATGCCTTCTCTACTCCCAGTGCCCCCCTGACTACATTCACACCCTTCACAGGGTAATATAGTTCATCATTTTGTATCTTATTGGAGGCTTGGTGTATGTTGCATACATGCTGGAGATTGCTATGCTCAGCCACTTCATTTATAGTCTCAGGAGTGGGAGAAGCCCACAAAAAATGCCAGAGAAGAGAAGTGTTTGAAAATACCGGAAGGCAAGGAACCTTCAGAGTGAAAGTATCTATTTCATCCAGAGAGAGCAGCACGGGCCAAAAAGTCCCACCACAGTTATGCTAAACTTCAAGAAGGAGAACCACATGAAAACGGGAGCACTTGTTAAACATAAGCTAAAACTTGCAACTGATAGGATTAAATCCTTATGTGATCCCAGCACAGAGGCTTCAGCCATCCCACTCCCTATAGGTGGACTACAGCCTGTGTGGGGAAGCCTGGGAGCCATATGGGCTCCTTGTCTTGGGCAGTCAGGACAAAGTCTGGAGGTGCAGGTGACCAACATCAGATTACTGAGATGAGCCCAGCTTTAACAACCCTGGCAGCCCTGTGTGGACTGGGAGTAAGATTTCAAGTTAAGCAGTCCAGTATGAGGAAATTCCAGAGCTGGCCACATTCACAAACATGTGATACTATTTTTAATTTTAATTGCATGATGTTCTGTTCACTTCCCCCCCCCCTCCTTAAAATCTGTCCAGATTTGTATCACACTGGTGTGGTGATGCTGTTGGCTGGAATAAGCTGCCCACTGAGCAGTGCTCAAGAAATCATTCTTTTGAGGCATTACATAAATGCTTTCAAAATGCATACTCATTGTCCCTCAGATCTTTCCCTGGGCCTTACCATCTGAGTGGAGAGCAGACTCAGAGAGAATGAGACTCACTAATGAGTACACAGAGAAGCAAACACAACCAGTGACAGCTGTATTTTAAACACCAAGACATAATGTTAAATACTCTGAAAAATTAGTTACTGGACACTTGAAGGTGATGGTTACTCTTGACAGTAATTTTTGTAACTCTCCAGATTCCAGATATAAAATAGAGAAATGCCCCACAAAACACACATATTGTCAGAGTACATTTTTAGGTCAACATATTGACCAACAAAATGGGAGAATGTGATAGTGGCTTGATACTGAGTAATTCACTGATTTGCAAACTGTTGGAGGATCAAAATACTGTACTGAGCATCTTAAGATCTTCTGCAGGTTCCAAGTTATCAACTGATGTTCCTGGGGTGATTTATATTAGAGGAGGAAAGGCAAGACAAGATGAGACAAGACAAGACCAGACAAGACCAGACAAGTGTTTCTCACTTTTCTTAAGGCTCATTCTTCTTTTCTTGCATAGTTAGGTTCATTTAACTTCCTTACTTGAACCAGAAAGTGAGGTTGGTAAAGATAGGACTCATCTTTGAGGGTGTTCTCAGTGTGATAAAGAATTTTCCAGACATCAGATAAACCCAGCTTTAAGTTTGGTGTTATTACATAGTGCTATCCATGTGAAAGGATGTTTCTCTGGCTTTCAACGTTCTGTTCTGGAAGGATTTATAAAAGCCCTTCCTCTCCCCAACCCCCCCCAAGTGATGCCTGGCTAACTCATATTTATATTTCACAGGATTGAGTGCATTGAAAGAGAAAAGACTTAATTAAATGGTCAGTGATGAGTTGCAAGAAAAAAAGCTCTGGAGATAGCACAAAATAAAGCACTTTCTGAGGCCGAGATCTTGCAGCATACACACCAGGAGGCAACTGAACCTGACCAACTTGAACCTGAGCAGCTTAAGCCCCCTATGAACATTTATAAAGCTGAGCAACAATAAGAAGCAAATGGAGATGAGTGTTTGCAGATCTATCTTGCTGTCACAGCAATGAGAAGGAACTAAGTGGCATTTGTTTCAGTCATTTTTTTTTGCTATAGGGTAGAAAAAAGATGACACTCTGTTGCATAAAAAGTTCCAAACTTAACCGACCAAAAGATTTCATCCCTGAGGAAATATGTGCACCCCGCCTGTCAGAATACACCAGTCATCACTCAGGGAAAAACTTCTTCTTGGATGATATCACAGCCAGACTTTATTGCCTATTGTTTGGAGATAAATAGCTGGTTTTCTGTCTTGAGGAGTGGTGAGTGGCTTTCAGAGATTTCCTCGGGAAAGGATTTTAGAATGGAAGCTAAATCATCTGCCTTTCCCTGGGTTATATTTTGTAAGCAAGTCAGACTACATTCTTATGATTTTTAAAACATTTAAAGTGCATTTTTATTGCTTTTGACTTTTTTTTATAATAAAAGAACAAGAAATAATAAATTACAATGTATATAGACTGAAGCCCTTCCACAAGCTACTTTAACATGTTGCTTTCTTGCACCACAGCAGTCTCCAACTGTTTTAAATATTGAAGTTTCAAGGGTTACAGCCTATTAGAAAAAAACCAGAAGCTCAGACGAAACCACTGTGGGGATGTTTTAAGACTCCTTTTCTAAGTCTCAACATTCCTTGCGGCTAAAGGAATGAATGTAATCCCTATTAATAAATAAAAATTATTTCTAAACTAACAAACTGTGTTGACTCAAAACATCTGCTCACACAACTCATCAGCCAGACATGAGACCTGGGCTCTGTATGTGTTCATTTCTGTTGGACTCCTGTTGGACAAAGGAGTATGGAGCAGTTCTCTAATGGGATCTTGGGTTATGGCAATTGGATATGGAAATCTCTCACCAGGACTCTCACATTTGCTGAAATGCTTCAGTCCCTGAACTAAGGAGAACTTTGACTTTTACCCCAGTATTTCCTGACAGAGGGTCTCACTATCTTTGGACTGTTTTTCCAAGGCCTGGGATTAAAAGGGTGTTCTCCTGCTTAAAAAAGAGGAAACTCAAATAGAGGCAGCCAGCTTGCAGGATCAAAAGCTGGATCTTTTCCCAGGTAGAAGAGGACAGGCTGAGAAGGTTGCATAAGAATTGTGTGCTAAAAGATGGTGAAACAGGAGGGAAAGCACAAGGGCATGGACATAGGACCATTCACATTTAACCACAGAAGGTGAGAGCTAGCACATGGATGTGCAAAAAAGTAAAATCAGTTCCCTATGGTAAGAGCCAAATAAAGCTTCATTTACATAAAGATCACTTAGGGAGATAAGAATTGCCTTAAAAGGTGAGAAAGGTGGGAGCAACTGAAAGTAAGTGGAGAGGACAGTCTGCCCTCTGCCCAAGGAAATAGCCGTGTGCTGCAATTAGCTAAATGGTACATGCCTCCTGCCTTGTGATTGTGTTGTGGTTCTGAACCACTTCTTGGCTTACTGCTGTTTCTACTGGCAAAAGTTCTGAATAATAAAAGCTATTCTTTGGACTGCCAACAAGAATTTCCTTTAGTTTTTGGTGCTGAACTATATTTTCAATGAAAACATCTAGCTTTTATTTCTGGAATAACAGCAGCAGACAACTATATCACAGCCAGGGATTTATAACAATGCTTTATTCATGGGGATCGATCTTTTAAGCAGGATTTGCTCTCCTCTCCACAGCCTTGCTCCCATCAACATGTTCAGCATAGGAAAGATGAGCTGGGGGGGAGGCAGTTCTTACACACTGATGCTTTTTGAGTTGGAAACAGTGATTAAAAATACCATCTCCTTTCACGAATATTATGTAGCAACAACAAATCCTGCTCCTTGCCTCCAAACAAAACAAAAGCCCTTCCTCAATGCCAAGGCAGCTGGGAATCTTGGTGCTTTCCCCAAGCTTTTCAGTAGTTGGTTATGAGTGCCTCACTGCTCACCAGCACTCAGGCTGCCAGAGACCAAGAGTCACAAATCAATAGGGTTAAGTGGATTCACTCTGTGTTTGCCTGCACACACACATCCTAACCTCCCCCTGCCTCCCCACCTGCTCTGCTCTTACCTCTCCCCGGGGGATCACCATTGCCTGCTTGTCTAGGCAAGCTCCAGAGATTGAAGTTGCCAGAGGGTAAAGAGAGAAAAGCTTTCCTGCTGATGGGAAGGGGCTCTGAAAAGTGACTTGCCCCATGCTAAATAGAGGGGAGAGGTAGCAACTAATGCAATACCATCCTCTGCTAGATGACGTGGGACTACTGACACTGTCTGATGACAGCTTGTAAAGATTCTTTGCCTTTTTAATCAGCATCAGACATACCATGGGGAGCAAATGCATGAGCATATGTCTGGTCCTGAGGACAATGCAGGTGTTACACAGGGGACTCCCATTGGAGGAGGGGAAACACAGTGTCATTCGGAGTGCTGTTTCTGAATTGCAATCGCTCAGAAGCACAAAAAGGATTAATAGTAGGATTAATTAACTCAACTATTGATTTCAGACACACGTTTTTGTTTAATGTTAGTAGAACAGATATGGTTCATAGCTGGTGAGCACTACAGCAGAGACAGCATTTGCAAGACTTTTCCCCCTCTTGCTCATTAGCTAAATCTTAGGAGCAGATTTCTTATGCTTATTTCTTATTTCCTACTCCTGGGGGAGGGTCTCCTCCTACATAAAGTCTGGATGGGTTACTCTCATCCTGTTCTCTGTCCCATCCTGTTGCTGACAGGTATACTGTCAGCATCTAATTGATGACCTGGAGAAAAGTGGGGACATACCCACAGAAATACTATATAGAAAGCTGTCAGGGAGGGAGGGAAGAAAAAGAACGGTCATGATAAAATTAGGTTTGGACATACATGTATAACCATATACACAGTATTTCATCTAACCAGGAGAAAAGTTAACAAGGGGAAAAGTTCAAATACATCCTTCCCTTGTCTCCATGTACATGAAGATCTATGACAGTGAGAGAAGACAGGATATGGAACAGGGAGGCATTAAGACATTTTAAAGTAGTTTCATCACATGGAACATGAAGTCTGTTCAGGGTCCTGAGTTACTTCTTTACCAAATTAATCTGCAAAGGACTTTCACATAACTAGCTCTTACAAAATCACTCTGCTCATGAGCAGATGGATGTAAGGGCTAAAAATAAGTGTCAAAGGTGATGAAGAACATACAATCTGTGGAGTCACCAGGTGACACCCATAGAGATGCTGGCACCTTAGATGATCCCAAACTGGGCCAGCTCATGCAGTTCCAGATGGCTGAAAGCTTCCCATGGGCAAATCACTGTGATATCTGCAAAAGAGAAATAATGAGAAATGGGTTCTGGTCACTGGACTTCTTGGGTTTCTTTTGTATTAATAGGAAGGCTGATATACTCATGAAACATTAGCAATGGGAAGAGCAAGAAGAAAGAGACTCCACTTGATGCTTAAATGACCAGATGAGCTCTTCAAATCTAGTACTACCTAACAGACCAAACCAGATAAGTGTATTTTTTTCCTGTGCTATCTTTCTTGGTGAGCAGAAGCAAACTGGCATTTCCTGTCATCTCTTCAGTGACTGTATAGACTGGTGTGAAAATTCATCCTGGTTATGAGGCTTCTCCTTTTCTTATATACTGCCTGCAGTCAAATTATGAAGAGATGCTGAGTAATTTGTTCTATAACATTCAGGTTCTGTAACTCATTGATAAGAGCAGTTGATATTGGTAGCTAAGAAGTTCTGGCTACAGCTCATTCAGTGCATGTTTCTCAATCCCAGACGGATGCATAACAATCTTAAAATTAGGATTCTGGTGATAACACAAATACTTAGCCAGCTGGGATCTAGTTCCTGTGATTTTTGGTATTAAGAAATTAGTATTTGGCTTTTCTTTGAGACCCTCATTCTGCTGAAATTCTTAACCAGAGTATCAGCAGAAAACAAAGGCAAACAAGCACATTTGCAGCCAAATGAAAGTGTTCAAAAATTGAAGCATGCTTAAATAGCCTTTCTGCTTTGTAGTGTGTGTAAGCATAAGAACAACCATGGTAGCTTGAGGAGGGAGCACTCGACTTCTCTGGCAGTCCTGAGGGCTGAAGAGAGGCCAGAGAGCCAGAGAGGCTACCCCTGGCAGTCCTCTCCCATCCTGAAGCATTTGAGTTAAAGCAGGGCATGACAACAACATCCTGCAGCACTTACCTGTGCCCAGTCCCTCCATTCCTGGGATGTCATCTCCAAATCTAGGGAAGAAAAGAACAGAGGTGGGGTGAGTTTGAGCCAGCAGCACCTCGAAATGGCAGCTGCCCTTCACCCCCAGACAGGGAAGAAGCGTGGACAGGCAGTGGACAAGAAGGAGAATCCCGGTGGGAGAGCTGATGGAACAACATAGCAGGGGTGGGGGGAGTGGGGGCAGGCAGGGAGAAGCCTTCTGGCTCCTTGGCCAAGGGAAGATGGAACCTCAGGAGCCCAGCTTAGTAGTGGGAAGCAAGACAACTACTGTGGTTTCTTGTCTTTCCAAAATGCTCTTACCCTCTTACTCCTTTTTTAGGAGGCTTGCTCTTGAACTGCCTTGTTTGCCTCTGCTTGAATTTGGGAGGTCCCTTGCGTGGTGTGGTGGGACCAGTTGGAGCATCTCCAGTGGTGAGGTTGGCAGGAGGGTTCTCACTCATGGCTGAGCTGCTGTGTGTGTTAGGCGAAAGCCTCGCTCAGATCCCTCTGTCTGCAAGACAATGGCAGGGACTAACACAACACTCTGCTTATTGTTTCTAGGTATCAGTAGTCTGGTGACAGAATTCTGAGAACTATAATGGTGACAGGACTAAAGATGAAGTTATCAAACATCAAGAAAGATCACAACGTATACAAAGTAAGAAGGGTGGCATTGCCTTTCAACCAGTGTGCTTGAATTAAGTTGCAAAACAAAGGACATCTGAGCTGAGGACTGATTCAGGATATGACTCCTAGGGGCTACAAAGATACACTGAAGGCTTTGGAATTGTCATGATACATGTCACCTGTTCTTACACTTGTGCCTAAGCAGTACCTTTTGGACACTGCTGGAGATGAGATGCTGAGCTAAATAGGCCCTGAGTTTGGGTGCAGCTGCAATTAAGCCTTGTGTTTTTCAATACCAACCTTAAGGGAAATAGCACACGAGCTTTAAAAGATTTTAAAGAAGGATAAGGTGAAACACTGTAGCCTCTGTTAGACAGAAGCTAATTTCTCATGATTTAAGAGACTGAAGTCCATAACTTTACTCAGGGTATATCCATTTTGGTACTTTTCATAGAATCATAGAAAGTTAGGGGCTGGAAGGGACATCATAAGATCATCTAGTGCAAACCCCCTGCCAGAGCAGGGTCACCTACAGGAGGTCACACAGGAACACGTCCAAGTGGGCTTTGAATGTCTCCAGGGAAGGAGACTCCACAACCTCCCAGGGCAGCCTGTGCCAGTGCTCTGTCACCCTCACAGTGAAAAAATTCTTCCTCATATTTATATGGGACCACCTATGCTCCAGTTCATAACCATTGCCCTTTGTCCTACTATTAGTCACCTCTGAGAAAAGTTTGATTCCATCGTCCTGGTGCTCGTCCCTTACATATTTATAAACATTGATGAGGTCACCCCTCAGTCTCCTCTAAGCTGAAGAGACCCAGCTCCCTCAGTCTTTCCTCACAAGGGAGGTGCTCCACTCCCTTCATCATCTTGGATGCTCTGTGCTGGACTCTTTCAAGCAGTTCCCTGTCCTTCTGGAACTGAGGGACCCAGAACTGGACACAATATTCCAGCTGCAGCCTCACCAGGGCAGAGTAGAGGGGGAGGAGAACCTCTCTTTACTTACTAACCACACCCTTCCTTTTGAGCATTATATTACATGCACTGACCTCCTCTGCACCACACTGAACATGAACCAAGCTCCACTTCATGGGAGATTAATTAATTACCAGGAAGCAATTCTTGTGTGGGAGACATCTCTTTTGCCTTGGAGGGTGGAATGGCTGAACTCAGAACCCTTTCCTTCCTTCCTTCCTTCCTTCCTTCCTTCCTTCCTTCCTTCCTTCCTTCCTTCCTTCCTTCCTTCCTTCCTTCCTTCCTTCCTTCCTTCCTTCCTTCCTTCCTTCCTTCCTTCCTTCCTTCCTTCCTTCCTTCCTTCCTTCCTTCCTTCCTTCCTTCCTTCCTTCCTTCCTTCCTTCCTTCCTTCCTTCCTTCCTTCTGTCTTTCCTTTCCAGAGAGGACAGCAATAACTCTCATCAGTGCCCAAGGGGAAACTTCCAGCTCTTTGTCAAATTTTGTGCTAATTAGTATACTAGAATAGTCTGACCAACTGCATTTATGGAACAAAATTGCCAGCTTTGCATTCCTTCTTGGAAGTCACATTATTCCCCATGACTTTAACATAATTCCTATCTCCATGTGTTTGTCCCAGTGCAGCCAGGCTAATGGGATCGCTGATGGAATTAACTGCAGGATTTGGTACTAAAGCCTAATCCCATTATGTTGCCATAGTGCTCTGGCCTAATCCTCAACATCACCTGCGGTGACATTCCGGACTTTTAATCTCAGAACTATAAATGCCATCAAAAATGGGTATTTATTTTCCTTCTTAGTCTGAAGACTGTTCACGTCTTTCATGGTCTTGAAATAGCCAGAGTGCCAGAAAGCAAAACCTCAGATGCAAGGAGAAACAGCATCCAAGCAGTCCTGTGTAATTTCCACACCAATGTAAGGAGAAGACCCATGTTTCTTTATCTATGGCATCCTGGGAATACTTCACCCCTGACATCTTTCCATCTGTGCTAGCAGTAGAATGGATCCTAGTGAAAGCACCTAGAGGGATGTTAGTTCTTCTGTTTCTTGCAGCTGGGCTCCTGTGTCAGCTGTAGTATCCTGAGCAGGAGACTGGACAGGCTCCAGCAGCCCCAAATGGAGTAGCAGATGGTTGTGTCTGCAGCTGAAGTACGCACAGATGCTATTCCCCCGCTTGTAACACAACATTTCCTAAGCACACGCTGGGCCCACAAAGGGATCAGCTCAAATTGTAGAAGTTACTTATTTAGCTGCCATCCCTGCAACACCTGAACAATTGCCCAGTATTTACAGTTTTATCCTCACAGCAAGGTGGCAGGACAGGTAAACACTGCCACCTCCATCTTTTACAGACTGGGAAGGGAGGTGCAGTGATTGGCATGACCTGGACTGCACAGCTGGGAGAAGTGGCAAAATCTTTTGACTCAGAGGTTTTAAGAGACAAACTGAGAGCTGAAGGCAGTTTGGCTCCAAACCACTGAGAGAATTTGGTGCCGGAATTCAGATGGTACTGCCTTACAACCAAATGCTTTGCACCAGCAAACTGCTCCATGGCATGTCTGCTAATGTCCCAAAGCATAGCATTCTACCTCTGCCTCAGGTGCAGTTCTCTTCAGTAGGGTGTTTGTCAGTGCTAGATATTCCTGCTGAATTACAAGAGATACACATCTAGCTCTAAGCACTGTATTCATTTGACATGCCAAGATACCTGGCATACCTCCCAAGAGCAACTCCCAAAAGTACAACAGAAGAAACAAACCTGGTAACAGATTTCCAATCCTTTTGACTGGCACCTGAAACTTATAAGATGCATTTGAGCTCCATCTCCAGGTGAGTTCCTGTCCTGTTTCACCAGCTCCTTCTGTCTGCAGAATGGTACCTTAACTACAAACACATCTTTGAGGACCAACTTCTCTTAGATCCATGTCTTGCCCCTGGCCTTCACTCAATAGAGAAAAAGCTAATGAGAAGTTTCCTTCTCCCTAAAGATGAAGGAATTGTATCCACCCGTCATCTACTTGATAACCCAGGTTTTTGGCAGGAAAATGATATACCCACATCACACTTCATCCTCTCTTTCACCTGCATGAATTCCAGAAAGAATATTCAATTAAACTAAAAGGGACAATTCCAACTTCTTCCTTTCCAATCTCCCATTACCTATTCTCTCTGTATATCACCAAAAAAATTATAGAGGTTGGAAAACAATCTCAGTGCCACATAGCAGCCCCCATCTTGCAGCAGGAATAAAGCTGCCCTCCCACCATCGATCTGGTGGTGCCTGCTTGCCTTCACATGCAGACAAAGATATCTCCTTTCATGTTGAAGATGGCCCTGCCCCACAACATGGGAACTGCCCCAATTCCCACACCTCAGGAATCAGCTGCCCCTGCACACAGCCAGACATGAGTGAGCAGGCACTCCAGAATCAAAAATGTGAAAGAAACTTCCACAGCAGCTTCCCAGGGGAATTTCCCAGCCTTTTGCCTCCCCATACCTGGGTACTTGAATAGTCCTTGGTACCACACCAAACAGATGCCTTGACAAAAATTTGATGAGACAGAATCTTCTCTAGGTTTCTTCAAGTGAAGTGTTGCCTCCCCCAGTGCTTCCTGGGCTGCCAGAACTCCTCTGCTGCTGCTGGCACTGAGTTGCAGCTCCCGGATGAGAGCTGATGATTGTGGATGCAAAGGCTATTGAGAAATAAGATATTCTTCCATGCACTTCCTCTGCCCCCTCATCTGATAAGGTGTTACCTAATTGCCCCTGGCAGGATCTCTGCCTCAGTCCAGTCTTTAATCCTCTGGGTAAGAGCTTTTCTTGCATGTGAATGCTAATTATACCTAATACACAGAAATGAGCTTATCCCAATCGCGTCAGACATCCCACCTGTGGGGTCCTGGCCAGGTTAATAATCCTTCTTTTAGTTTTCTTTGAACTTAAAGAGGCTTCAATGCTACTGACAAATGGTGACTCTTTAATCTGCCCTCTCCTTAATCTCTGATTGTCCATGGAAAATTTCCCTGACAGATAATTCAGATGCCTCACTTGAGCTTCTTCAAACACATTAAGTGTAGGATCCTATCTTCCCCTGTCTGAAACCTTAAAAAACACAGACTTCTCCATGCATGCCTGTCTTCATGATGCCTCAGGGTGTCAGACATGGAACCCCTGTGGGATGTGGCTTTCCATCCAGTGATATGCTGGGAGAAGGCAGCATCTTGAAGGAAACAGCCTTGCTGTTACATTCCTCTTGATGGAGTTCTGGCATGCCCAGCTCTTCAGCTCTCATGAGAGTCACTAGCATCATCCTCACAGCCAGGCTTTCAGCAGGGAATATTGTATCCAGTGCAAGATGCCTGTGAGGAGTCTCTGCTCCAGTCTCAGTTGCTTGAGCCAGAAGAAGTCTGCACAGGTTCAGCTCCTTCTGATCCTGTGTTTTACCCAGGATATCAGAGCCTTTGTTCTAGCAGAAGTTTTCAGACCAAGAACAAAGGAAAGAGGACACACTCTAAAAGACAATAGTTAATTTCAAGCAGAAATATATTCCTACAACTATTTCACAGCTGGGGATCCTTGGAAAGACGATCCCAACTGAAAGAAGGGATACACCAGAGGTACAGCATCACACAATATAAACTCCTCATCAACGTGCCCTGCGTGCATGGCTGAGCATCAGGGTGGGACACACGAGCTGCCTGTCCCAACTGCTCCCCAGGATCTCCCCCTGGCACTGCTTGCACGCAGCTGGGGACACAGGTCAAGGGGGTGACAGCGATCCCCAGCCTGGGGGTGCCCAGCATGAGAAAGCGAGTGGCCCTAGAGGGAGCAGAGCTTTGAGACAAACCACTGCTGCACCACTTGCTCTAATGTTAGAGGAAAGAGAAAACAAGCACCCAAGAACCACAATTCACTCTCTTAGCTACAGGGTCTGTTTGCATTCTCCAAGCACAAACTTCTGAGTTTTTTCCCTATGGGGTTTTATTAAGACTTTTCTCTCCTCTGGGTTTTGCAGGCAGCCCCTCTTTCATCCCCCCTGCCACCCTCCTTATGGCTTTGAGATGAAAATACTTACAGTGCCAAGGGCTCCTCTTGCAAATCATTCAACTCTCGTCCTCTAGTCTGTGCAGAAAGGGTCTCGAGGTATCTGTTCTCCTCCAGATATACCCTGCCACCAGGTGACACCAGGACACCAGTCGTGGGCGGGCCCCCACACGGGGTGGGGAAGGGGGGGATGGGATTTGTGGGGAGTGCTGTGATCCCGGCAGGCACAGCTCCATAGACCCCCAACACGGTTCTGAGGGTTGAAATGCCCCTTTCTGCAAGAAAAGGTTGTGGCTTCTCTGGAGCCCCTGAAGGGAGATCTCTGGGGAAAAAAAACTCTGGAGGGGGGAAAAAAAAAAAAAAAAAAGACCATCACCTGCCCTTTGAGCAATGAGCACACACACACACAGGGAAAGGAGGAATTTGTCCTAATCACTGCAGCTCCCTCTCCTGCACTGGTGAACACACAAAGAGGCTTCCAGCAAAGTTCTCAACCGTGCTGCAAGATTCCAGACACACCTACGAGAGCAGTGCATGAGGGCAGTCTGGTGCTGAAAGGAGCTGAGTACACTTAAGGAAATCATAGAAAATGTTGCTGAGATGTTGCACAAGGACCTGGTGAATATTTAGCTGCATCCAGCGGATGGGATGGTGGGCGTAGAAGTGGAAATCTTTGTGTTGCACAGAGGTGGCCAAGTCATCAGGGTGGTCTGTTGCCTCTGAGATCCAAGGTGCTGGGCTGAGGGTAACAGCTAGGTCTGTGTGGGAACTGGTAGCATCACTGCTGTGAGGGTGCTGTCTGAAAAGGGAAAGAGATGATTGCTCAGCCGAAACACCGACCCAACAGAACTCCATGGGTGGTAACATACACTGTTTTATCAGGGGCTTTGTATCCCTAATGTGTTTTAATAGCCCATCATAATTGCTTGGGACACAAGTGTCAGAGAGTTGGAAAAAATAGGAGGAATTGAAGGATGAAAAGAAAAGGTCCAGGGCCCTGCCAGAAGGTACTGGAAAATCATCCTCATCCTCCAATGCAGAAGCACAGCACTTCAGTATTGGACTAAAGATCTCTGGCTCAAGACATAAGCACAGGACAATGTAATGATCTTCTGGGGTCCATTGGGTCTGGTGAGGTGCCACTCACTCATTCTCATTGAACATCCAGCTCACAATGTGAGATCACGACTGCTAGAGCTGATTATGGTCCAAGAAGAAGGAGATGCACAAGGAGCATGAGGACAACATAGGAGCAGAAGGAAACTGAGTTGTGGGTTTTTGTAGTAGTGGATGAGCTTTACCTTGGGGTGAGGTTGGAGGAGGGGATTTTGGAGCAGAAAAGTATGTGTGACTGAGAAAGGACAGGCTGTCTCTGACATGACAGATCCTGGCAGTGGGGACTGGTCCTGCATTGCTTTGGTGCTGAGCAAGAACCCCACAGATAAGGCCCCTGGCTTTTCAGATGGCTGAAGTTAGATTAGATAAATCCCTCAGTGAGACTCCTAGTTGACGTTTTAAAAAATCGATTAGGTCTTAGCCTTTGAGGAGAGAAGCTGGGACATAAATCCTGGATGTAGCCAAGGGGCATTCAATCTAGCAGAGAAGCAGCAAACACATTTAGTGTTCCCATGTGTTTGAGGATGATCACACAGCTTTTGGAAGCTTGTGCAATAATTTCTGGGCACAGAAAAGAGAATAGAGGCAGCACTGTGTTGGCATTGCCTCTTCCCTGTGAAGACTGGAGCTTGTACACAAATGCATGTAGATTGATTGCACTCAGCAGCTCCTGACAGCAGAAGTGATTACTGTGGGCAGGGACCTGCTTGTATAGCTATAAAGAGGTGCAGCCTGCTGGCAACAGACTCCACTCCCATCCCCGCTGCTCATTCCCATGCCTCCATCTGCTGCAGACAGGTTTCCAGGGGCTCTCCCTCCCTCTCTGCCTTCTTCTTTGTAGGTATAGTTCCTGGAGAAATCAGCTTTACAGCCCCCTATTCCTCTTTCCTGAAATGTAAAAATTTGCATTTTTCCCAAGCTGTTTGTTTTCAAAACACCCCATTCGTTTTCCTGTTTCCCCAACACAATCTGGCTTATTTCTCTTTAACAAAAGTGAACACGAAGGAAAAAAGTTTCCATGGTGTCACATGAAGGTATTTTTTGACCTCTGATAAACATGTCAGAAACTCCCTAGAGGGCCCTGCTTATCATGTTCTTTCTTGTCTCTCATTATTATCAGGTTGTTTCACTCTCTCCTTCTCTCTCTCCCTTCCCCTCACACAGTGAATGGCATTTGCTTTGCTGGGATGCGGATGTGCGGCTCCTTTGCGAAGGAACAAACACCAGCTTTGTGTCCGTGCCTGGAAGCTACTCCAGATGAATGACAAGTTCTACCCAGGGACCAAGTACCTGATCCCTGATCCCTCACTGCCCCTGCCCAGGCTCTTCCTACCCTGGCCCCAGGAAGCCTGTGGCAGCCTTTTGGGTCACATCAGTTGCCACGCAATCCAGACCAGAGCTTAACCAGAAGCTCTGGGATCCAACAAGTAACAGAAGTGCAGTTCTGGTGGCCCCAGAGGAAAACCTATGAGTTTTGTTACCTCTAGCCAGATTCCATGGAATCACTTAAAAACATCTCCAAGGTTTCTGACCCTATTTATGAGTTGCTGTAGCCATAGTAACTGTACTTATACTAGAAATAGCAGCTCACTTGAGTGACAAAGTAAACACAAGTTTACAAGACAGTGACTTTTCCAGGGGCTGGCTAAGCTCATGGGGCTGTGGGAGGAAATCCCAGCTGAGGCTCAGACTTGGGGATGCACCAGACACAGACTGTGGCTGACATGGTCCACAATAACTATTTTGAAATGTAACTCTGCAATCTTTTGCCAGATGCTTGGGAGACTTTGCGTCTTCCTGATAGGACTTTCTCACTTGCCTCACAGACACACCTGACTGAAAACAAGCAGGGAATTTCCCAGGCATGTGCCAGGCAGCCTACTAAATGCCTCTGAGTTCCTGATGAGAGGAGAGCAGTAGGACCTGGGTTTGAAATGAGATTATCTGTTTGTCATGTAGAAGGTCAGTGAGGTTGTCAAGTCAACATCATTTTGATGAGAAACTTATATTAAGGTCAAAAGAAAGTTCCCATGCTGTAACCCTCCTTTCCCAATACCCACTATGTTACTAAGTCGTCAGTCATTTTGTGGAAGTGAAAAAGGGAAATGGATAAAGAGGATTTGGATTTACCTGACATAGATATTTAGCTGTTGGAATACATGAAAATTATCATCAAAGATGCAGAGAAGGCATCCTCATGAAGAGTTCTGTCATTCTTCTTCATGAAACCATGTACCACAACTCTGGTGTCAGGATTAAGCATCTGTAACAGCCTGCAATAAACTGGGTGTGCTGATCTGGGGAATCTTTGCCTGCTGCCTGACACAGCAGATGTATCGAGTGTCTCCGAGCTCAGCTTGCAAAAGAGACTGCTCTCAAGTCTCACTTCCACTGGTGGCCTGGAGTCTGCTCTGGTGATGGGGCAGAGATTAAAGAAGATGAAGCCTGGTTTTCTGCTGCTGGGACTCCAGAGAGAGATTTTGATGGTCAGTCTGGAGGAAAGGATCCTTTTAGGAGACATAAGTCAAGCAGTAAGGTTTAGCTGAACTATCAGCAATGGCCCTGCCTGTGTCAGAATCTGAGTGCCACTGGGGACATGACCAATTCTACAAGCCAATTGCCCGTTTCTGATGTTTCTTAAGGAAAATTGGGGTCCCTCTTTTCCTCAGTAAGTCACAGGTTCTCCATTTGTGAGTGTTAGAACATCACTAGAGGCCCCAGGCTTTTAGGTACCAGTGTCTGAGGACATGCTGAGACTTTTTATAGCAGATGATATAAAACCCATGTAGCGTGTCATACCCTTGATAAATTATCAGAAAACTACATTTTCTTCTGAGCAGTGAGTCTGGTTTTTCTTGGAACAAATAGCTGGGTCTTAGCATCTAATACTCACAAGACTGCTACATTGATATGATTTTGTTAACTTACAAAAACTTCTCCTTGAATGACATAAATAAATAAATAAAACAATGTGGGGTTTTTGTTTGATTTTTTGTTTTGTTTTGTTTGTTTTAGATAGCACTTTTCACCTACAGATCTCAAAGACCATTACTCTATTTTTATAACCCCTATTTGCAAATACGGAGGCCTATGGACATATACAAGTTCATACACCTGCAGATGAGAACTGGCCATCCAGATATCTGCAGTGGAACTGCTGAGTTTGGCCATGAAGCACAAAAGGTCAGTACTTTATGATTGCTTTGTGACTCATTGTGTAAGAGCATTCCTCCCCTCCCTCGTTGCTGAGTTGTCCCATGTGAAAAGAGTAACATTATTCCATGTAATTTCTGTGCACTAATTTCCTTGGTGTCTGCATCCAAACTGCTGGTAGTGCTGCAATGAGATTGAGTTCGTTAGGTAATTTAAAAAAACCTTCCTCTCTTCCCTATTTTAACCTTAATGTGATTAAAATATTTCTGTTTTTTTTTCTTTTATAAGATTATTTTCCTCCTGACTGCCATTTACAGAATGTGCTCAACATTAATCCATTGAACCATGTCCTAACATTTTTTCCCTTTTTGATCAAACTCAGAAGTTAACTTTTTGTCTGCCAGAATGTAGAGCATGTTGTTGCTCTTAAAAATGTACTCGAATAACACTTTTTACTGTATTGTCTCAAAGGTTTTGCTTAGATTTTTTCTTTTTCTATAATTGATTTCTTCTGTGTGAATTACATACCATATATCTGTAAGCAGTGATTAAATGATCTGCTAGCACGCACGAAGAGTCATCACACATTGAATTAAACAGAAAAGTAATACAGCCTTGTTTAAAAGAAAAAAAAAAAGGAGACCACAAGAGGGTGTTTCTATTTAACTGGGAATCAGATAATTTCATAGCTTTATTCAGTTTAAAACAGTGAAGCAAATGATTCAGTGTCACTGAGCTCAGAAGACAAAACTATACACAAGTCAGCTCCAGATGTCTTCTTTGCTGGCTGCTTCCTTTCTCATCTTTTTTTCTGAAAGATCAATTCTTTCTCCTAGGCAACCAGCAGCCCGATAAAGAAAGGCTTTTCTAAAACATTTTGGTAAAATGTTTCTTTCTTCTTCTGAAGGAGACACATCCCTTCTTATGGCTTTCACACCATGCTACAGACATACTCTACTTCCTCCTTCTACCAGATAAAAAAGCACTGCTGTGCAATCTCATTTAGTTCATCTCTTTGCCACCATTATTATTTTTTTTTTTTCCCATGTAGCAGCTGAGGCTTTCAAACAGAAATGATTGCTTCTGGGGAGCATCTTGCTCTCTCCTTGGGAACATTCAACTAATGGGCAATAGAGGTAGCTCTTCCTGCTCCATTATCTTGTCTCTTGGGTGACTGCTCACCTCCCAGACACATGGATTCTAAATGCTTTAGCTGCCATGTGATAGCAGATCCCTGGTGGAAATAACTGTGGAAACAGAAAAGCCAGGGGATGAAAATACAATTTAAAAAAAAAAAAAATTTTTTTTCTCCTTTTATTTCTCAGGAATATTGCCTGGCAATAAGCCTTATCTTCTCCCCTCAGGATCTTGCACATGCGTAATGTTTAAAGTTGTAATTTTTCTTTATAGTCTTTTATTGCCATATACCTTTCTTTTAGTTTAGAGCCTCTACTGCTTTCCAGTGGAGGTATACACCTCTATAAGGTGAATTAGCATAACTCTGTGCCAAGAACCTGGAACTGCAGCCCACTTCTGGGGTCTAGTCATGCATTATAAACACATCACAGACTAAGTGAACTTTTTAGGAGCCTTCGCTGCATGTTTGGCAAACACATGTTGCACAAGGGATGTTCTGATAGTTTCATATACACAGATTTCTTCATGGGATCCATAGCTGATGGCGTACTTTGACTGTAATGGTGAACGGTATTTCTAGAGAAAAATGAAAACTAAGGAAGAAGAGAGAGAAAAAGAGGAACTTTTCCTTAGTGACCTGCTGGAAAGGGCAATATTATGGTCCCATCCTTCTCTGAGAGCTGTCTCCAGTGCAGAGGTGATGAAAACAAAAATGATGAGGATAGCGTTTTCTTGCCATGCTTTCCCTTAGTATTATATACTTTTCATCAGGACCCACTCAATTCCCTGATGGTTATTCCTGGTTGTGACTCTATCAGCTCTGGGAGGAAAATGCTCATCATGTGCAAACACTCCTTCCTGGTTAAGATTCTGTGAATAGATATTAGATAGAATTTACTAAGAATTTAAATAGCTGTTATCTGCTTTATTGAGCACCACATTTGTTTTTCTCTTTTATCTACTAAAGTCTACAAAACAAGAGATAAAGAAGAAGGAGGAAGGGTAATTCTCACACTCTGTGCTTTCCATCAGAATCCACAACAGTGCTGTGGGGGTTTGCAGAGGGAGGGAGGTGAAAGCAATAACATGGGAACAGCACCACTGCAATAAAGGAAAAATGTTGCCACAGAGACGCTGATGATTACTGCCTCCAGACTTCAGGGAGAGATTTTGTAGCTGCAGGCAGCATGCCTTGAGCACTGTTAAGGCTAAAAGCAGCAAGGCACGTAAGGAACCTAAGAGACAGTGGGAGCGTGGACACAGCCTAACATTGAGCCATGAATTACAGTATAAAATCAAGATCTCTGTTGAGGGGACTGTTTAGCACAGGTAGGGCAGGCTGCACCTGGCAAGAGAGATTGTTTAAGGCCAGCAGAGGAGAAGGATGCCACAAGTCTCCTAATTTAGTCCCAGCTTCAGCTCTGATTGTTCTGAAGGAAAGGTACCAGACAAGGAGGAGTGCTTATATAAATACCTCCTAACACCCTGCCTGGTGATAAGCTTAGGGCTGAGATTTGATTACACTTGCTGAGATTTGACCTTATATAACCACCTGTTCTCTGAGAGTTCCTAAAATAATCCACTCCTCTCTCAAATCCAGCTCTGGTGCGTGACTTCTCCACGACACCACCTCCAGCCAGATGCCATGACATCCACTGAGAAGGAAGGAAGGAGGGCACAAGCTGCTCTCTGCCCTGCTGGGCTCTGGACCACAGTGAGTGCAGAGAAGAGACCCCTGCTCTGCAGTGGCAGGGACCTTATTCCTCCCATCCGGCCCTGTCCTTTCACTCTACCCCTTCCACCTGCTTAACTTTCCCTCTAGTTTACTGGGCTTCTCTGTCCATGCTTAGTCTTTCTCAGGCTAGCCTCTGGAGGAAATTGGCTCCATTTTGCCCCTGCTCTCCCATCCCCAACCAAATCCCTTTCCTCTCTCTGCCTTGCTGTTCCACATGCTCCCCCAGGGAAGTTGAGTCATCCAGGAGTGACATGAGAAATCTTTACACCTTCAGCTGGAGATGGGGTTTATGGGATTAGCATGTTAACTGGCCTGAAAGCTGCTTAGACAAGCATTAAATCTCCAATCTTCTCTCCACCTTTCAAGGAGAGATGAAGCACCCTGTCACGTTTTCTGGGGTCAGCTCCTTGCCCAGCTGAGAGCCCTTAGGTCCTGTGGCTTGGTGGTGTGGAGGGATTGCCAGGGGACTGAGGAGCTGGAAACTCAACTAAACTCTTTCCAGGGGCTGTGTGGCTGCACCCCAAAGTGCCTTCTTCCTCCCTGCTCTCTGTGCTGAATATTGGCTCCCTTGCCTAGCACTGTGCCTAGCCCAGATCCCTTTCTTCCCTTCCCACCCCATTGGCTATACACTGCCTTGCAGTGCTTTAGGAGCGAGTGGCACTGAAAAGGACACAGACAGGCACCACGGGTGCTAGGCACTGCAGGACCAACCTTAGGATGCTGACTTTGAAAGCAAATTCTGGGGCACCTTGTGTCTGCATTTTATCCATGCAAGATCAATTCATGCTTCACAGGCTTCATCCCCCTGTTTATCCTGCTTAACTGGAAGAAGTAGAGAGCAATAGTCAGCAAAACTCCTTCCAACCAAGGAGCTGAGTGGTACCTCTTGATTCAGTGAATGCCCTCTCATATGGCAGGGAAAGGTCTCCTGTTTGAACTCTCTGATGTATCACCTTTCCCATGCTCACCACCTTGTGACTCCTTCAGGCCCGGATTCTATCCTCTCATACAGCCTCTAAGGAAATCTCAAACTAAGCCATGAGCAAATGGTAACCTCAGCCCACACATCCTAGCAGCTAAAAGGGTGTTTTGGTCTCCCGGTACAAATTAGGAAGTCTACTGAAATTTGAGAGTTAGTCCAGTAAGCACAGGAACCAAGACTAGAAGCTGATGTACATGATGCGGGGTCTTCATATGATGATCAGTTCCTCTAAGCTCCCCATGATTAACAGAGCCAACTCTTCACACTTTTCCCAGGCCAGAACTGTCCACAGGAACAATTTGAGCCACTGTAACCTGGCACTGCCATTGAAAGAATTTGTTGTGTCCTTTCCTCATGCCCACACATTTGTTTATGTAGACATATTTGGCCATTGTGAGACTTATCTGGCTTTAAAACTCACTAGCATATAATTAGGCATTTGATTACATATTTTTGCCAGGTATAATTTAAACTGAGCTCAGTGCTGTGTTCAGCTCAGTTATCCTGTGCTGGCCCACAGGGAGGGTTAGCGTAGGAGTGAAAAAGAGCAGCAGAGAGTAAACAAATTTCTCTTGGAGGTGAAGCTATTTTGTGGAAGCTTAAAATATTTCTGAGGGTACAATCCCTGCTAAATGGAAATCCATTGCCAGTCAGAGATATGCTCTGTCCCTTGAAACACATGAGGTTAGAATCAAAGTGCCACACACAGCCTAAATAAAAGTAATAGTGAGGCTGTGAGAATCTGTGCTCCTCTTCTGAGATCTGTCCATCCTTGAAGCAGAGCCCTCCTACTCAATTGTTTGCAACCTTTAAAAATTTGTGTACCATAAACATTTTCTAATGGACATGAGTATTTGGGGCAGTAAATTTAAGCCCACTAACAATAGATTTCCTTTGCTTATTTTGATTCTGCAAATGCAGCAAGAGCAGTCTATAAGTAATTGCAGATCCAGATTTGTTGGTTGCAAACCAGGGATCTAATTTGTTCTTAAATTCTGCACTGAGGATTGTCTGTTTGAAGGATTTATGTGACTGAAGAACCAAGTGGGCACTCTGAGAGTCCAAGTGAAAAAGAAAATCTGTTGATATTTCAGAGAGGAAGTGGTGTAAAATCTTTCTGATCATTTCAGCTTCCCTATAAAACGAGAGCTTGTTTTTCCTGAGGTAGCTGATCTTTGAAAATGCTTGTATGAAAATGGTTGGGAGTTGAGAACCATTATGTGATGAAGTGCAGCAGGTGGCATGTATTAAACAGGAAAAATGAGGTTCATCTGCAGTAACCCCCGTTTGCACACCCGCCACCCCTCCATGTATGCAGCAGTGCATTCGACCTGATTCTCCTCTTATTGTCATCGGTATAAATCACGTCCAGCTTTGAAACCCACTTTAATCACACCAGAAAAAATAAATAAGACAAAGCTGAAAAACAAAGCCCCCATCCCTCAGGCACAGCAGCACGTACCCACAGCCCGGAGCGGTGCGCAGAGAGCGCTCCCGCGGCCCCGGCCGCCTTCAGCCGTGCAAACAAAGCCCTGCGCGCCTCTGCGCAAGAAGGGCGCAAGACAAAGCGGGCAGACAGGCGGCCGGCGGAGCGCTGCAGCATGCGGGGCCGCGCAGGACCGCCTCTGCGAGTGGGCTGCTCTGCTGCTTCTGCTGGCGGAGGCTTTTTTTTTTTTTTTTTTTTTTTTTTTTTTTTTGCGTGTGAGTGTTATTTTTTTTTTTTTTCCTCCTCTCTTCACCAACTTCCTTCCTGCTCCGACTGCCGAAGCTGAGCGCTGAGAGCGGAGGAGAACCCCGGCTGCAGGCGCAGCTCACCCGGTGAGTACAACAAACCCGGGCGGGGGGAGCGGATTCACCCCCGCTCCCCTCCACTCCGGCCTCTTTCTCTCTCTCTCTCTCTCTTTCTCTTTCTGCCCCGGTGCCGCGCAACTTTGCGCCTTTGTTCCCAGGCAAGGCTTGCTCCTCTGCACAGCTTTGCCTCCCGCGGAGACGGAGCGGGGGGAGGAGGGGGGGGTCAGGTTCTGAGCTGTGGCGGGACTGAGGGACATAGCAAAGGGAGTGGCGGGGGGGTGACGGCGGGTGTAGCCCCCCGGCCATCCTGAGGGGAGGATGGGCAATGGTCTCCTTTCTGCCCTCCCACCCTACTGGGGGTGGGATGGAAGGTCAGGGTCGGGGGTGCTGGTGGGTCCGGTGGGTTTCTCTCCCATCACGGAAAATTGCTTCCTCCCGGCTAGACTCCCTTCCTGGAGATAAGATTTGGAAAGTGAATTTGACGCACAGAGGCGGTGCAGGTAAAACGATGGTCCTATGACCGTCGATCTTTGTGCCCCGTGGTGGCATGGGGGGGACGACAAGAAGATCCCCACCATCCACCCATATCTCCTGCCCCCCCGGCCTCCCTCTGCTGCAGATGCAAGGGCAGCCACCCACCCTCGGCACCGGCAGAGCCCAACCGAGAGGCCCTGGCACCCCTCAGCAGGGTGTGATTCTTCCTTCACCTCCTGCAGCCATCTTTCTGTGGCAGGGGGTCCCTAGCACTGCCCCTGCCCCTCTCCCTGCTGCTTTGTGGGTGCTGCCAAGCCTCAGCGGTGCAGGTGCTGTATGATTGCAGGGTTGGGGCTGCAGAACAGGAAGAAAAATGTGGTGGGGCAGGGTATAATTTTATAGGATGAATTTTCTCATTTTTGATGATGCTGGTGGCCTGAGGCCGCTGGGTGAGGGTGTCTTCATCTTAGCCCACCCTTTGGCCTGGGAAATGGTGATGGAGCCCATGGTTAGATACGTACATGCTTACTTTAGGGAAGGGCTGGTGCACAGCATGAGTAGCATACCTTGGTTTGCAGAGGGGAAGAGTCCCACAGCTGGAGTGAGTAGAGGCAGTGGAGATGTGTTCTTTTGTCTTGGTCACCTCCTGCCTGGGAATTTGTCTGGAAGGCAGGGTCAGGTAAGTGTCTTGGGGAGAAATGTCAGAATGGGATCTGATGTGTGCTAGCACAAGATATGTGATGAACCAATGTTTGTTCAACCCTGACAGAATGGCTGGTCCTGTCCCCTGCAGGATCTTGCTGTTGGCACAGCAGGTTTTCTGTCCATCTTTTCTGGGAGGTTTTTAGAACCTAAAAGCATCTCCCCCTCAAGTGAGGTGCCCCCATGGGTTGACAAGGGAAAGTCTCTGCAGCATGTGTGATGCAAAGGGAAGGTCTGAAGGAAGGGGAGCAACCAGCTGGTCCATCCCTGGCTCTGCCTTTTCTCTCTGTGTGTGGTCAAAGATTTGTCTGTCTCCATTGCCTGTGTGTCTCCCTCTCCTGTAATAAACCACAAACCCCCTCTGGAGGAGGGGGGCAGATAGGCAGCTCTGCTCTGTTGTAGTGGTGGCAGATGCAGCCTAGTTCTGTGAGAGGGCTTGGGAGAGTGGAAATGACTCAGATCTGCAGCTGGAGCCCAAGTGGAAGGAAGGCAAGACCTGGCAGTGGATGCCACAGATCATTATGTCCTCTTCCTGTGCTGAGTGTGGCATGGCACTGTGGGGATCACGAGACTTTGTAAAGGGACTGTGCTGGGGCTGCAGACCAGTGGGGCATGAGCAATACTTGCTTTCATGAGGGAGCTGGTTTTCTTCCTCATGAGGACAAGCCTTTCCCATGGTATATAGGTCCTTGACATTCCTAGGGCTGGGCATGAACTCAGCCAAGATTATTTAGCTTCTGGGACATGCTTTCTTTCCTGTCCGTTTGAGTTGGGATTCTTTTTTATTTATCAGCTGCCTGCTCTGCACTAATTCCTGACTTACTACAAAATGCCACTGCAAAGTGGTCTTGTATCAGGGCCATTGCCCATTAATGTGCTGGACTGAGTATTCTTGTTCCTGTGCTGCATGGTCATTCTCTGTCCCTTGGTAGCAGGCAAATCTACCCCTCCCTTGATTTTTAATTTTTTTTTTTTCATTGGAATTGCACTTAGATGCTTGTGTATTACTCATTGCTGCCTGATTCCACTTGCTGATTCACCCTGAACTGTTGCATATATTTTTTTTATTTTTGTATATCCTTTCTGGTTTAATGAATGAGAAAATTATCCCTACTCCCAATTTAACTTCTGGGGGCAGGGGCTAATGTTAAGGCCACAGCTGCAGTGTAGGATAAAGGGCGTGCAGGGGAAATTGCAAAAAAGCAGGCAAAAGAGGAATTTTTTTGTAGGGACAGCCTTGAGGAAGGAGTTAATACAAGGATAAGTGGAAGCGAACTGAATGATCTGTGTAGCTGGACAAAATCCCCTTGCTGCCAAAAAGCAAGGAGTGGCTTGGCCATTGTGAGAACACTCACTGCGCCAGGGCACTGCTCTGTTTTTCAGCCTTTCTCTGTGGAGTGGGAAGGTAGCTAGGAACATGCAGTTGATTCTGCGAGGCGGGCAGCTGACTAAGGAGGACCTGGCAGAGCACTGCTCACCTCTCCTTCCTGTCTCCTGTTCCCCCATCCCATGCCCTGTCCTCCCATCAATTCATCTCGCCCCATCCTGTCTCCCATTTGGTATGCCACCCAAGTGGCTTTTGCTGCTCTCCTGTGTTCAGTGGCCCATGTCCCAGCCATGCTGGCTGCGTGGCTGCGGGCTCCAGCCCACCTACCTCCTTACTGAGAAGTCCCTCTGATTCAGCACAGGTACACGTGGCTGCTCTGCAGATGGGCTGGATGCAGTCACCGTCGTGCTTCCTTCCTCCACGGGAAAGGGACCTGATCAGTGCCTGAAGTGAGCAGTTTGTTCCCGGAGCAGCAGCAGGCTGACTATAGTGGGTGCATTCCCTTGAGGGCTTCATCTAACTTGCTAATACGAGAGAGCTGCTGCTAGGTATTCGATCTTTCTCTGAAGTGTGGCTTTTAACCCGTTGTGAGAGAGCGAATTAAACCTCTGGACTTGTCTTTATTCATTGTGTCTCTGTTCCCCAGCGCGTGGCAGTATCTCTTTGTGTGAGATAGCTGGTGAGTGCTGAAGCCTTGTAGGGGGGCTTGTAATGGCAGGGTTGCCGGCCAGTGACAGCTCTGCAGGGTGGCTGTAAATCACTCTGGTTTCAGCCTTTGCTCCCGCACCTCCTCCCCGGGAGGGAAAGAATGGTCTAGGTCTGCGTGTGCGCGTGGTGCCTGCGGGGAGAGGAGTGGGGGCAGAGGGGGTTTGTGTTTGAGGCAGAACATCAGCGCAGCAGTGTCGGGATTGCAGCTGATCACTGTCGCCATTTGCCTGTAACGATCCCACTGTGTTTGGTGCTGGGCAGGTGCCTGACTGTCCAGGGGAACTGAACCACGCTGTGCCCAGAGACAGTGCCCTCAGGGACACTATCCTCTCGTAGAGCGATCCTATTGACTGTCCCATCCTCTGTTACCCCAGACTAAGTGACCATGACTGAGAAGACCCAAGAACCTCATGTGGAGGAAGATGATGATGAGCTGGATGGGAAACTCAACTACAAACCTCCTCCCCAGAAAACGCTGCAGGAGCTGCAAGAGTTGGACAAGGACGATGAAAGCCTCGCTAAGTACAAGAAGTCCCTTCTGGGAGATGGACCTGTGGTAGTAGGTAGGCTGGGGCATGCTGATAGGAAGGGACTGGGGAGATGCATGGCGATAGTGTGCTGTGGGGTTGGGGCAAGGTGACCTCAAAGAAGAGGGAACTTTTTTGTCCAGGCACACGTACTGCCTCTGCTGTAGGTCTGAGGATGGTCAGAAGGTGGAGAGGTGCATGTAAAAGAAGAAGGGAGGATGCTCCAAGCATTAGGTGAAAGGTTACTAGAGAATACTGCCATTGGAAAGGGACTTGTGATGGGAGATGTGTAGGATTTGTGGTGAGAGGTGCATGGGCCTTGGAGGACTCCTGGGGGGAGAGAAACATGAGGAAACCAGTCTACGCTGACAGAAGGCCATGTTGCTCAGAATGATCATGAGAGGGGAGTCTCCTTTAGTGGAAAGACCTTCTCTAGGTATTGGGGGTGAAGGCTGAAGGGATCCATGTTGAAGGACTGGCGTAGTTGCATGGTCTTTTTATGCTAAGAGAAGCCTGGTGTTACTGGCTGTTTTGTGAAGTGTTGTTTCTGTGTGAGAAAGCAACCTCATTTCTTCACTGTCATCCCCCCTCCCGCATTTACTTTTCCAACCTGACAGCTTTCCCCTGACTTTCCTACCCGCAGACCCAACAGCTCCTAACGTGGTGGTCACCCGACTCACCCTGGTATGTGACTCTGCTCCAGGACCCATCACTATGGACCTTACAGGTAGGCACAGACTCTGTCCTTGGGCACAAAGGGGAACAAGCAAAGACCCTGGCATGCTCCAAATTGAAAGGGGGTTTGTCCTTGGGATGCTACAGTGAGTTTTAGAGGAACTCTGAGGGCATCTGAGCCTTGTTTCTTATTTTAAGGTGTACAGGTATCAAAAAGGAGATGTAACAGAGGAAAATGTTGGGAGTTTTTTTTTTCAGCTAGAGTTCTCTAAGAGCTCCTTTGTTTCTCCTGCCTTCTCTTCTTACTTCCTTTCAATGAGGCCTCATGAGCACAAGGGATGTGCATGTGTTCGGGTAAAGGGCTGTTTTGAAACTTCAGAACCAAGCAATACTACAGTTCCGGCTGCTGGGGACATGGAGAGAGAACCAGGCTTCACCTTATATGGTCTTTTCTGCGGAGAGAGGAAGCCAGGCCCGGAGGAGCAGAGAGGCTTCCTGTTCAACCAAAACCACACAGAGCCCTTCAGAGCCTGGGCAGCTTCACAAGTCAGGCAGGATCTGCAAATCATGCTCCCCTCACCCAAGCCAGGGCTGGGCACAGGTGAAGCATACACACATTTCTGCAGATACCTAACAATGAGCCTTTGTATAAATATCTGTATGTGTATGTGCCTAGACCTGTGTTTGTTTAGGCATTCTCTTCATAGATGTGGACACAGACACATAGGTACACCCTGGTGTTTCTGTCTGTGTGTGCTCTCACAGTGCAATTGCTTGTGCAGACCTCTGCGTACTCCTCTTGCAGGTGTGCCATCCTTCAAAGGGATGCTTACCTCCAACAGCAATCCCAGCCTCATCCCACACTGCATGTGGACTTTTCTTGCTGTGGCACCTCTAGCTGATGTCTTGATCTTCTCCTTACAGGTGACCTCGAAGCACTCAAGAAAGAGAACTTTGTGTTAAAGGAAGGAGTGGAATACAGAGTTAAGATCCACTTCAGAGTGAGTTATTTTCCTTCCTGTTGCTTCTTATCAGCTGCTGAGGCCAAATGCTGGCAATCTGTCAGATAACTAGAGCCAGGCAGCATGCCAGCCCAAAAGCCAGACCCTTGTAAAGCTCCTCTAGCTTCGGGTATTGTTCTGCCTAGCAAGGGACCAGGCCTTTCTAGGGAATTGCTTCTGTTTGCTCACCCCTGGGAAGAAGTTACTTTCTGTCCACCCACACACCACCCACCATCCACCGTGGTGAACAGCAGGTGATTTGAAAGCCAGATGTATAGTTTTGGCTGAATTTGGCTTGGCTTTTTATCCACCAGAAAATCCTCCATGCACACAGAGTAGGAGTGGGCAGGGAGGAAAAGAAATAATTGCTTTTTGTGAAGTGTTGGTTCAGTCTGCATCACTGGACTTTGTGTATGCATAAAGAAGTTTAAATATATAGCCTTTGATACCTGAGTTGTTATGGATCACAATATACCCAAATGGGCTTGTTTTTTTTGCTTCTCCCATTAACCAGCATGTCAGCCATTTCTTCTGTTTCCAGTGGAAAATGTAACCTGGCCACACTGATTTGTGGCATCCAGCACTGAAGTGATCATCTCTACACGTTTGCTGTAGGCAAAACTGTCTTTGGAAGAGGAAGCAAAAAGGGATGGAGGGTAGTTCTCCTGAAATGGTGGAGGGAAAGCATTTATGTTGTGGGTTCTGTAGGAAAGATTTCCCTTCTCTGAGGCTGGCATGCCGCCTCAGAGATGATTTAATCCCCAGAGACACCTCCATCTCCCTTTGTGCTATGCAATATTTCTATCTGTATCTGAGCCCTGTTGACAGGAGATGCCTGGAGCCAGACAAGTTATTCTAACTCCCTTCCTCAGTCCCAAGGCCGGTAAGAGCTGGCACCATGTGAATTCTCTCCTGGGATGTAAAAGGATCTGCCTGTCTTGTTTCCAGATTGAGTAGTGCTACAGGGAGGCACTGTATGCAGGAGGGGGACAGCAAGGGATACATGCAAGCTACCCAGATTTGAGGAAAGATCATGAACAAAACTGTCCTTCTGTCTCTTGAGGAAAAACTTGCCATCTCCCACCAGAACTTAAAGGGCAGCTGAGAGTCCTCAGCTGATCTTGCCCATCCATTTGTGCTGGAGGGATGACTCTAGTCACCCACGTCTGGTTTTCAATATAGAATTATACATTGGGAAATCTTGCTTCACTTTTCTTTGTCCTTATGATCCCATCTTTGCAAAGCTAACTGTTGTGCTCTAGTCAGCTTCACAGTCAGGGAAAAGATGAGGAAGTGCAAGAGATACATAGAGGATGCTGTAGGTCTCCAGGTGCTGATGGAAAAGTCGTGTTAGGACTCCCCACAATCTGTCCTGCTCTGAGCAGTCATGCAGGGAGCCAACATGAGTATGACTCTCAAGAAAGAGAAAATAATCAGATACAGGACCAACACACTTCCCTTGGCACTTACTTCTTGTCACTTGTTGCAGGTAAACAGGGACATTGTGTCAGGACTGAAATATGTGCAGCACACCTACCGGACAGGGGTGAAGGGTGAGTAAGAGACCTTTGTGCCTGGCACACCACTTCTACCTCTGCATTCCCTCTGTTTTAAGAAGTGTCCCTGCAGCTCTGCACCATGACAGAGCCTTCCTTGATCATGAGGGCTCCCCTGTGCCACCACACAGGAGGTGAGACTTCTCAGCAGGGTGCATCAGACTGCACCTTGTGTCACCCGGGACAATTGTTTCATCTGCCTGTGTGAACATCTCTGTTATCTGTACGCTACACCACTGTCTGCAGCAGCAAAGTCCCCAGAGACACTGTTTTGACAGTGCTTTCCACAGATTTCCTCTCCATACAGAGCTCTTCACCTTCCCCCTTTACTCTCTGTAGAGTGTCTCAGCCTGTGTGGAGCTTCCCAGCCCTTGAAAGCTCTTCCAGATGCACTTGGTAAAATTGAGAGCTACTCTTATCAAGCTTCTCACTGCGTGCAGAGCACTGTGTTTGGCCATGGCTTCTTCTCTTTGTGCAGTGCTGCCCTGCCTGGACAAGGCAGAGGAAAGCTCCATTTTGCACACACGCATCCCACATGTGCATTTTTGCATGCAACCACCTCTAAAGCTCCTATGTCATGTTCAGCATATGTAAATGGAGTCTTCTCACCAGAAAAGAAGTAGCTGGGGATCAAGAGAGATCTTCAGCCATATGCTGGGTGTACCCACTCCCTTCCAATAGCACATACATGTGAGAGGGTACAGACCAAGTTGCCAGTCCATCTGCCCATCCACCCGTTTATCTTTCCAGCTTTCCATATGATTCACTAACCCACTTTTACCACTGATTCTGTTGCCCTTGCTGACACAGACTGTCCTTTCTCTCCTCACTATCTCCTTCCTGTCTGTGATCTGTACTCATGCTTGTGGCTTTCTTTCTCCTTTATGATTCTCCACCTGAGTGTGTCATCCCTTGTGGATTGTTTTCTCCTAGTGGACAAAGCCACATTCATGGTTGGCAGCTACGGGCCACGGCCAGAGGAGTATGAGTTCCTGACGCCTATTGAGGAGGCTCCTAAGGGAATGCTGGCTCGAGGCACCTATCACAACAAGTCCTTCTTCACTGATGATGACAAGCATGACCATCTCACCTGGGAGTGGAACCTGTCCATCAAGAAGGAATGGACAGAATGAGTTCACCCAGTTTGCCTTCCCCCTTCCCATCCCCTTGGCTCCTGCACCAGTCTCCAGGTGGGCCATGCCCACCACGCTGCTCCTTCCTGCCACCGTGGCTGGCCACAGCCCTGGCAGCCTTTCCCATGGGTGCTGGGGCTCTGTGCCACCCTTGGTTGCTGCACAGGCCTGCAGGTGGCCTTTGCTGCTTCTTCTGATACACTGAAAATAACCTGCTTGTTCTCACCTCTGCCCCATCATGACACATAATGGGTTAAATTGGGAAGCATCTCCCTCCCTCTCTCCCAGTACTTCTTTTGCTGCCTCCATTTTTCCCTTACTAACTCCGGTCCCGGAAGTGCCTTTTCTAGGAAACAAGATCACCTGGCAGGGCGGACTGGTCCCTGGAAAATCCCTATATCTGAGCTACACTTGGCCACATGCTCTGATTCATCATAAATAGTTACTTCCCTCCCATGATGGTCTCCTGATCTGTGTCTGGTGCCCTACCCCATTCAAATCAAATCTTGTGCAGGCAAAACCAGTCAGGGGGAATGCAGCTAGATGCTGCAACAAGACTTCAGTGTCCTGAGAATAAAACCAGTTTCTTTCTTCTTTTCTGTGTAGGAGTGTTATTCTTTTATAGAGGATGTTTTTCAGTGATGTGTATGTGATGAATGTATTATGGGAAGGCTTAAGACCATGGTTCAGAAGGAAGTTTCCTCCTTCAAAACTTCAGCCTAATTCTGTAGGTAAATTACTTCAGAGCTGCTTCCATCAGGGGTTTAATGAATCCTTTTTGAAGCCCAAAGTCTGGCCCATGTGTAGACTCCTGGGGTAGACAGCTGGGAGACAAATGAATGAGCCCAGGGAGCTGTAACGTGGCCTCCCCATGTTTAATATTTTCCATGTCAGTTGTTCCCCACAGCCAGAGCCAATTCAAGAGCTGCGTGTCCCAATGGCCTTGCTGCTGGCCAAGCACAAGGGAACACCAGCCTCTGGGACCAAGTCCTTGGAGAAGTGCAGCTGCTTCTTTTGAGTGGAGGGATGCTCTGACCCTGCTGGGGTGCCTGGTCACACAGGTGCAGGGTAGCTGAAGTGTGCAGTGATGCAGGTGAGGACACACTGGTGGCAGTGTCAGTCAGGCTTTCCGAGGCTGGTGCCTGCACAGCAGGCAGGGCCTCTATTTCCATCCAGTTGGTTGTCTCAGTAGCTGAAGGCTTCACCTTGGGCCAGCTGCTCCTTTCCCAGCAGCTCAGGAGTGGCTCTGGGCCTCTGGAGTTGCTGACGTGTCTCTTGCCGAGGAGAGGACCAGGGTGGCATGGCAAGGAGAGGGCAAACTGGCACCATGGGCACCTCTGTCTTTCTGTGCCTCTTCATTATCCTGCTCACCGGGGTGTCCCCAGCAGAGTGTGCTGGAGACAAAAGTTCTGCATCCGATAGTAAGTGACCTTTCCTTCTGGCTCTGGGAATGGCTGGGTCTTCTGTGAGGAGTCCTCCTTACCCAGGGTGTGCTGTGCAAGCATTATGTCAAGATTGCAGGAGAGGTGTAGGGGTGGGCTGCTAGGGGTGGGCTGCTTGTGTGCATGGTGGGGTGAGGCTCTTTGAGCTGCTCTTTGTGTACACTCTGTCCAGCCTTGACCTGCTCCTCTCCAGGCACAGCCAGCACTGTGGAGAAACCTATTCTGCTGAACAGCGTTGGGGATGCTGAAGCCTTCATCAATGGTGCAGAGGTGGCAGTCATTGGATTCTTCCAGGTGCGTTCACAGCATCTCCCTTCTGCCAGCTGTGAGCCCTATCTTACCCTGATGAGAGCATAGGGCTGGGTGTGGTGTAAACACCTTCCAAAGGCAGCTGCTGTCCCTAAAGGTGCTGGGGTTGTGACAGGCATGTGGAGGGATTAGGTGACAAGCCACAGGGAGAATGCAGGGAATTCAATCTGTGTATGGAAAGGGAGATGGACCAAAGGAGGAAGGTGAAGGAGGTCATAGGAGCCCTGGAGCCTGGGAAAGGGAACTGCTGCAGGAAAAGCAAAATAGGCATGCTTTGCTGAGAAACAGTGTTGGTGATGGGTGAGTGGGACCATCACTTGTTTGCTTTAGTCAGCAAAGACAGAACAAGGCACCGACTTGATGATGGGGCAGAAGAAGCTGAGCCTCAGGGAGCAGCACTGGTGGGGGTCCTCTGAAGTCTACAAGGGCTTGGGCTCAAGGTACAGCCCCCTGCCAGGGAGGGTGTGAGCCTGGTCTCTCTGTCTTGCTGTGTTGCTCCCCAGAGTTGATATCCTTGAGATCTCTGTGTGTAAATTCAATCGAATGGTAAGGTGAGTGATGTTTATGTGCTTTTTGCCCCCAAAATGGCGTAAGTATTTTTCTTTAGGAAACAAGATGAAAACATTTATTAAGTTAGAGCATCAGAAAACCGAAGCCTCTATGACAGGATCCTCATTACTTCATTACTTTTAAATTACTTTTAAGGTCCCTAAGTTGCACCTTTTCCCCTCTTTTCCTTGAGCTCTGCCCTGGGCTTCCACTGCCCACACGCTGTCTCACAGTTTCCGTCAGGGAAGACTTCATCCTTCCAAAAACAACTCCTTTCTGTGAATTCCTTTTTCCTTCTGCTCTGTGCCTGAGGCTGGAGGGCAGCATAGGGAGGACATCATGCCCTGGGTACAGGGTGAGGTATCTCACAGCCCACCAGAGGGTGAGGACAGATGGTGCTGCCTGTGCAAGCAGCAAGACAAGTACAGGAACATCGGGGATTTATTCCCCAGGGGCTTTGCTAAACCCTGATCACAGGGCACCAGCCGCCTCGACTTTAGTGCCTGCAGGCATTTAGAGATCCTAAAGAGTTGCTCTGGCAGCGCTGCAGTCCTGCAAGACAGCAAGACAACCCGCACACCCAGAATGAAAAGTGTTCTGATGCCTCCTTCCTCCACGGTAGTAGTTTCTTGGTCTTGTGTCAGGGATGTACCCGCGGCCCAGGGCCTCTAGCTGAATGGCGACGGGGATCGTGGCTTCTTGTTGGGTGAAGAAACACAGAGGATACCTCATGGGGCCTTGTGCCACGGCAGCTACCAGCCCCCACGCTGCAGGATTTCGTTCATCGGAGTTAACAGGAGAATGAATGAAAGCAGGCAGCACCCGGGATCCTGGGGCAGGAGGGATGGCTCTGCTGTCCTTGCAGCATGGGGACATCCCTGGCTGCCGGGAGTGCAGGGTAGCAGCCAGCAGCTGTCAAGCATTCAGTGCCTGAAGCACTACAGGGCTGCATTTAAACCCTTGAGAGAAACGTATGTGTGCCGTGAAGGCTTGTCTTGGCTCTCTGCCTGAGAGTATATTCATCCAAATAATGCCCATGTTCTCTGTTCGCCATAAATTGTTCCTCTGCTGCAGCCTTTCAGTTCACTGCAGCACACGTCTCAGCAAGCTCTGCATATAATAAGCACGGCCTCCCTGACTGGGAGGAAAAAAAATAGCACACCGCTCCAGAAACCCGCATGAGTGCAAGAAAGGGCCATGCTTGGCCTTATTAAACCCCAGTTTTCCCAGGAATGCTCCAAAGCTCAGTGAGATTATTCCCACCCCAGGCTTCAGCGCTCTCAGCAGAGCCGTGTCAATGTGCTGGCATTTCCAAAACAAGTCACCAGAGTTGTTTTTCTTTGAATGAAGGAAGAATTTTGTTTTCCATTTTCTCTGGACTCACAAACAGCTGAGCTAATGGTTCAGAGAAAAAAGAAAAACAAACCATTTTCCAGGCAGAGAATTTAAATCCAGTAAGTAGAAGTATCAAAAATGTAGAATTCAAAAAGAAAACTTGGGAATTGGAATAGTGAGGGAGGCTTTAGTATAGGCTCAGGCTGTAGATAATGTTCTCAGTGTAAGGAAAATTATGGACATCAAATTATTGAGAAATTGTACATTTCTATCCTTCAATGTATCTGCATTAGCTGCTTTTTAAAGGATGTGTCTAGGACTCCCTTTTAAATATAGCCAGGATACTGCAGAAGCAAGGTGTTCAGAAATTGTAAACCCTTGACTCTAGAATCAAGATTATCTTAAAGATTGTATTTTTATATTTTTATTTTGTGTATATACACGCACATTTATATGTGTATGTGTACATATATGTGTGTAAATACGTGGATGTATATATATGTGTATATATATTTAAGCATGCTACATCCAGACTGGGTTTCTCCCCTCCCTTTTAAGAGCCCCAGGGTTTCGCATCACCACGGTGTTACCCAGGAGTGTGGGGGCAAGGACTGAGGTTGCAGAGGGGGGGATAAGGCGAAGCCAGGCTCTCCCGTACCGCATCTCCCCGCGGCTCTCAGCCCGGCATCGCCATCCGGTGACCTCCCTGATTCCGGGAGGCTGGCGGGGCTCGGGGCGGTGTGGTGGGGGGTGGTGGGAGTGGGCATCTCTGCAGCACCCCGGTGACAAGGGGAGAAAACGCCGCTTCCCCCCGGTTCACCGCGGGCCCCCCCGCACGGTTCCTCCCCCCGGGGCCTCTCCCCCCGCGCCCTCTGCCACGCGGCCGATAGGTGGCGCTCTCGCACCGCGGCCGCGTTGTTGGGGGGGGGAGGGGGGTGAGGGGAGAGGGGGAGGAGGGGGAGAGGAAGGTGGGGGGGTTGCTCCTCTTATCGCCCCCACTCATCCTCTGCCCTCCCCCTCCAACTCATCTCCCTCCCTGTCCCTCCGCAGGAAAGGGAGAGCTCCGGAGCCTCTCAGTTTGGCCAGGTGGCCGGCCGGATCCCCGAGGTGCCCTTCGCTCTCAGCACCAGCCCCGCCCTCCTCTCCCACTACGGCGTGGCGCCCAACACCGTCACGCTCTTCCGCAGGGTGCGTGGGTCGTGATGGGTGGGTGGGTGGGTGAGAACGAGGGGGCACACACCGCTGGAGGGGCCGGGGAGTTACGCGGGGCGAGTCTCGGCTGCCCCCCCAGGATGCTCCCTCCCGGTGGGGGGGCACGAATCCATGGAAAAGATTGTGTGTACAAAACTAAGGCTGTGGTTCAGGAGTGCCCCTGCCCGCTGGGTTTGGTGGGAGAGGCTCTAGGGCAAGCACTTAAAAACTGCCCGCAGTCACAGTACAGTTGGTAGTGATGAAGACGATTCAAGCTGCTCATCTCTCCTTGGAGCAAGCCAAAACACACACACAAACAAAAAAACAACAAAAAGGCTTCTCATTGGCAAGCCCCCTGCCTGCCCACCTAAAAGCGCATTTTCCTGGCCCTAGGAGGTTTTTTGCTCTTCATTTTCTGAGTGCCCATCACTGGGACATGCAACATTTATGACACCTGATGAGATTCTCCATTTTAAGATCATCCACACCTGGTTCTTTGCGAAGAACAGTGTCTGTGTTTTTAAGTGACCTGTCTGGAGTTCAGTGTTACTTGGATGAGGTTTTTCATGGGTTTGGAAAAGCTCCTGGGACACATGAAAAGTGTCTAGAGGATGTGGTACAATCGATCAACAAAGCAGGCTTGATAAAAATTTTTGCCAAATATTGCTTCAGGCAGGCAAAGCTGTCTCTGACACTCCCTGGGTGCACAACTTTTCCATTGTGACTGAAACCAGATCCAGTCTGGGTCTCCACAGTTAGAGATGTCCTGCCACCAAAATAAATCCCAAGTGCTCTCTTTTGTCTCCTACACTGTCTTTTCCGGAGTTATCCCCCCAATAAGTTTTGGGCATGGGCCCATTAAAAACATTATTTTGCAGTTTTTTAGACATGGATTCTGTGCAAGATAAAATCTTTGCTGACTTTGTTGCTGGTGTCTCACTGAATTTGAAGATATGTTTGCTGAAATTTGAGGATATGATATTGGGAAAGGCCTTATACTTGCTTCAAGAGTGCCAGTGAAAGCTAAGAGCTGTCCTACCGGTTATAAGAATTTCGTTATGTTAACCCTTCTCACACAAATGGGACACTTGAAAACTGTGCTGAGAGGTGTATCTGAGGAGGAGAATGACCCTAGATAGTACAAGATGTCTTAAAACCCTATGTCAGCAGAGCTGTAAGCACACAGGGTCATCAGGGCTGGGACACACCACGTGCACTGGTGAAATTAAATATGGCAGTTTGCCCAAGTTCTAAATCCAGGTTGTATAAAGATTGGACAAAATCACCTTGTTCCCCTTTCTCATAATTTCCTGCACCATGTTTACTGCTGGCATTATTCAGACAATTCAGAGTTAATAAACCAAGAGTGAGCAATAGGTAAGCAAGTCTTTTTATTTAACCTTTTATTTGCTATGGGCAGATGTTGCAATTGAAGCAACACCCACCTCAGTTTTGGTTCTTAGTCATGGTGGTTTTCTTCCAAAAACATTTGAAAATATTGTTTGTTTTTGTGCTGTGGCAGATAGTGAGGATGACTGGATTTAGGGAGTGTTTGATAAAATAGAGTGTCTGGAATGTTGGAATTTGGATTATATTGAATAGTCTTTGTTCACAGTCCAGTTTTTGCAGCTGAACGCTATTTAATAGGAAAAAAAATATCAACCAGTAAACTGGTTGATCCACTATTCAGGTTCAAATGTGGTTGACAATTCACTTGTCTCATTGTCAGGTTTTCTTAGGTTATTCAGACATATTATGTTTCCTTTTATTCTGTGCTGAATACTGTATAGGACTAAGAGGTCAGAGGTAAAAATGAAAAGAATAAAAAAATAACTGAGACAGAAACTTGGAATCAAATTTTAATTTGAAGAATATGAAGATGCTTGTCTAGGATAGCAGTGAATCAGAGGCATAAAATCATTTTTTTCTTGCTTTTGCAGAGTGTGAAACACTTAAAATGCTTAGAAGCTTAAACTATAATTACAGTAGTAGGAGAGGGTGCTGTCAGCTGGTGAGACTTCTTTGCATATAGTGGAGGGAAACTCATTTATTCTAGTGAGGAATCTGGCCTGATAGACCTAAAAAGAACATAAAGAACAGATGCTAACAAGCTAATTATACGGAGAGAGAGAGAAGCATTTTGGCTAGATCTTCAGCTATTTGGTGCAGGCTATTTTTCAGCCTTATTTTCTTAGAATTGTAGTGTTGAATGAAGATTTAAGATGTTATTATCCTGAAATAGAAGTCCCTGAAAATCAACAGAAGACTTTCTATGGAGTCCAGTGTGCTACAGGTTGGTTCCCAAGGCCTATATGATCTTACTCACTCAGGGTAAGGTTACACTGGGCTGATCTCATTTACTTGAGTAGAGGTGGCCTTTTATTTTATGCACGAGGAGAAATAAGTGGTAGAAATCAGGCCACACAGTCTGAAAAGCTTGGGTTGCCACTCAAGGTGCTGTGGCCCCATTATCAGATCAAAGACCTTGCCAATGATGACAGAACAACAAAAAGGGCTTTAGATGTCTGCACACCACTGGAAAAAGTAACGCAAGTACTTTCAGAGGTTGTACAGAGAATAAAATCTGGGATGGGGATATAGGCCTTTCCTCGGCCCCAAGAACCTCATTCAACCTGTGTATCAAAGGCCTTCAAATCCTAAACTTTTATCATATTGCACCCAATATGATAAAAAAGCATGATAAAAGCCCAGCATTCCCATGGCTCAACTCGGTCTTGCAGTGGCACTGCACAGCAACCTGCCCCTTGGGGTACTTCAGCTGTCATTCAATAGTTGCTCGCTTTTTTTCTTTTTACCAGGTCAAAAACCTCAGTAAAATCACATTGTTTGGGTGGGGGAGGTGGAGTGTGGGGACACATGTGGCACATGTGGATTTTTCTCTAAAGATAAAATGTATTTGGCTTGAAATTATTTTTTTTTCCCCCTATACTGGGAAAAAGAATCTTTTTATTGGAGAGTTTTCCTGCTTGCATAATGTTTCCAGGAAATCCATACAGGCCCATGCCAATGTTTATTACACGTAGAAGAAATAGAATAAACAGATGAAGATTTTTAAAAGGGATATAAAGCCAAAATTGATGCAAGAAGTTAGGTTATTTGATTCTCTCTCCCCACAATGCCTACGATAGTTTATCAGTTAATCCTCCCTGTCTCCAGTGCATCACAAACTGATACTTTAGGGATGTCTGGAGACCTCCGTGATTTCTATTTTGCCATGAGTTTCCTTGTGCTTGGGAGATTGAAGGAATGTGGAAAATCATCTTGAAGTGCACGCTGGTCTCTGTAGGTTCTGGACCTTCGGAAACGGGGATGATGTGGTAGGGGGAAGAGGATGGTGGTAAGTGTCTGTGACTGAGCTTCTCGAGGGGGTGTTGAGAGGATAGGTGTGACTGAAGGTGTCTTTGCCTGTCTTCAGGTAGACAATGACCGGAAAGATCTGGATATGAACAACAAAGATGTTGATGCTGAGAAGATGACTCGTTTCATTCGGATGAACGAGCTCCGCCTGGTGACAGAGTACAACCCTGTGGTAATTACTAGATCCCTGCAACCCTCACCCTGGCACTTGGCATCCTCTGGCCCAAGAGTTTGCACACCCAGATGTGTGTGAGGGTTGTGGCAGCAGTGTGCATGGGCTTGGGAAAGCCATGCAGCTCTTTACTGCTGCTCCTCATGGGAAGTGTGCTGGGGCATGTCATTGGCATGGGGAGAGGAGTGGAAGCATGGCAGTTAACTTTTCTTTACACTAAAATCAGAATCTTGATGGGCAGAGAGCTCAATTTCTTACCAATCCTGCCTGCCATGCTGCTTCCTCCCCTGGGCATTTGCCATATTTTGCCATGTCTGCAGACTCTGCTCAGCCAGAATTCCCTCTCTTTGGCTGAGAAGCCTTAAACATGGAAACTGAAGTGACCAAACAGAAGGCAGGCTCTTCATCACCCAACACACAGTGTTTGACATGAGCCCAGTATAAAGACATACTCAAGAGCCAATTGGAAACTTCCCAAACAAAATTTTTCCCATCCTCTCTCTAAAAAATTTCAGACATATGTTAACTCCATGTTGGCCAGCTTCATTAACTCACCCACCTGACTGTCAGTCATTAATTCCCAGTGCTCTTTTCTCTTACAGAGAATGACCAAGAATTTAGGCTCCTCTGAAATCTCATCAGTTCACTGGACTTGTTGTTGTGGAGACACTGGGTCTTAGAAAGTATAATGGCTATAGGGCTGAGACTTTATCATTGCCAATGGGCTCTTTTGTGGACTTCTGGAAAGCTGCAACAGTCCTGACCGGGCTCTAAAGAAAATGGCCCAACCTATGTCAAAGCCATACCTTGAAAAGCTAATGCCAGGATCAGCCAAGAGTGCTGATGTATTCCCCAGCTCAGGTGCAGCCTGCCAGTAGAGAGACCATTTTTGTTTGGAAGTGCAATATATTGTTTCTGGAGTAAAATACTGTAGAAATAATGTTTTTTTTTTCTTTTTAAAAAAAATAATTTTAAAAAATGCTTTTTTTCCCCAACTTGATAAAGCATGTGAAATTAGCATTTTGAAATCACAGAATATTTGTGGGGACAGAAGAGCTATGTCCTGCCATGCTGTCCTTATAGCCTTTTGAAGACACACGCGTAACATCAGCAGGGATATTCTTGCTACCTTTATGAATCCTCAGGTCTCCTGAACCCTTGCAGCCTTCACTACATCTTTTGGGAATTCATTAGATTGTTGCTCTTTTTTGATGTGTTTCTGATGATGCTTTAGGCTCTCACTCCATTGTGTCTTTTTTGGTACCCAGACTGTCTCTCTGACTGAGAAGTCCCGAGTTCTTTACCCAGTTCCCTCCATCCACCTTGACTAGCAGTACACATCTTGTTCCATTTTTTAATTTTTCTTTTACCAGACACTCTGGAGTCCTGTCAAGGTTCTGCAACTAACAGTGCCTGCTGCAGTCCATAGCCCAAAGCTCTCCTGGCTGCACTAATGTAGCTTGTTTTTTTGTCAATATTTATTCCCAGTCCATATACTGTTTACATCTAAGAACGCTTCTGGTCAGCAAAGGCTGGGGTCAGGCAGATCACAGTGAGTGCTGCCAAGAGTTTCTTTCTCCATCCTGGGGCCCTTACTGTTTCTCCCACATACTTTAGGCATTTTTATGCAATACGTGCCCTGTGGGCTTTCCAGGAGAGTCATACGTGACCCGGTTGTGTTGATGAGCTCTGCTGATAGCTCTTGCACAAGGTTGTGTGGACAGGCACACCTTTGTGTGGAGATGCTGAGGGAACTGCTGCTCCAGACTTGCCCAGCTTTGTCGTGGCCATAGTGGTGGCTGGCTTCACCCCCATCTTCAGACCTGTCCTCTCCCATGAGGTCTCCTAATGCTCTCCAGCCTTGGTTTGCATCCCCTTGACTCTCTCCTGCTTCATCTGCACACCACCAGGAAAGTGAGGAGATTCAAAATGCCTGATAAACATTAGGCTAGCGGCCAAGTCTCAGCTTCCAAAAAAAAAAAAAAAAAGGATGCTTTGTAGCATGTAGATGCTTGCCAGCATGCACTCCCTGACCCCTTCCTTATTACTCCAGGAGCATGTGGAAACTTTCTTCTCCCGCCGGCGGTGAGCTGCGCCGTCTGTGCCTCTGTTGGTGGTTTTGATGGCACGGGGGAGGCAGCAGGTCTGGCTCGGCTGATGTTTGGTTTGAGGGAGAGGCTGCAGGGCTGCAGGAAACGGGCAGGAGAAGTGAGATGATGAGTGAGTGAGTGCCTGGAGATGGTGGGTCAGCTTCTTGGGCAGTGCCAGCCCTGTCTCCTCACAGAGGGCCAGTGTGTGCTACCTGCTTGGCCCTTGCCCAGGGGGTGAGGAGCAGCCGGCTCCCCATCTTCTCCTACTGCAGGGCTGCAGGGGCAATTTTAACCCTCAGAAGTCTGGGATCGACAGGCCCTGGGATTACTGAAATGGGGCTCTGGACTCATCCTCATCCCACACACAGCTTGATGCTAAAGAAAGGAAAGAAAGACAGACACCAACCCTAACACCACAAATCCCTCCCACTTTCATGTTCCTGTTTTGGATGGGTGCTGGGCCTCAGGGATTTAGAGCACCCTTATTTTCAGTGTTCACTGGCCTTCCTTCTCCATTTCCTTCTCTCTCTAGACTTCATCATGCTGTATCCAGGCAGTCTTCCTGTGTAGACACTGACTATCCTGAGGCAAGTGATAAACCCTTATGGTCTTCAGAGTCTCCTCTCAGGAAAAAGCAAAGCCAGAAGGTTTCACAAAAACTTGGTTTGGATCATTCCTGCTTTAAAGAAAGCTGTTCTACTTATGAGGCTGATTTGCAAAGAAATCTTAGCTGAGACATGGGGATTGATGTCTCTCTGGCAGGGCATCCAATGCAGATTTAATGTGCTCAGTCTCCTTGTCTGTGTCTGTGTTTCTCTGTCTGTGGTGGCAATGTTTTCGGCAGACATCAATAGGTGTGATGCAGAGTTCTCTCCAGCTTCATCTTCTCCTGATCACAGACAAGATGTCCCCAAAGCACCCCGAGCGAATGCGCAAATACCGGGCAGCAGCAGAGCTCTTCAAGGGGAAGGTAAGGCCAAAGCAGAAGGGAAGCCATTAGGGCATAAGAAGGGAGAATAGTGATTTCATCTATGGATGGGGAGTGCATAATCTTCTTTGTGTGTTAGGGGAGCAAAGGCCGCATGGTGAGAGAGGAAGATTAGCTGGATAATTAAATGGAAGGGTGGGATCTCTTTGCCCTTTGCCATTTTGCCTCCTTGTGGGGAAAATACCCTCAGTATCTTGCTTCTCTCTCAGTGGGACATTATGTACTCCTATGCTTCTGGTCCAGTTTTGTTCCCTGTTACTGGAGGACAAACAGCTGCTGCAATTCAGTCCGGCAATGGTTGCATTCCACTGGTGTGAGAGGTGATTTTGTATATACAGCTTGCAGGATGCTAAGGATCATTACATAAGTGACAGCAATTAATGTCACAGTACTTCTCAACCCTTCGCCTTCTAACTGGATCCTGGGTAAAAGGGCAGTTTTTAAGCAGCTGCAGATCAGTTTGTCAGATTTCCCACACTAAGGTGATGGGATAGAAGGGGTCCTTCAGAGGTATCTCACCTGTTTCCCACCCCTCCATGGCCAGAACTCCCCAGACAGTAAATCTTCCCATGGCTGGTTCTCTGACAGCAGCTGGATTACAGGGGAATGTTTTTCCCTGGAACAGAAGAAAGAACAGAAGAAGGAGGACTGAAAGTCATTTGGGGCAAGAGAAAGCAGTGAGTGGAAGTGGGCAGAAGGTCACAGCATCAGGAAAGGCTGAACTGAGAGGCAGTGGAAGAGATCTTCCTGGGAGTAGAATGGAGGGGCAATCTCAGAACTGTGCAGCCTAAGAATTCCTGAGACCTGTTTATGACAGGGCTACTTGAGACCTTGCCATCTGTCCCACCACTTGACAAGAGACCAGGCAGAAGCCATGCATCAAAGTCAAAAGGTCTCTTTAGAAGTGTTTTGCTTTGATGAATATGTAATGATGAAAGAAAATTTATTTATCTAAAGAAATCCTGCTATCTCACGTGAAATGTGTGTTATAGTGACACCACTATCCTGTCCTCCATAAGCAGCAGATTCTGATACAGGTCTCTTCCAGGTAGCATTTCTGTCAAATGTCACTGTCCTTTGCTGATGTGGTTGCAGCCAGTTTTCTCTTAATGTGACGTCTAGATCTGAGCAAATGTGAATAGAAATACTTCACAAAACATTGCAGAAAATGTTGTATTGAAGTCCCAATAATTTATGAATTGCCAGCAAGCCAAATACATTTTTTATATTCATACAAGCAAGTATCCCACCCAGTCAGTCTAAAAAAAGTTATCCAGAATAAAATATAGAAATTAAAGACGTGCATTGCTATTTGGACTGACCTCTTAAAAAGCAGTAAATGAGGGCTAGGATCATGCTGTTTGGGTCTTAGATCTGGGTGCTAAGGAGTAAGCAGACTGGTGTGCCCACTTAAATTTGTCTCCCTTACTCTGCCATGTAGAAAGATGTGAATTAGTTTGTATGATAGAAGCAGCCACTGCACAATACCATGGAAATCTCTGCTGGGTAATTTTCCTAAGTGGAGTTATCATCTGTCAGGACTACCAAGTTACCTCAGACTTACTTCAAAACAAGTAAATTAAACATTAAGTAGATTTTGCTTTTTTGCAGCTTGGAAATTGTGAATAAATGCAAGATTCTCAGCTGTAATTTTATTCAGGATTATCAGTGAACAACTCATAGCCTGCGGGCTGGTGGTCAAAGGCTTGTTTGTGCTGTGGGGCTAATGCTGTCAGTGGTTTGAACAAGGAGTCATTGCTGTGCTGTGTTCGGGCTCCTGATGGGCAGGTATGACTGCATCCAACAGTGCCTTGCTGCTTGGATTGATGGAGTGATGGAGAGGAACTGCTGCTGATGAGTGGCTGACCCCAGAGAGGGAAGAATATTACAGAACCATCTAGGTTGGAAAAGACTCTTAAGATCACTGAGTCCAACCATTAATGGAACATGAGGAGGTGGTTAATCTGACAGTTCCTGGTGTGATTCACCTGATCCCCTCATCTCTTGTTTATGATCTATTCATGTGTGCTTGAGAGAAAGCTGATGTTTTCAGCTGAAGGATTCATGAGGCTGTGTGGAGGGACCATTGTTTGAAAACAATCTGAACTGTGCCCTGGGCAGCAGTGAGTGTCTGAAGGAAGTCTAGGTTGTTTTAGGTTTTATTGTGGAGCCTGCCAGCTATAAAATGCTGTAGAGGAAAGTGTTAGCAAGCCATCGAGAGTAGACAAGAAGAAATATAGGTACTTTTCTGGAAAACCTTGAGAAACAGTTGTGGGTGGTTAACAGGGAACAGACGGAGTGTTGCAGCTGCAGGAGTGAACCCACCAGCCTTCTTGGAAGGATCTCACTGCAATCAAATATGTGCTTATTTGAAAAAGTACTGCCAAGAGCCCAGGCTTTCTACTGGAAAGGAAATATCAGGATTTGCATTGCTGAGCCAAACTAGGATAAGCATCTTCAGTTTTCTCTTCACAGTATCAGAGTTTAACATGGCAATTTCAGCTGGAGTACCCCATGGGTATTTGCAGAAGTTTCAATAAGGTGATGCTGAGAGTAACAAAAGCAACTTTTGCTTCAGCTTATATAACTGGCTTACAATATTAAAATTATTTGGGTAGAGGTGTTTGCAAAGTCCATTTTGATTATGTACAAGCCAGTTTAGAAATGTGTTTTGAGGAACTACTGAGTCATCCAAGGCTTCATCCATGGATCTGAAAGGACTATGCCCTTTCTCTTGCAGACAGTTATTCACACAATTTTTAGTTTTCTTTCAGGTATTTATGGCTCCAGAAGTTAGAGATAATATTTAAAGATGCTTCTTTTAGCCATAAACAGGGGGAAACCTGTAAATATGATTGTCTATATCATTTAACAGATAACTACTGTAAAGCTGTTTTTGCAGTATTAATTTTTTAAAAAATTAATGACCGATATTTTCATTTTGCTTCCATGTGCTAACTATGTAAGAAATTAATAAAACTTTGGATTCTGATCTTTTTGGCTTATAAAGTCTCCTCAAAGAACGAAGGCTGCAGTTCCATGAAGTTCAAAGTCAAACACTGGACATGATGCTTGATCATCCTTCCTGTTTTTCTTTCTTTAGCAGAAAAACTAAGCAACATCAAATTGGTTTCTACCTCAGCAGTACTATTTTCAAGTAACTTTACTTCCTTTGCTGATAACATCATCCCATACCTTGCTGGTATTTACCAGTTACTCGATGTTCTAAAAGCAAATCATTCCATATCTTCATATGTACAAAGATGTTGATGTCCTAAAAGCACTGGGCTAGTAATCAAGTTGTTGGCACCAAAACAGCACTGGAGTGCTTATTGCAGGATGACAGTGCACAGATAATACCATGTCTGGAGGGAAGAATTTTTGTCAGGAGATCCTTCACTGCCTGTTGCATCAGTCCTCTGCACACGGGTGAGAAGATTGATACAAAATGAAAAGATTTCATAGAAAACCCTTCATAATAAAAAACCTGCTAAGCTATTGTAGAGTATGAAATAGAAAATTAACTTTCTGTTTGGGACAGAACTACCTGGCTTCTAGCAGTGAAATGAGAGTTGGCATCATAAGTGGAATTTGTTTTGGTGAATCATAGCTTTGGTAAGTTGCCTGAGCAAAGTCTTTAGGCTCTTTTCAGTGCTGGCAGAGAAGGACAGGCATGTCCTTCCTTCCCTTCTAAAATAGGTGGAATAAAGTGCCTGCTACTGATTATTGTGGAGGTTATCTACATGACTGTCTGAGAAAGGAATTAAGATCTGGATGGCAGAATTTAGGCAATGTGAATCTTGTTTCATGGTCAGCATAATTTTCCATGGTCTCTGCAGTCATTCTTTATGATGAGAGCTGGCTGGGGATCTCTGAACAAAATTAATTCTTCATGAAGAAATGCAGATTCCACCATCTGGCATTTATTGTGGAAATTTCCCCATGGAAAAACCTACTTGGTTTCCATCTGCTGAGGAGACCAGTCATGTGGCCTCAGTACCAAAACATCTCATAGGTACCAAATCATCTCAAGTCCATTTGTGTGGACTTGAAGGCCACACAGGCCTTGGCAGGACCCCTGATGCACATTCAGCAGAGCATGTATGTCTTGTCCTTTTGCTGAAGAAGGATTCATCCCACATCACAGCATCTACTGGGAATGTGTCATTCTACAATGATAGACATGACGATGTCTTCTTTCAATGGACAATGGACAGATGCAGTTGCCACCTCTCCTGTATTTTTGGAATATAAGAAGGGAAGGAAACCTTTTCTGTACTTTGGCACACTGTAACCAAATGTGAGCCAAATGTGAGTCTTTATAGAGATACAGATGAGAACTGTGAACGATGACATCTCAGCCATTCTCACTGAGGGGACAACTGCTTGTGGTTTTCTGTTGTCTTCTGTAAGGAAGAAGGAGTTTGGAGTTCTAATACCCAACATTTTTATTCTTTTATTCTTACTCTATTCTTTGTATTAATGGATAAAATATGTACAGCTTTTTAGTTTTGGGATTTTTAGCAGAGGCTGAAGGCTTGATAAAGTGAAGAATGTTGGCTAACATTTATTTGCATTAAATAACATGAAAATACTATTCATCAGTTTTAAAGGTAGAAGAGGTGTTCTATAGAAAGTGGCAATATTTAACGACCTAGGTATTCTAAATGCATTTTTCAAATTAGCTTCTTGTTTAGCATTTGCTTAAAAACCCATTGTTATCTAGTGAATCTTTCACAGAGAAGACTAAAAAGCTGGTGAATGAACAGGGGAAAATGTGATACCATTTTCTACACCAAACCTCTGAACATGCTTCTCTCCAACACCAGACTTTGTTACAAGCAAATATTGCTGCTGCCTCTTAGATGAGGTCCTTAAATCTGTGACCCTTAGATTTGTGACCTGGTGATTTATCCAGCAAAAGTACAAATTTAGCATTCTGGGAGAAGTTTCCCCAAAACCTTTCTGTTTGCTGGCTTGTTGTCCTTGGGGCACAGTTGGTTTCTAGAAGAGAAATTATAAGTGGTAAGTATCACATATCCAGTGAAAGCATTATTCCTGTTTCTGTATTTCAGTAATTAACTGCAGTTAAGCCTTATACCAGCCTAACTATCCCTCTTTCCCATAGGCTGTTGCCTAGGAGAGTTTCCAGATATATATATATATATATTTTAATATAGAATTTTTTAAAAATGTTATATTTATATAAAATTAGTAAAATAAAGAATTTGAGATTTACCAAGTTTATTTTTAGAGAAGAAAAAAAAAGTTTTGAACTAACTTGAGTGTTCTTGATTGAAAAGAAAGAAAAAGGTGAGTCACAGCCTAGGAACTGAGGACATCATCTTCACATTGAATTCCTTTTCTTTTTAAACTCTGCTTTCTTAATGTGTAAATTAAGTGGTATCCGTGTTCATAGGTACATTGAATATGCTAGGCCCACTAAAATGGATAAAGAAGAGATAACATGGCACTTGTTAGTTGTATGTTTGTTTCACTGAACTGGGTGTGCTGTATTTATTTTCTTTTATAAAATTTATACAAAATGTTTGTACTTAACAGATAATTTAACAAAGATTTTTGAGACAGCTGAACATTTTATTGATAATCTTTTTTATCCTAAAGGTTTAAGTCTGTGCTAATTCCTACTTCAGCTGTAAGACCTCAGTTGAAACTTACTCTTAAAATAAAATAATGAAGATGTTCACCAATTCTGATAAATACATCCTGTCAGAATCCTAATCCTTGGCTTGATTTTGCTCTCCAAGACTATCTAGGAACCCAGAAAACTGTAGAATACTCTCATCATGTTGGGCTGTGTGGACATTGGTGTCTTGCCAACAACTCGAATTTCCCAAATGATTGCATCTTTGTTTCTATTTCCTGCAACTCACATAAATACATCTGTTGTGTTTGGTACTCACTGCTCTGTATTTCACTCCCACATTCTTGCAGTTGAGTTTGATTCTCCACACACCAAGCTACATTTCTACTCTGCCACTCTGGGTCTTGCATGGGTGTGAGCATCTTATCCAAATAACATGCAAGCAAGGGAGTCAGCTTCTTTCACATATGCCACTAACATAAAAGACATCTTGTTTCCTCATCTGCTAGGAGAACATCATAAATGGAGACTGCCTTCCTGCTATACTGTAAATATAATTTTAAAGAAGGTGAAAGAAAACATTTTTTTGGGTGGGGTAAGTCTGAACTTGGTAAAATACATAAAAGTTCATTGGATGGAGCAGTTAGATAGTGGCAGAACAAAGTGCTGTCCTAGCAGAATATGTTAGGTTATTTCTAACTTTTTATAAAATATCACTGTTTATCTTCATATGATCACTGTCTGGGGATATGTTTTCTCTCTCTGTTTCAGTTTTGCTCACATATCCTTTCCTATTTCCGTCACAGATTCTCTTTATCCTCTTAGACAGCAATTTGAAAAGCAATGAACGAATAGTTTCATTCTTCAAACTGAAGAAGTCCCAGCTGCCAGCTCTGGCTATATTCCATGCACCAGATGAGGAGCAGGATGTGTTGACTCTGGATGAAGTCTCCATTGGGCATGTAGAGGATTTCTGTAATCGTTTCTTACAAAGAATGAAGAAGGTAAAGGGGAACTCCTGTAGAGTCTACAGTGGTGTGTGATGGTTCTGAACTCCTGGTTTTTTACTAGTTCTGTACAGTTTACATGAATCTGGGATCTTGCAGGACAATTCTGTTGCTCACAAGGCTCTTCAAGGCTCTTGAAGATGATGACTTAGGTCCCTTGCACTATCCCCAACCCTGCCACCTCTAATTTCCTTTTCATTTACAGCTATATGTCTGAAAAGCATTAGATGTAGAGCAGAGCAGAGATGGATGTCTTTGAATAGCCTATTCCTTTGCTGACTTGTGCTTCTAGTCTACAGCAAGAAGACTTCACTGACATCTGCAACTGTTTGAACATTTCAGTGAAGCATCTATTTTCTGTGAACTGAGCAGCTGGGTAGACAGACTGAAGGGAGCTTTTGGATGCTGAGAATGGAGGTGGTGGATATCAGAACATGAGAGGATCAGAGAGACAGTGGCATGGATAGGAAGGAAATCTCTCAAGAAGGCCACAGAACAGAGTATAAAGATAAGGTCTCAGCACTCTACCAGAGGTCTCTTCTGGGAGATGAACAGTTTAATCTACATGTTCATTCAGTTTTTAAGAGTTCCCCCTCTTTCAAAGGTCATCTTCCTATAGCATAGAGACTTTGTGTGTTGGGACCCTGTGTTGTGCAGTTGAAATGGGATAGGCAGGCAGTGGCATAGACAGCAAAGTGAGGCATTTAATTTGGTTTGTTTCCTTTTATCACTATTCTGAGAAACTTTAAAACTGATTTCATGCCTCTACTGTGTTTTAGAAACAAGATGAACCTCAGGAGAACACCCTCAATGAGGAACTCTGATACTTTCTCAGTCAACAGGATGACTGTGCCAAGAGAGTCATCTATTTGAGGTGTATGAAGGGTTCACTGAGTCCCACAGCCCGGGAATTTCTGGGGTGGTAGGATTAAGGGACCAAGTCAGTGATGGACTCTCATCTCCATGCTGTGTACGTATATGCTGTCTGTCCTTTCTAGGAATCTCTTCTCCCTTCTCATTTGTTGACTCCAGTTCTGTTTTCTCAGTACTCCAGGAGTTCTATTATTGCTCTATGTTGTGTCCTTTCATGCCACCTCTGTTGGAGCAAAGGGTGATATAGCAAAATGGCAACATTGAAGATAAAGCTTGTAGTTCCCAGAGATCTGCTTCTCTCATTCTCTTTTCTTTTGGTGCCATGCAGGCATCTGCTATCAGCTTCTCCTGACACTAGGATCAGATTGGTTGTTTGATGTCACATGAACTTTCACATTTATTACTAAATAAAGTATAAAGTGCATTGACTGATTTTATATGCAAATATGTGATTTCTCACTCTGCATATCTTTTACTTATGGGCAAAGTCTGTGTATTTCTTCATGAGTAAGCTCAAAAATCTACTAAAATCTACTTTCTCTGAATTTAACCAGGTCTGCAGTGCCTAACTAGTCTGGTTGCTAGGTGTCCTTCTCCATGGAAATGGACCTATCATCGAAAGGCGTTTCCTCTAGGTTGAGAGATTTCTGTGAAGGTTTGGGGTCAGAACAGCACTGGGTAGACCATCAAAAATGAATGAGCTGAAGATGCAGATTGAGGCTTAGAGAAATGGGAGCTGTGGCAGAAAGGCAGAAGAAAGTTGCATTGCAAGAGAGGAATATCTCCACATTGCATTAGACGGAACATCTGGTAGCTATATATTGACCTCAGACATCACTCAGAAGTCCCAATGATGATGGACAAAGGATGGGAACTTTGCAGGAGGGTTGTATGAGCCATCCCTGTTCTCCTTACTAGATGCATGCAGTAGGATTGGCTCATGCTTGGCTCAGCATCCTTTAGCATGAAGTATGGATGCTCCTATCAAATAGTGACTGCATTATCTCTTATTCCTGAGACTTGGCTTGGGACAGGGAGCCTAAGAGGCACTAAGCTGAGAAACTTAATCCCTTTCTCAGATATTAGCCCCAGGCAAAGAACTGGGAATAGAAAGAGGTTTTTCTTGTGGATAAGGCAAACACAGCTCCCCACCACAGAGGAAGAAGTCAGGAGGTGGAAGTGATGCAAAGTAGCTGCCAGCCACCATGATGAAAATGTCTACCTAAAACCTGCCATTTTTGTCTACCTAAAACCTACCTAAAAGTCTTCCAGTTTGAAATCATGCCACCTCATCCTGTTAGTACCCACCCTTGTAAAAAGCCCCTCTCCAGCTTTTCTGTGGGCCTCATTCAGGTGCTGGATGGCTGCTGTAAGGGCTCCATGGAGCCTTCTCTCCTCCAGGCTGAACAACCCCTAATCTCTCAGCCTGTTCTCATAGGCTGCATATTCTGTCGTCTTCCCTTGACACAGCCAAGTGCTCCCTACACTCTGCTTTCCATGTGGCCTATAAGAACCTATAGTACTGCTTCTGGACACAGATAGATAATAACACTGAAGATGTCAAAAGAGAGGTGGATTTGGGGCATTACGTGCTGCATATTTGTTTCTTTAGGCTGGTAAAAGTGAAAGCACCTTCCCTCAACCCGTAAAAATGTTTTACTTGGGTGTCCTCTCTTCTGAGCAGCCATTTCACAGTGACCCTCTGACACTAGCATGTAGTCCTAGAAGTGTAAATGTCACCATCAGCAGCAGGAGCCTGCAAGGCCATAAGGTTTGGCCCATGAATATAGTCTTCCTGTAACATCTGGAGTGAGCCATCTCTGCAGGCCTCTTAAGTGTCCTTTTCTCTGAAGCACGAGACTTTTCAGGGTGGGTCACATACCTGCCATTGCATTTGGTGCACTAGATTTACATGCTAGTCTTGGAGCTGCAAATGAAGACTTCTTGTTGGTGGTACTCTTTGGCATGGGTGCTCTTGCCTGGTAGCATCATGGGGCTGTGCTGCAGCCTTCCTGCTCCTTGGTGAGCACCAGGAGGTGGTGTTGATGAGCACAGCAAAGCATGGTGTTGATGGTGTTGATGAGCACAGCAAAGCATACCCTTATCCTTGGTGGATCCAGGGAAGAGAACTGGGAGCACCAGGTGACCTCCTGAATGAGCCTGTGTCTGGTGGCAGTATATATGCCTGAATCCTTCTGGATGCTCTTGTGGCTTTGGCACATTGAAGAAGGGCTAAAGAAGTACAAGAAAGATGCTGAGAGCAGGAAGCTGAGCCCCAAAGAGAGGGGAAGCATCTAAGGTGTCTTGCTGCTTTTGGCTGGTGGCTCAGTCCCTGTGGGTGGGCAGAGGTTGCAGTGTTGGAGTGGAAGGTCATGAATGAGGCTTTGACTTTGGTGTCGGAGGTCTCTGTGCAACTGTAGAATCTTAGAATCATAGAATAATTTGGATTGGAAGGGACCTCTAAAGGTTATCTAGTCCAAACCCCTCATCCTATCACTACAGGCCCTTTCAAACAATCCATCTCCAGCTTTCCTGTAGGCACCCTTTCAGATGCTGGAAGGTCACTACTAGGTCTCCCCAGAGCTTTCTTTTCTCCAGGCTGAGCAACTCCAGCTGCCTCAGCCACCTGATCATTTTTGTGGTCCTTCTCTGGACCAGCTCCATCAGGTCCATGTCCTTCCTATACTGAAGGGCTCCTGAGCTGGACACAGTAATGCATGAGGTTTGCCAGGCCCTGTGTGTGCCCTGTGCGAGGGGAATGGTGGAGGGCTGTGTGGGACCAGGGCTCAGCCTCTCCAAAACTATGGGGAGCCACAGGGTCTCATTCCAGACTGTTATGCACTACAGCTTTGAGGATCAGAAATAGCTCGGCTCACAGTGTTCAAGAGCCCAAGCAGAGCAAACACACACCTACCTTCCAACATCACTGTGTCAGTGGTGTGTGATAGATCTGAACTCCAGGTTTTATACCAGTCCTAGAAGACGCAGGGCTGTATCTCACTGCAAGAACCCTACTTGCTTTCCCTCAGTGGAAAAATTGCTCCTTTTTGTGGCCATAGCTTGCTTCTCCCTAGGGAGGGTTGCACTGATTTCTCTGTAGTAATGTGGGGTGGGAAGGCCTTCTGCGGAGACAACTGTCAGGAGACTTGGTGTCTTAGATATTTCTAGTGCCACACACCTCTGTGGTCCAGACCAAACAGTAGTGGGGCTGCTGGCCTGCTGCATGGGTGTTTGAGGTTTGTGTCTTGGCCCTGTGTGGACACAACAGTTGCTGAAATGGGGCACAGCAACGTGACTCTTCCTCAGTGCTGGAGTGAAACAAAACAGGACATGAATGAAGCTCTGGTTCTGCAAACAAACTTGGGAGAAAAAGCAGTGTCCCTGGTGACTGTATTTGCTGTGTACACACCTAATTATAGGACAGCTTTTCAGGAGCTGCTTCATTATGTATACTGAGGAGTTTAATTCCCTCCTCACCTTTCAGACCTCTGCACCTAACCAACAACCTTGGGATCCACAAGGTAGCCACAGGAAAAAGCCTATTTTGTGGGACTTGCTCAGCAGGGACAGACCCCGAGTGCTGCACTCAATGCCCTGGGCACAGGTGGTGATGACAGCAGACCTAGAAGATGTGCCTTAATCCTGGTGCTCAAAGACTGCTGCAATGCTGCAATGCTGCTTTGGTGGTCTTAGCCACTGCCATGGGGCATCCAGTGTGGAAACCAGAGGCAAAATCTTGTGTAGGGACAATCTATTGTTTTTTGTATAAATTTGGGTTTTGTCCCCCATAGTGTTATCTCTGACCTGATTTGTGATGTACTTGGCCCAGATGTTATGGGCTGGCTGAGGAAGATTGCACTTGTTCTCAAGGAGCAGATGAAAACTGACAAGGGGGAAGGATGAGAGGTCCCTTCCCCTCAATATTGTGGAGATCCCATAGTGTGAGAGCCCCTGCTGTGAACTCAGTGCCTGAGCAGAGCATTATCTCAAGAGTCATTGAAAATAGCAATGATAGCAGCTGAGCTTGCCTGACAGCAAAGCGAGGCTCCATAGGTGTGTGAAAGCTCCTGTCTGTACCCCAGGGAATTGGGTTGCACTGTGGAAGATGCTACTTTGCACTCATCTTCGGTGAGAAAGGATTTGGATGCTTCCAGAACCAGAATATTGCAAAGACCTGGAGGTTCAGCCAGGGGACTAGCATTTTTGTGTTTCTTCTCTCTGAACTGTTGTGTGTGGCATAAAATTAGTAAATGTTCCTAAGAGGTGACGCCTGGGTCCCAGGAGTGCTCCCCACATAACCTACCTGGGATGCTGCAGCTCTCTCCTTGGCATTTTACACTAGTTGGTGGGGGTGTTTCCCCATGCAATTTCTCAGCTTTCATAAGCACCTCTCTTGGAGTCTGACTCTGGGTTAGGGATGCCACCAGGCAGCAAGTGACCTGACGGATGAGTTGTTGCTGAGAGTTGCTGCTCTGCTGTCCTGAGGCTCACAGGACTATGCTCAGCTCTCTGTTGCTTTTGTTTCCCTATTTTTCAGCAGGTAATGTAGTGAAATATTAATGTAAATTATACTGAATATCAGCTTGGCCAAACTGTTTGGTGAAGGGGGAGATCAACACGCTAGAGGTGGTGTATTGCCATCGGGGTTACAGGTGGGGTTGCCATCTCTGCTCACTTGTGTCTTTGAGCACAGAATTTGTTTTTTTCCCTTTTTCGTAGTGTGGGCCCAAACCAAAGTCTGAATGCAATTATGAAACAGATGTAAGGGAATTAGACCTCTGACCTAGCCCTGTCTGCAGCAGGTTGAATGAAGATTTTCAATATTAATATCTCTGAGCCTCAGCTTTGTTGCTCACGTCCTTCTGCATATGGACTACTGGATCTGGCCAAGCCAGAAGGAGTCTGGATGACAGAAGAAGGATCAGAGCTTTGGATCACAAGAAGGATCAGATTTGCACCCATCCTGATGAAGAGGAGTGAGCCCTGCCCTCTGTGTCTAAGTCTGGTCAGGTTTGCTCCAGTTCTCAGTGGTGCTGAGAGGCCCCTGACTGCTAGCACGAAGGGAAGCAACACTCCCCAGGGCTTGCAGCCTGGGTGCCTTATGTGTGCTGAGCAGCCACTAGTGCAGTAAGGCTTCCTGGCTTGCTCCTTGAGCAGGAACAAACCTCTTGCCTTTCTCCTAGGGACAGCAGTAGGCATCAGGGCCCTGCCAACTTTGAATAAAAATTTTAAAAATCTCTCCCTTATGTACCAGAATATCTGTGACAGAATGTACTTTATGGTGCTTAAGTCAGATTACATCTCACATGCAGCACTGAGCTGGGCCTGAGTTCCCAGAAGGAGACAGTGAAGTTAGTATAAGGTATGGTATCCTCCTTATAATAAAATGAGGAAGGGCACAGCTGCCTGACACCTCTGTTCACCCACAAGGAAGGTAAATCAATAAATCTGGGCAACAACAGTAGAAGTAAACCCTCTCTTACAGATGGACAGACTGCACAGCTTAGTCATTCTGCACCTCTGCACAGGGTGGCTTCCTCTCAGTACCACTAATGGCAGCCCATAGGCTGGTGAAGAGGGGGTGATGTTGACACAGGAAGGGGACACACTATCCAAAGGATGCAACTGGGAAAGTGGTTTGCAGGAGCATGAAAGAAAAGGGCAGAGAAGAGACAGAGACTGGTCTGGGAGGATGAAAGGACTTGCCCAAAGGGTGATGTGGCCAGGAAGAGCCAAGGATCAGTGAAGGAAGGTACTGGGTGGGCAGCATAGGGAACTGATAATGATGGAGTGTAGAACATGGGAGTGTTTTTTTTTTTTTTCCTGGGTCTGTGAATCAAATAACTCTTTGATCCATTTTGGCTCAGTTACTAAGGAAACTTCAGAGGAATATTCCTAGTGGAAAAAACTGCAAGGCCACAAGATGCATATTGATGAAGAAAGTACTTGTTCTCTCCTTTGAATTTCTCCCTTCTCGGCTAGTGAACTCACTGCCTGTTGTACAAATCACTGCCTATGTACAAATCCAGGCGGGCAGGCTGGTCCCATGTGCTGCAAAAAAGCAGCACATTTTTCCAGGTTAGAGGAAAGGCCCTTAGATAACTGCCTGCCTGCCTGCCTGCACCAGGCCTCCACACAGGGCAGCTGTGCAGAGTTGCCTTCTCACAGCTGCAACCATTGCTGTGTCTTCCTCCCCATACACTGACCACGGCTCAAGCCTCTCAATCCTCCATGCATCACAGCAGCCCCTGGAGGCCCCCACATCCCGTCCAGGGTAAAAAGACAGAGCCATCCAATTTCCAGTCTAAATGCACAAGCTGTGTGTGCACTTTAAGATTCTCCCTGTGTTGTGAGTAATATCTTCCCCTCACATTTCTCACCTCCCTCTCTTCCTAGGACAGAGTCTGTATTGCACTATCCTGTAGGGGCTTTGTTCAACCCAATGCCAACAATGTCATGTGTTTCGTATAATGTCCATATCAGAGTTACTTCTTACCTTTTAGCTTATTACTGAGGCATTGCTAGAATTCCTGTCTGTAACTTTCTTGGACAGAAGTGAGATAGCATGTCATTGCTTCCATAGTTACCTGAAGACATAGTTAGCATTGGTGCAGTCCACTTCTGGTTCCTTCATCTGTGGGTAACTATAAAGAAATGGCAAGTCCATGAGTCTGTAAATGAACTACTAGAGGAATAGGATAAGATCTTGCCATCTTCGTGTTTTTTGTTTTGTTTCTGTTAATCACTGGAGTCCATGGAATAATCACCCCAAGAAAAACTGTATCTGTTCTCTAAGCCACTGAATAATACAGGGCCATATGCCTGAAAGATTGTGTTCTAAAATAAAGACATGATACTTTCGGGATAAATGTGTTGTGCTTTGAGTGTACAACAGCACTTAGGAATTTAATGTGGGTGTTGAGTCTAGGTTACTTCATGACTTTCCATTGTAATAATGACTTTGTTTTCCTTGGCCAATTGTTTCCGTTCTCTGGCGGGGAAACAGAAGAGACAGACAGTAATTTACCCCAGATTGTTTAGGAAGACTGGGCAGGGCTGGATAGAGAACCCAGGTCTCCTGAGCCTTAGTCACATGGCCACACTTTCCCAGTCCCTGTTTTTTTAAGATGAAATGTTAGTTTTTCAACATGAATCAAAAGCTACCTTGTTTGGTTGCTCTGGTTTGGCACAGCTGAAGCTGAACAGCTCTGGATCACTTCTTTCTCTCTCCATCTCTCCTTCCTTGCCAGTGAGAGCTTTCCTCCTGGAATGACTGCTTTATCCTTGTGGAGGCCAATGGGGAATGTGCTGCCTTGCCATGTGACTTTCCCACTGCAGTTGCAGTGCTCACTTGGATCCCTGGGCATCCTGGATTTCAAGTCCCATCTTGTAGCAATGTTTTCAGGCTTTTTCCCCTGTTGAGATTCTGGCAGTCACAAAAATATTTTATTAAGAAGATATTAAGATGACATCTTTTCATATTAAACCTTTTAATATTATTTTAAAGAATTGATAATTATTTAAATATTATTTTATTTAAAATTAAAAAGCTTTTAAAATTAAAAGCTATAAATAGCTTTGCATATTAAAAAATTATCTGTGGAAGGTTAGAGGAAAATAAGAATGAGTTCTTGACTGGTACATTTTAGTTTTGGCAAGACAGTAGCATTGCAGAAGCAAAAGGACTGTTCAAGTGAAAGGTAAACAGATTATGGCTATTTCAGATGCTGTAAGTGAGATATCAATGCTTCCATCAAAGGATTAACCATTGTCATCAATCTTCTGTTCACATATTTGTTCTGTCATTCAGGAGTCTGGATGCTGAAGCAGTTGATGGGCCTTCCAATTGCTTTCATCTTGCAGTTCCCTATCATGGAAACAGCTCTTTGGTGTCTCTCCTATGACCTGATAACTCTCTGCCATTGCATAGAGATGCAAAACGCTCTGGAAAGATGCAATCCTCCCACAGAAGAGCAGGCTCTTCTGTTCATCCCATCAGGATTGTCCTTAGTATACCAAACCAGGGTCTTTTCTTCCTGCCTTGCTGTCTGTATAACAGTGAGAAGACTTTCAAGGGTGCAAAACACTCCACATGGCCCCCTTCAGCCTTCAGGACAGGGTTGGCTCTAACTGCAGCCTCATTCTCCTCACTGGGTCCCCATCTCTGTGCAAGTGATAGGTCCTTTAATTGTTATGATGATTTTATTTCTCTTTTGGCCCATCCCATGTTCTGGAGGCAGCTCTGTCCCAAGCATAACTTTACTGCTCCCAAGCAAAGGTGCCTACTGAATTGCACATGGCCCAGGCACTCCCTTTTAAAAAGAACAAATATCCCCCACAAAGGGAAAACAAAGAGAACCCAACAGTCATCCTCCATCAGCACAGTGATGAAGCAAGACTTTGGCAGCAGAAGGAAATTAACTGGTAGCTGCCTTACCCCAGGGGCCCTTTTCACCCGAAGGTTTCTGTTTGGTCTGGTATTCCAGTGCAGTTCTTCTTGGAAGGTTAGGCTCTGTGATCTAGGACAGTAAAACCTTCTTCCTTTTAATAATAAAGATAACTGTATCCAGGACATTTAGAGCTTGAGAAACTGTGTTATCAGCATTTCACATGAGAGGGCAGGATTATTTCTCCGGCCGTTTCTATGGAAATGAGGTGGTTCGTATGTCTGCTTCTCCTGTCCTCCCTTCCAAATGTTCAGACACACCTGACAGCAGGGCAGTGGTCCCTAAAGTATTATGGTGCTACTGGTTTTGTGAGACAAGGTGTTGGGCAGAGAAGGAAAGTCCTCAAAGCTGTACTGTTAACTTTATTTTTCCAGGGGTACTGTGGTCTTGCTCACAACATGTCCCCACATCCTTGCTGGGACCCTTAAACCGCCCCACCCAAGATGAACTGCTTGGCAACTGCTCCATTGCCATTGCTTTGAAGAGCACCGATGTTTTTTGACTCTCCTCCTTGTCCCCTTCTTGAAAATCCAGGCAGGAATGTTTGCTTTTAAATGGTATTAGCTGAACATCTGTCCCTGTGCTGGGAATCCATTAAGTGTGCAAACCCAAAGCCCCTGAAGCAGTTGGCTTCCATTTCTATCCATGATGATCAGCCAAAAGCTTGGAGCTGTTTTGTTTATGTTTAATATACTAAACCTGTCTCTGCAAAATTTCTCTGTAAGGCAGACATGCCACGGATAGGTGGTGTGCATGTGCAGGGGCTCTGTTTCCTGACAGGCTTCTCCTCTGTTTCTCCCCTAGCCTCACCACTCAGCAAATTGCCAGGGAGCCCCTTCCCCAGGTCACTGACAAAAGCAGCAAAAGCTTCTGCTAGCAGCAAGGTGAAGGGTCTGGGAGGAATACTGAGGTCATCTGCCCTAAAACACTCTCAGAAAGTGAAGAGTGGATTCTGAGATGGGCCTCAGGGTATCAAGACCTCAGTTTTTTTCCTAGTTGGTTCTGTGCAACTGAAATTGAGTGGAGTTCAGCCACAAACATGTGGGTTATCTTATGGTAGTCTGTCAATAAAAACTCTGTGCCCTTTTCCCTCATCTCCTGAGACATTTCTTCACTGCAGCTGCTGGATATCTGCTGAGGTGGTGGGGTTTCATGTCACTGCATGGACAGCAGTACAGAAGAAACCCTTGTTGGGGCCCAGTGGCTTCTCAGGGAGTTCACACGATTCAACAAACTGCAGGAATGAAGGACAGAAGCCGTCAGGCAGACAGGATAGGCAGAAAACAGCCTCAGAAACAAGCCAGCAGGAAGCTTTTTCTTCAGAGCAACTTAAGGTCAAAGATAAAAGCTGTGCAAATACAGAAACATGACCAAAGCAATCCCAGGTCCTTGTTTTCAGGCAGAGAGGAGCTGGAGTCAGGCTCTCAGCTATCATTCCAGCCTTGCAAATCTCACTCTTCAGTGGCTGTACAGAGTGCCTTGTAATACTCTCATTGCCATTTTACTGATGGTGCCCCTCTCTGGAGCTGTAAACTCACAGTGATAAAATTATTTTCTTATGTTCTTAATATCTCCCAATCTCCCCAGCTAAGGTGTAGTGACAGGAGATTTCTATTCAGTGTCTGCAACAGTTGCTGGGAGAGGGAGACAGCAAAGATCATCCTTAGAGAGACAGTGCAGAGGGAGCCAGAGAGATCCGATAATGCAGAAGAGCTCCAGGGGCTGAAAAAAAGAGTGAACTTGACATCCAAGCCTTTGGGATGTATCATCTGTCATCACCAAGCTCTAGGAATGGAGATGCTTGGCAGTGATAAAGGGGTCCTTGGCTGAGTAAGATTCTCCTACTAGATAGACCTCTTCTCAGAAGGGAAGAAGACAGACACATAGCCACACATCTCTTCCTTCTGGGACTTGGTACAGCACTTGGCAAAAATAGGACCTTACTTCTAACAGTGTCTCTGGGGAAATGTGATCAAATTGCTGTCTTGATGGAGTTAGCTCTTCATTTCAGGTGTACACTCAGGTCTCAAAACAGAAAAGGGTCTTCTTAGGAGCAAGTGAGTATGTTATATTTATTGGGTGCTCCAGAAGGTCCCCTAGTGAAATGACCATTAAGAAAGACAGACATCTACCTCAAGAAGCTGAAGTGACAGGCAGACGGATGGCCAAGTAGTGTGGGGGAAAGATCCCCTCTACAGATGCCCAGAGATATTTAATAAATATTATACTCACAGAAGAGATTCTCATGCAATGTCTGATTTAGAAACATGTATGGTATTAAATAATGTCACTAATTTTCAGCTTATCCAGCTAGCAGGGTTGTAGCCAACAGGCTGTGTAGCCAGCATGTGAATCATGCAGCTTATTTTGCTGGTACATATATGGCAGCATTTTCCAGGTCAGACATGGATGTAGGTGGGAGACCATGAGAAGAAGAAATCTCAAACAATACAACCCAATGGGAGGCAGGAAATATTGTCTATAGATTCCATTACTAGAACAAAGGAGAAACATATCTAAAGCCCCAAAAGGACAAAAGTATCTTTGTTGACAAGAGCCTTTGAATAAAAGTCATGCTAGAGTAAAAGGTCTGTGGAACTTCTAGGACTGATGTATGTTACAAGTCATATGTGTGATTTTATGTGATTTTTGGCACATGTCTTGAATCTTAAAATGCGATCCTTTGTCATGTAAGGAGAGAAAAAAGAGCAGATAACTTCAGCACAGCAGACCCCAACCAGCATTGACCAAGTCAAGTGAGAAATGGTCTTGAATCCAAGAATGTCACCTCATGTCTGCAGCACAGGTGCCTTGTTCTTTTTCTTGTGAATCTGCTGAGGTTTTCCTCCCAGTGTCTGGCTAAAAGGACCAGAAGACAACCTGGAAAGAGCTCTGAAAGAATCTCCTTACTACACAGAGCACTGCCAAAGCTGCAGAATAATGTAAGGTGATTCTCCAAACTGAGGACATCCTCAAAAGTGTCTATGTTGCTTTTTGATACTTTATTTTCTAGTAAATATTGTTGCAATATTGGCGTAACAGGGGTCAATTTGAAACACTATAGAAAGGGGATGTTATTTATTTTAAGCCACACTGATTTCACCCAGTCAGACTAACACTTTTTAACCTCATATTTGCAATTGCCAAGATGCTTTTGCTCATACTATTCAATTTTCTAGCAATCACAGAAAAGAATAAAGGCATGGGCTCTAGAGTCCCCATCAGGTCTCCTATATTTGTCTTATTTTTACACCATATGCTTATTTCAGGAGCTGGCTGTGACTGTTGGTCTTTTGTCACTCCATCTTTTCCCACCTCTGAGCATCATTATCATCTCACTGTATTTTGACTCCTTATCTCAGTATCTTTGACTCAGTCTGTTCTAAGATTAGCACTATCATCTCTTGTGGTTTGATTTATTTCATTTTATTGTCTTAGATGTACTCTGTTCCTTGTTTTTGAACATATCTTCTTTTAAATTGTACTTTGTTTTTTTCCAGTCTGATCTTCCCAGAGGATTTGTGTGTCAGTAAGCTGGGATCTTAATTATCTGCTAATCAAGTTGCTATCAATATGTGCTATTCTTATAGGCCGCCTTCTGCCTTTCTTCCCAGTGCTTTCATAACCAGACTTCTTTCTTGTTCTTCATTTCTACTATTTGTATATTTTATGTAGAAATATTTTATAGTAGAAATGTTCTTCATTTCTACTATTTTGTATACTATTTATTATTTCTCTTATAATTTAAAAGAAATTATGATGACTAATGACAAATACATTCCTGGTAAAGTGGTGACTTCTGGAGTCTTGTGCCAGTTTAGGAAGAAGGAAAAACTAATTGAAGAGCAATAAAAATTGTTCCGGGTTTTTTTTTTGGTCTGGTTTAATTTTCTTCACCTTCTAAAATTCTTTCCTGCTTAATGCAGACATGAAATTTTTTGATAAAATAATCTTTTGTTGAATTCAAGAAAAATAAAGAATAAATATGTTTCTAAAGAACATACAATTAGTGTATGAAATTCATTTCTAAGGAAGACCATCAAGTGGAATGACTTGGCTAGCATGTAATGTTAGGAACATTAATATAATTTATAGTTATGCACAGGAAGATAAGACTAATCAGATTTCATGTTTCAAGAAACAAGAATGTCTTTCTTCTTGCTACAAACAGCATTTCACAATTAGCTGGATATACTGCATCTCCCCCTGTCCCCTATCTGTGTCACAGAAAAAGTTATTTACTTACTAGAGGCAAAATTTATGATCCTATAGATACTGAACCTGAGATAGAACAAATAAACATATATATAACACTACAGAGCTGCTTGTAAATACTTCAGTGACCTTCTGCATTGAAGACAGGCAGAATAGAAATGTTTCAGTCCAATCTTGGCTTCACAAGAGGACTTGCAGACTTTGGATCTAAGATGCTATCTGAGTTCATAGTTGAAATAAAAGGCATTATTGTTATTTTTTTATTTACCAGATGGATGAGAAGAGAGAAAGCACAGCTGCTTTCTTATCATTCCCCATGTCTGGACAGGAAATACAGTGGGTAAGTCTCATCTGACCCCGAAGAATGAATCAAGTCTCATATGGTGAAGAGAGGGGGATGAGAGTGGAAGAGAGATTTCTGCTACCCTTTCCCATAAAGAGTGCAACCCAGAAGCATGCTCTGTTTTCATAATCAGAGCTCAGACTTTTTGCTTGCTCAGTCTTTCATGGGATACTTGAAGTACAAGCAATTCTAGTTACTTATATGGATAATTTAATCCCTACATAGTAGCCTCTGCCAATTTTTAACATCCAAATAATATTAACACCATACTCTCTCTTCCTTCCTTTTCAGAGAACAAGAGAAATAGGCTGATCAGTCTATGTGGACATGTGTGGGTGGGTAAGGGTGAAGCCAAAGGAAATGAGAGTTAGCTCTTAGCCCTGCATGCCTTGGTTGCTTTATTCAGTGAATTAAATAACATTGGTCTGGCTTCTATAAGACCTCAGTCTTCTATTTTCATGAACTTCCTGCTATCAGTAATCTTTTTTTTATTATTATTTTTTCAGTCAAACACAGCTGTTCTGGGAAGTTCTGGCCAGTGAGAATCAGTCTTTATGGTAACTGAGAACTGGACTCAAAGGCTTGATCCAGGCTGGCTTTTTGCAGCAAGCAGAAACAGAGAGCAATGAGTTCCCAGTGAACTGTACTGCTGACCCTGAATGCTCCTGTATTTACACCCAGAATGAGATTTTTCCGGGACACTGGGCTTCATTTTGAAGTCTGATGGATTACAAAGACTAACTTCAAGGATCACAACTCCATAGACTATGGATGTGAGTTTGGAACTGGCCACTAATCTCAGAGTTGTAATAGTTTAAAGATTTTCCACCACCAACATAACACAGTGGTTTTAAAAAAAAAAAACCAAAACCAAAAAACCCCAAACCAATCTACCAACCAACAAACCAACCAACCAGCCAAACAAACTTCACAGCTCACTAGTTAGAGACCTCTCTTTATGGCAGTGGCTAATGGGGAGACAGGCCAGTGACTGCAGGTGGATCAAAAATTATCCTCTTACCTTCTGGATTCAGTCAGGGAGGCAGCACCTGGGCCTTTTCATTGAGTTTAATTTCAGTCCTTCTCCCTGGTACTGGGATATTGTAAAACCAGTTGTCCCCAAGTCCAGAGTGACACCCTGCAGGTTGAATGTGCAGGTGTGCTCCACATCCAGGGGCAGAAGAAAGTCACTTGAAGTCATCACACAGGATGGAAAAGGAAGTTTCTAAGATGTACCCTGAGCCAAAACGTTGGAATAAGTATGAAACAAAATAGCTGTGAGCTGGCATAAGAACCTTCCTCCCCCACAAAAGACTGGCACTATCTGCAAGCTTCAGATGGTGGTAGCTAAAGTAACTCCCAAGACAACAAATAAATTTGCTTTGTTAGAAAAAATTTCAATTAGAAGCAATATTTATTTTTGCATTGGAAACTTTTATTTTTGCACAAAGGTGTAATGCGGGGCACAAAATTCTTCTCAGGGAAAGATTTCAGATACGTGTTTAAGTATTTTGGGGGAAAAAGCCCATTTATTTGTTGTGAAATTATTCTTTTCCCCCACCCTATCACTGAAATAGAAATTAATCACTGGTTATTTTGAAAAAAATTGATTGATGGCTCTGAAAGTACATTTTCACTGTTTTTGTGCTCACATTTTTTCCTAATCTTTGGACTTTTAAAAATCTAATTCTGAAATATTTAAGTCTGTGTTTCTGCCAGGTTGAACTAACTTTTGAACTAGTTTCAGGGTTAATTTTGGGTAGCTGAGTCAGTTTGCTGTCAGAGCTAACACACAGTTCAGATATGTGTATCAAGTTCCTTAAATGTCTGAAATGTGTTCCATTTATTTTTATTTCATAGTCTTCTGACTAGCTCCTGTGTTTAAAAAACATCTCCCTTTCTAAAGCTTAGTGTCAGTATGCTAGTTTTCAGCACGATTTATTCCGTGTGGTTGTTGACTTTAATTATATTGTGGATACTCAGACACTGTTACTTAGTGGCTCAATTATACTTGCTTCTTGGATCACTTCCTAGGTATTACTTAGGACTAAATGAAAAAGTAAAAATAAAATCTTGTTTTCTCATGTGCTGTAGAACTAGTTGTTCCAAAAAGCACTTGTTTATCGTGTTGAGAAATCGCTTCCTAAGCCATAGACCATGTGGTGGTTGACTAACTTACATCCTGAAACACAGGAGCAAGTTTGGAAAGGTCTGCCCAGTTTGGTGGGTTCAGTTATTTGATACTCTGGCCAGACTGGGTTTGGAAACCCTGCTCTGTTGAAGAGGTCATAGGGTTTATCCCCTTGCTGCAGGGCTCAGTGATTCTGCTGAAGCCTTCTGAGGATAAGTTGGGCATTCAGTGCACATGGGGATGGATTATGGCCCTAAAGACACAGAGACTGGAAATAGGACTTCTAATCATGAGAGCTATGGTCTCTGAAACAGCATCTGGAGGAGTGCTGGAAACAAAACTGATTTGCCTGTCCCTTTTCCTACTGGAAAAGCCTTGCTAACAGTGCAGGGAAGAAGTGGCTTGGTGACACAAACAGGTTGTGGTGAAAATGTTTGTCGTTTTGGAGGTGACTGCAAAGTACCTCACCTTGTTAATTCTCATCTACGCCTTTCCCCACAGAAATTTGACCATGAACACGGGTGACCTGGGACATACAGAGGACTCCTGCTGAGATCTCACTGCTATCTTATACAGCGACACTAACACCCAAAGCTGGTGTCATATTCTCAGTAGGTATCTCAGAATCAGTGTTCTGTGACCGCTTTTATGTCTATTAGCTCATAGTTGTTCCTCTTATTCCTCGCTTACTTCCATTTTGTGAGCTCTTAATTTACAGCAGGATTCTTAGTGCTAGTCCCAGTGGAAGAGCTTCCCTTTGTGCTATTGCCATCCTGTTTCTGTTACTTCAGCTTTCAAGGTCCTCCTTTTCCTCTGTATGAGCTCTTAGACCTCCTTTCCACTGGTGTTGCTTTCTTGCTTTGGGTTATCAACATGCCTCCTCAACAAGTGTTCCCTTTGTAAACCAGTCATTAATGGAAGTATTCAGTAAAACTAGTCTCAAGGGAAATTCAATTAGTAATTTCTCAACATTTCTCCTTTCCACTGTTCAAACTTCTATCCCATTCATCTGCTTCCTTACCATCTCACAGTTTCTTTAGCCACCATTTTCTCTAACTTAACAAAAAAAAAACCGCAACAAAAACTTGCCAGATGTCACTAAGCCCAAGGCTTTTCCAATATCTAGGTAGATGAGATGAGATCTTCTGATCATATCATTATTCTTTCAGTGTTCAGCATGTCATAGGGCTCAATATTCAGCTGTACCTAAAGGGTGGTAGAAGAGGGCAAGAAATGTCCCATCTTTGCACTGCTTTTCAAAGGTGGATCATGACTATGTGCCAACCTTGAGGACAGCTCAAGTTTGCTGTTCTCAGGCTTTGAGGGCCAAGACCTGCTTGTGCAAGAACACACATAATATAATACCTTGTTGCCACAGGTAGGTCTGAACTTTCCCCAAACTTACGGAGCACTGTAGGAGCTAAAGGTCTTGCCTTTGGACAGGAGTCTCACCCCTGGACAGGAGTCCCTTACTGTTCTTTGGGAACCAGGCAGAAGTACAGATATCAAAATGCACATGTTAGTTGTAAGGTGACAACGTGTCCTATAAAAGTGCAGCAAATCCAGCCTCTGTTGTAATAATTTGGTGGTTCTTTAACTCCATGGTTATGCTATCATTTTCATTTTCAGTTCCAGGACATGAAGCTGTTGAAGCAAGTTCTGAGGATGACCATGAAGATGATCAGAGGGCTGGAGCACCTCTCCTGTCAAGATAGGCTGGGAGGGTTGGAGTTGTTCAGCCTGGAGAAGAGAAGACTTCAGGGACACCTTATAGCATTCTTCCAATATATGACGGGGGGCTACAAGAAAGCTGTAGAGGGACTTTTTACAAGGGTATGTAGTGATAGGACTAGAGGTAATGGTTTTAAACTGGAAGAGGGTATATTTAGTTTATACATTAGGAAAAAAATTCTTTGCATTGAGGGTGGAGAGACACTGGAACAGATTGCTCAGGGAAGTTGTGGATGTCCTCTCCCTGGAAGTGCTCAAGACGAGGCTGGATGGTGCTTTGAGCAATCTAGTCAGATGGAAGGTGCCCCTGCCCACTGCTGTGGGCTTGGAACTTAATGAGGTTTAGGGTCCCTTTCACCCTGAACCATTCCAGGATTCTTGCAACCAAGACTTTATTTAAGTAAAGCCACATTATCTTTTCCAGGACCGGACAGGCCATGCTCACCAGCTGTTTGGTTAGTGAATAGATGTGATGAGTTTTCTTAAAATCCTGAGCTGCTGATTCTGCAGCTCAGCATCACCTCCATCTCATCTCTGCTGATCTTGGTCCCTCAGGCTGTGCCAGTCCCCCTGCTGAGCATTCAGTAGGTGTGGATCTCTGCTAAGCAAGAGAGAGCTGCTGCAGATTGCCACTTGCATGGTTCAGCTTCCCAGCATGACACATGTGTGCTCTTGGCTGGGATGCAGGCAGGGCCAGAAGTCCAGTAGCTCAGTCCAGCAAGCACATGTCCTGGATTGTCTGATGTGTTGCCCGGCACTGTTGTGGGTCTATTGTGAGCAGTGAGGGTGCATTTCAGGGGCTTGGGTTTGTGTAAGCCAGCACTTTGCCTCCTAGGGTTTTGAATTTCTGGAGGTTTCAGAGCTGTCTCCAAAAGCAGACACTTTCGTTACATGAGTTTTCAATCTGACGTTAGTTTGCCATTAGGGAAGAGGATCAGGCAGCTGCAAAAGGAGCAAGAAAGGAGGTGGGAGAAGGCTTCTGGCCTCCTGCTCCCCATCGAAGAGCAGTTGCTCTGGCCAGCAGCACAGCTCTAGTTAGAGCAGAGCCAGGGAAGGAAGAGATGGGAGAGGGGATGATCTTGTTGCAAGGAGGGATTCTGGAGTTTGTCCTTAGACCTCCACTCACTTGCTGCTTCTGGGAACAGAAAAGCAGCCTGGATGTGGCTGTGCCCCTAGTAGCCCCCGGTGTCTGCTTTGGCTCTGTCCTCTCTCTCCTGGCTTAGTTCCTTGAGGTTGTTGGTTTCTTGGCTGTGGGCAGAAGGTGTTTTTGACGGAGAGGGTGGTAGCCTGGGGGTGGATCAAGAGTGGGAGACAGAAGAGAGGAGGAGTCACTGATCAATGCTAATAGATAAAAGGCCCCTTTTCTTCAGTCCAGGGTCCAGGGCTCCGGGAGAGCTGCCCTCTCAGACAGGAGCTGCAGTCTGGACGAGAGGAGACAGCTTGTGAGTATGCAGGAACCGCCTTGCTTTTCCTGGATGGCTGCTTGTTATTAATGCCTTGTTGGTGCTTCACAGCTGCAAAATGTTAGGAGTGGTTGTGTGTAGCACACAGATTCTCCACTCCAGCAGGAGACAGGTCAGATGGCTGCTTTTCTGATCTCCCCTTTATTTGGGGGACTGTGGAGATTTCCTTGGCATTTGCAGGCAATTAATCTTTGCTCCTCTTTCTTTACTTCTAACCAGTGGCTGCTACTAGAAAGTAGGGGAATTGGGCTCACTGCGTGCCACCTCTGGGGCAGCACAGTGGTGCTGGGGAGTGGAGACTTGCTGAAGAAGTATGAAGTGCAGGGACAGTGGAAAAGAGATGTACTTTTGCAGGGGAAAGTGTTCCCCGAAGGAGATTTGTTAACATAGGGCTGTGTAGCCAGTATTTTTATTCATCCCTTGGAAAATGCCTCTGTGGTGAAAAATGAAACATCTGGGTTAAAGTGGTGTGTGTGGCTCATCTCCTGTGGTTGATGGCAGTGGATGCTCCAGGCATTCTGGGATCAGAGTTCTCTGAAATGGGAGCAGTCTTCCAGGGCACTGAAATTTCTGCCCTAAGTGAAGGTAGATAAATAAAGAGGGTTTGGCTGGAAAGTGTGTTAGAGTTTACCACTGTGCAGCCTCACCTTCATTCCAAAGTACTCCCAGTATCTTCCTCTCTGTGTCCCACCGCTTTCCTGCTGGGCTCTGTCCTCCAGCTTCTCCTTCAAGCCACACTTTTCTGGCAGCTCTTCACACTTTTCCTGAGCTCCCAGGGTGTATGAGACATTCAGGAAACCTATAAAATCCATGTTGAACACTAACTTCAAAGCCATGAGCTTTAAGGAATGCAAACAATCCCAGAGCAGCGAATTCCCTTAAAGAGACCAGACTGGCAGGGGATGAAGGGACAACAGAAAAGTCTCAGTTCTCCTCTGAACTTGTGTCCATAACAGACTTTTGAATTTTGCCCAAGCAGAATCTAGTTTTCTTCCACATCTCAGGCTGAGCACTGAATGGGCAGGGCTGAGCTGCTTTCTATATAAAATTGGATGATGGGGAAGAAAAGCAATTATTTTTCTTTGGTCTGAACCTGAAGGCCATGCTCAGCTTCTCTCCCTAAGACCACAGGCTTCAGGCAAGGCCCATGAGTTTGGCATTGAAAGGGTAAGTTGTGAAGCCCGGAATTATCTTGTTCCACTGAAGTTTCACTCCTTGTTGCGGAAATGTTGTGCTCTGGCTTGCTGTCCTGCTAGTTCCTGGCTGTATCACCTGCAGTGTGGGTCCCCAGATGAGCCTCTGCAGGTGACACCAGCGACAACACCGCACCAGCATGGGCGGGATAATGGTCTGCACCCAGAGTGCACTCAGTCTGCACCCTGACAGTGAGAAATCCTCATGTCTGTACATACACATGGACAAAAGAGGTGGTCACCACAGCTTTGACCAGACAAAATAACAGTGACTGTGTGTCCCAGGCTCATCCCCAGGTGATGTGTGTGGCCCAGCCCCCCTCACTGCCATGAGGCAGGACTGGAAGTTACTGGGTGTCCACCTTTCCCCTTTGCCTACCTCTGGCAAACTACTTCCCTTTGCTTTTCACCCAGAAGTGATGGCCATCTATGTAAATCCTTTTTTCCTTTGCTCTCTCCTACTGTAGCACAGAGATGGAGAGGGGAATACCCCATCTTTTGTTTGTTGCTGCTGACCACAACACTGGTTGCAAACAAGCTCTTTAGATGCTAGAAGGTGATATAATGCTCCCAGAGAATGCTGGTCGGATTTCAGCTAGGTAAAAGCCTTGCAATGACATCTGATTTCAGTGCCCAATGGCCAGGGCCAATGACTGCTAGTGCTAGACCAGAGAGGCAGCAGTACTGAGAGATATGGTTACCTCTACCTTCACCCAGGTGTTATCCCTTGGGATGGAAGAGCATCCCAAGTATAGGGTCAGGACTACAGTGAGGACCAGCAGAAATAGAATTCACGGTGCTGCTGTAATCTCAATGCAAAAATTATGGTCTCTCCAGCAGCAGGGATTCTTCTAGGTTGCTTCTGGTCACTCCTGGAACAGTAAAGTAGGAGAGGGGAAGAGGCAGTAGGGTTGGATTCTTGCTCTGACATCCGGCAGGCTGGGACCACAGTGAGGGCCAGCTGGAGGGAGGGGGGCTGAGTGGGAAGGAAGTGTTTGAAACCTCATTCTCTGTGTCTCTGACGGCAAAGCTGATGGAACAGTCTGGGCTGGGTGTATCCAGACAGAGGATGATGAGGGCAAAGAGGAGAGATCACAGGAAAAATTAGAAAGGCAAACATTTACATTTGGGATCAGCAGACCCCTCTGCCTCTGGGTTCCCAGCACCCCCTGAAATTCCTTCCACTTATGTAGGCCAGCTTTTCTGAGTGTGGAGTGCTAGTGACATGTTTTCCCATGAATTACGGTCCCCAGCCCTGAGCTGAGTGAGAAAGGGGGCATGCCCTCTCCTTCACAAAATCTGATTCTATCTGATAATAAAGGATGTTTTGAAATGGCTCCTTAAAGAGTGTAGCAGCCAGCTGTTCCCTTCCCAGGGCTCTTTCATGGTCCCTTTATGGCTCTGTTTTCATAATAAACATTCCACTGCTAATTTTGCAGGCAGCCCAGGATCTCCAGCTGCTCTCAGTGGGAAAAGAGTGAGACACAGCGAGAGAGACAGAGTGAGAGATTCTTCCCTGCTCTGGCACAATGCGCACTCTCATCATCCTTACACTCCTGGCTGTTTTGGTAGTGGCTGCTACTTGCTATGGTAGGTGATCTTGTTTACTGGGTGAAGTGATAGCTCCAGACCTACAGACATCTTTGGTCTGTTATTCAACTTCGTGTAGAGTGAAACTTCTTTAACTTTAACTTGATGTCTTGCCTGCTTTTCTGCCCTGGTGTCAGACCATCCTAGTCCTGTTCCAGAGCTGCCAGATTCAGTGATCATGGTTTGGGGTCCAGGACACTTCAGCCTCTCCCCCTCTCTTCCTGCTCACCTTGCAGTCTGCTCCTCTTTTTGCCCCTCTATTGTCTGCAGTACAATAATAATCCTTACTCGTATTTTTTCCATATTAGTGAAGAGATTTCCCTTCTTTTCTGCTCCTTTTCCTGTTAGGCATGCAGTTCCATACTGATGGAATTAAGGTACTGTTTCATGCAAGAGTCAAGCACATTCCACCGCGCTAATCTTTTCCTTAAGCATATATTCAGGCTTTGAAGGTCAGCAGGTATCATACCCACTGTAGTGTCAGGAACATGGAGGGGAGAAATTGTGCTTGAGAATCACACACTGGAAGACCAAGCACAAACCTTGAAGTCCTGGCTAAGAAACCAAGTTGCTCCATTCTAAACTCCTGAACACTCTAAAGTCCTCATACAGGTGCTAGGTCACTCCACTGAGTACTTTTTCTTTTATGTAGGTGTTTTAAAAACTGGTTTCTCTGACTTCTGTGTGCATATTATATTGATCTGTGGTGTGTGAAAGACTGTGAATCCCATCAATGCAGTGTCTTACCACATGTTTTACTCTTTCTTTCCCCAGAGTCCCATGAGAGCATGGAATCCCATGAGTATCTCAGTAAGAGACTTCTTTACTATTTTCTTGAAGTGTGATACAGGCATGTCCAAGACCATTTCCTTGTACTTTACTGTGGAGATTAAATAGGCCACTCTGCCCAGGGAAATTAATTTTTTTGTGTGATGCAGGATGAGTAGGATGAGAGTTTAAGAAAAAGACTTCACATGTCTGGGCACAAGTGCATACCAAATTGTTTTGCAAATAATATAATGAGAATTGGAAAACATAGAATCATGAACTTGGATCCTTGTTGCATTCAGTTAAAACGGGTTAAGTGATGGTAAAAAAAGGATATTGCTCAAAAAAACTCTGTGTTGAGCATGGGAAGAAGTACTGCAGAAGCTAGTGACATAATCTGCTCTGCCCCAAGGGCAGGAAGATCCTTACTCCCAGCACCTTGGAAGAAGAAAATGGGATGTGGAGGCAGAAGGGATTCTTAGTCTGGAAGAGAGAGATAGTGTCATAGAAGCATGAAAAGGTATAGAGTCTCGCCATGGAACAAACAATAATCTGGAGAGGTTATGGAACAGGTAGTTTGAAACTAAAAATAAATCAGACCATCTGGGAGAAAGACTTGACAAAACAGCTGGTCAAGAAGCACAAAGGCACATGTGGGAGCCAATGCCAAAGACATCCACAGACTCCTGAACTCTGCAATAAGACTGTGATGTTTCTCAAAAAGGACAGATGGGACCTAACCTTGGAGGCAGAACAACTTACGCTCAGTCCCTTCCTATTTTTACCTATAATTTCATAATTCTCATAATTCTACTGAGCATGCCCAGACCTCCTATAGTCTGCACAGCTTGGCACTTATGTCTTGACAAAGCTCCACTCACTCAGGGAGGCTATAGCAGCAAAATCACAGTAGCTTTACTCTAGGTCTCCTGAGTAGCAGGAGATCTAGAGGAGCATGTGCACTTCTGTACTGCCTACTCAAGCCTGAGGGAGAGCCTGTGAATGAGCCAATGGGGTGGACAGCAGGGAATATTGAAAGGTTCTTGGTTTCACTGTGCCTGGGAGGATGTACAAGGTGGCTGTTATAAAAATGGAAGGTAGATTTTGCTGAAATATGGCCTTACAAAAGTGTCTATCTACTCTGAACCACCCCTTGCTTTCTCAGATCCCTTCATCAACAGGCGAAGGGCCAATGACTTCATACAAGCTGACACAAGACTAGAAGCTGTCACTCGGGAAAGGTATGTTATGACCCCAGGACACTGAGGATGGGAGTGGGGAAAGGGATCTCCTTGCCAGGCACAGGTAGGCACCAGGGAAGAAAAGCATGGAGTCTTCTGAGAAGTCTCAGCCCCCCTTTCAGTGTGACATTTCCTTGACATCCTCCACCCTGGGAGAAGTCAGAACTTGGCAGAGAGTGAATCCTTGCTGTTGGAGGGCTCTGCTTCATTTGTCTGAAGGGAGGAGAGGGAATCAGTGTGTGATGGCCAGAAAGGAATCTCAATTTGAGATCCTGCTCAAGTCCTCGGCTCTCCTGCAGAATTTGCATGACCTTTTCTAAACCAAGGGGCCATCTGAAGGACTCCTTGCCTCATCAATAAATAAAAAAATACAGATAAAGGCCTCATGCAGGCCTTGTGGAAATAAAGGCTGGAGCACAGAAATCATCTCCTGGAGAGATGTCAAGGAAGACCTCTTCAGTACCAGGTGGTCCCTTTGCAGGAGGTTTCAGGTCTTTTTTCCATGCCTGGCTTTGGGTAAGAGCAGAAGAGTGAAGGCAGAAGTCAGGGGGTCTATGGAGGGAGGGAGTCTATGGAGGGAGGAGTCTTCATCAGCTCCTCTCCCCACCACCCTATTTAGCCCTGAAATAAAAGGTTTCCTGGGGAGGCAAAGCACTGCTGTTGTAGTCACATCACTCCCTGGCGTGTTGTGAACAGCTGGCAAGCTAACATCTGGTAGCTGGGTGACAGAATCCGGTGATGGACATTTAATCCTGGTGGGAATTATGAGACAGGAAAGGGCTGTAGGCAGATAGTTAAGGTGACAGCACTTACCACTCATCTGTCTTACTGTTGCAGGATCAGGGAGCGTACTAAGGGACCCCAGGAACGTCAGAGGGAGATCTGTGAGGACTACTACCCCTGCGAGCTGTACGCTTTTCGCCATGGCTATGCTGCTGCTTACAAGCACTATTTTGGGAGGAGGAGAACTAAGTAAAGGATGTCCTGCCCCCACCCTGGGACCTGGAGCCCAGGGTATCCCCCTCCCAACCCCCCAAAATGCAATAGCTCTGAAATATATTCATTTGCTTGTGTCCCTGTATGTTATCCTGCCTGCTGCTTCCCCCATGTAGCTGTGGATTCCAGCACTGTGTTAATTAGCGCTGAGCTGATGTAGCAGAGATCAGAGAAGGTTCAGGATGTGGGTGTTTACTACACAATAAATTGCTGGTTTGATACTATCATCTCATGAGTCACAGTATTTTGGGGGTGTGTGCAATGTGCAATTTTCCATAAAAAAAGCTGAGTTTACCATTGAATCTGGTGGGTATTACAGAAAAAAATCAGTACCCTGCAGTCACAGTTTGGAAGGATCTACAATGTTTTTGTTGCACAGCCTACAAGTGGCTTCTTCTAGAGATCACTGGCAAATTTCAGTTTCCAGTCTTAAGACATCTTAAGATGGCATGATGTTCAGGAAGCAGAGTGAGATGCACTTTTTGAAATTGAAATCTATAATATTTTTCCTGAGTTGGGGAAAAAAACCTCATAGTTTCAAAAGAAACTGATTGATCTTAAAAATAAAGTTAGGGCATGACTTAAGTGTCAGAAAAAACCTGTAAATTGCATTTTGTCTATACAGCTACCCCCAAGTATTGATGTAGAGTGCTCTTGTATAAGGGAGCATGTGATTTGGACTTTATTTATGTTTTTGGAGTCCCCTTTCATGCCCTTATTACTACTTGGAGTGATTCAGGTAGTGCTAGAAAGATGGAGAAACCAAAGTTCAAGAGAGGCTCCAGGTGGTAAATAAAAAAAAGAAAACGAAAGAAACTGTTTGGAGTTAAACCTAACTTTTTTACACCTAGAACAATTTTATTTTACTGTTCATAACTCATTTGAAATCAAGATGTGGCCTGACCTTGTGCATAGTTTGCTGAGCACCTCCCAGTAATAAACATGACTGGGTTGTCACCAGCACCAAGGCACCATGCAGAGCCTGTCCCCAGTCCAAGAAGAACCAGTGTTGGCTTGCCCAAGAATTAAATACTGCTCCAGCCTGGTCAGGAGCCACAGCAACTCAGAGACCCCTTGGTGTGGGGTGTGTAGGAAACATAACATTTTATCTCAGCTTAGCACAGCTGGTTTCAATATTCAGATCTCCAGGCTTCTCCAATCATCTGAAAATTATAGAAATGGGAAAGATTCATGGCTGTCAAAGGCTATGAGGTATAAATTATAAAACTGTTGATTATTCTGTGAAATTAAGTTTAGACCTAAATCTACCTGACACAGTAGAAACAAACATATTCTTGCAAAATATGCTTTGCCAGCTTTGGAGATGAACTTCTGGGAAGAAATGAGATCTATTTATTGAAAAGACTTTGATAGGAAACTCCACCCTGGCAGCTGCTAGAGTTTTATCCAAAGGAAGTCGTGAGAGAGAGAAATGAGTTTAAAGGAAAAAGCCTTGTGGACTAAACATATTTGCACTTGCACTTGTGCTGCATGTTCCCAAAGAGGTGAATCTTATAATCATGAACCAGGGCAAAACTTTCATACCCTAAAGTAAATAAGTCTGTAGTGTCTGGGTTCGATTTGACAATGTGATGCTTCCAAAATGGAAGGCAGAGGGCTAGTTTTGTCTGAGTCTGTGCCCAGAAATATCTGATGATTCCAACCTCAGATTTACTAGTATAAATAATTAATATACCAAAGATTAATGTGGGATTTCATTACTGTAAACTGTTACCAAACATATTTAAGAGACTACATGATGGTTAGAAAGCTAGGGAAAACCTGGGAAGAGAAGTAAAGCTTTTTGGATTACTAGAATTGTATATTTGTATTCTTTAAAATTTTCTTTTGGAAGCATAAATTTTCCTAGAATGACTATTATTTGTAGATATTTATTTATTTCAAAACTGTTGTTTTTTAAGATACTTTTTCTGGAGGTTTTTAGTATGTATGTTCAATCTTTCCTGGACTGTAGAAAGTTAAACTTCTTCCCTGTGTCCCAAATCCTGAAATTTCTCTAAGCTAAAAAACACTGTTTCTAGGGATGGTCCTGACTGCCCTTGGGAGCCTTTTAGGCTTTAATTCTGCAACCCTTGTATGTCTCCTTGCCATGGAAGCCCAGGAGGACTAATATTAAGCAGCAGAAAACATAATCCATGTGCTGCATTTGGGACATTATTCTGGGAACTTGGCTGGTGAGTCTGGGGAGTATGGGATTATTGATATATAGGCTGTAGAGGAGCCCACACAGGGTTTTGACAAACCAAGGAACCACAGCCACTCAGTTCCTGAGGAATAAAATAATTTTGGGGTTTCAAAGATTTTTTTGTTTTATATTCAAGAGAAGCCAAACTAGCAGCCTCTATGCCAGGAAGATTTCCAGGAAGAAAACAAGAAAGATCCTCCCTCAAACTAACTACCAGAGATCCTAACAGTATAACAATCTCAGCTCTTCTAAGTATCTCAGTCATATTATCTGAAGAAAAAACCTATCAAGCTTTTGTCCTGTGAAAACTGTTTTATGGGTTTCTTTACCTTCAGAGGAATGAGTCAGGGTGGGAATAGGGGTCACCACTGGGTTCAGCCTCATTTGATTTTCCACATGAGAAAACTCCATCATGTAAAAGGAGCTGCTCCATTCAGGGTGTGCTGGTCTCTCCTTTGGCTTTCCAGGAAGAAGCTGAATGACTTTCAAGTTTATAAAAAAAAAAACCCCTCTGTTGCTTTTTTTTTTTTTTTTTTTTTTTTTTTTTTTTATTAAATCCAGTTGGTTTTTTTTCAACAGCTCCATTCAAAACTTCAGATAAAATCTTCTGGAAATGCCATGTGTCCTGAGATGGATGTCAAAATGGTTGCCAGGATCTGATCACTCCTGGCCCAAACGATGGGTTTTGTTTCGGACCTCAGAGACAGGAACAAAAGCCAGAGCCCTGATCTCTCCAGGCAATCACAGGATATAAACTGCTGCCTGAAAACAAGCTCTGGAGAACTTCTGTAACCTCGAGGAAAGCTCTGAGGTTAGGGAGACCAGCACAGCCAAAGAAGACATGAGGAGTCTGCTGGCACCGCTGATTGTGACCCTGGCCCTGGCAGCGCTCTGCTGCTGTGGGGAAGGTAAGGGAACATCTTCTGGGGAAGGCTCCTGGGAGCACTGCTTAATCTTGCAATTTGCCATCAGCCTCCCATCAGTCAAGGAAAGAAGCACAGCTTTGGGGGGAGGAGGTGCACTGCTGGCCATGGCACAATTTCAGATCTCTGTCCGAGAGATGGGATGGGGGAGGGCCTGGAGATAAAGAGCCTCATCTCCTGCTGGGCACTTTCTTCCACTGGTCAACCTCTTTCTGCCTGCTTCTCAGATGCACCATTGAATTGCAGCATAGAATTCAAATATATTCATGAGATCATAGAATCATAGAATGTTAGGTTGAAAGGGACCTCAAGGATCATCTGGTCCAATCCTTCTAATATTACTATTTATGTGAGATGTCTCACCACCCTGTCGAGTTGAGACTTATAGCTCTCCAAAGTGGGGGAATCCCCCACTTCCCCTGGGAGACCATTCCAATGTCTGACTGTCCTCATAGTGAAAAATCTTCCTCTTGTGTTTAATTGAAATCTCCCCAGTAGGAACTTGTGCCCATTGCCCCTTATTCTATCCATGTGACTTTTTAAGCATTGGACTGGTTTTAGAATTCAGGTGAACTGGCCAAGGTATGCTGGATGCTCAGTTTTAAGTACCAGGGTGGAGCTGCAAGCAGACAGGGACAGGGATTTTGTGCCTGCCAGCCCTGGAGGGCTGTAGGATTGTGGAGATGGGCATTGGGTACAGCCTTCACCTGCAGGGAAATGTGGGATGTGGAAAACTTCTTGAAGAAAAAAAGCCTCTTATTGTTGGTTAAAAAAAGGGGAGTTGTCCCAGTAAAGTAAGAGCAACTCACATTTAAAGGTGGTTTAGTGACTGTGACTTCACAATGAAAAGAGAATCTGAGCAGGAGAGAACTTTGTCTTTCCCCATATAATCTCATTCAGAGTTAAATTTTGCTCAGGCCTTGGCATCAGATATGTCATGATTCAATATTGGCAAATCTATTGTGCTTGATCTTTTTTTTTTTTTTTCCATTCAGTCTCTCTCCCACTCTTTCACTCTTGAGAATAATTCTGCTTTTTTTCTTTAGTCATTATGATATCCCAGAATGCTTATAACCTTGGAGTAACTTCTAATTTATTTTTTTTAACTCAAGGAATATATACATTGTTTAAAAATAGAACTACACATAACCCTTTCCACATAAAGGTTTTTTTCAAATATAGTTGTGGTGGTTTTTTTTTTTGTCTCTAGACTCCTCTTTCTGCTTATAAAAACACTTATGCTACATACCTGGTGACTTGGGTGAATCTGACACTCCTGAAAAAAAGCATGGTGAAATAGCAGAAGAAAAAATTGTGAAATAGGGCAGTGTGGGAGAGCCAAGATTAGGAGACCTTCCCATTTTCTTAGAGAATGTTTTGGGTGTTTGCAGGGTGCTTTAAACATTAAGATTAGAACTGAACACAGAAATACAGTGTGTAAATTCCTCTTGGGAGGGCTGGTGAGCCAGGTACCTCATCCCTGAGCCATAAACCTGGAAGAAAGTTGTTCCAAATTTTTTGACTCTATTTCTCTTCCCTATAAATGGCTTGTGATTCCTCCCTATGGTTAACAATAACCTCTTTTTCCAAAGACAGGTGAGATTATAGCTAATTTCAGGTTCTGTCCAAATTTTGCTCAAAGGGTCCCCTAGCTGTGGCCATCCCTGCTCTTAGCAAGGGTGGGGAGAGAAAAGGGGGAAGGTGTCCCTCCAGCTTCCACAGTGGTTATATGTTTATTGTATTATTTAATCTGGCTCATAGGTAGTTGAAATTAAACAAATCTAGGCACAATGGGTGAATTTTGCTGTGGTGGTGAAGTCTATCTTTAAATCGTGGGTGCTAATAAAACATTTTTGGGGAGAAACAGACCTTCTGGGAAAATGGTGGGAGCAAGTGGGCAGAGGGGTTCAGTTACAGAGTGGATCAGGGGAGGAGGACTCACAAAGTTCTGTCTGTCTGTCTTCCAGATCCCAAAGACCCCACAGGATCTCCCAGCGCTGACAGTGAGTCTATCTTTGTGACTGACGCTTGGTTCTGCATCTACTTCCTTCCCTCCCTTTGACAGGTTCAAAGGATGAATGAGAACCATGATGAGTCCCTCTAGCTGCTCTCTTTCTGCTCTCTCAGTGATGAGGAGTCCATGAGGTGCAGGAGCATGGAGCTTTTAACAGTGTTAGGGGCAGGAGACATGAGGACGATCTGTCTCCCTAGGCCAGCAGCTTAGCATCACTCCGAGGGTGCTAGTGCCATAGCATGCATCTCCACAGCTCTTGAGCAGCCCCCAGGCAGGACATGAGATTCATCAGGATGCATCTCCCTTCCATGAAAACAGGTTAATGAGGGTGGAGCAACATGGGCAGCATCCCTGTTACTCTGAGCTGGCCTCACAGACCTGTCCAAAATGACTGCTGTGTCCCTAGACTGTTAGGAGAAAAGAATTTGTCCCAAGGACTCCAGGCACTGGCCGTTTGGATCAGCTGAGCAGCCAGTCTGATGTGCAGAACCACGGAGCAGAAAGGTTTGGTGCCACGGGGCAACAGGCTCTTGTACCCCTGCCAAATCCCACAAGCTGGAGAGCTTGGAAATGGGTGCCTGCCTTAGCAGCTACTGAGAGCTGAAGTCCCTCCTCTGTCAGGTCACCCAGGACATGGGTATTTGCACATCCTGTAATGTGCACAGCTTTTGCAGCAAGCTAGTCCTGGCAGAAATCTGTATGGAAAATCCCCCTCGTTCTTCCCTCTTTCTCCTTTCTCACACCTTAAAGGACAACATTGTTGCTGGGGAGCATGAAAGCTGTTTTTTCTCCATTGAGCCAATACAAACATAGATTGGGAAAGAGAAAAAAAGTCCAAAGAGTGTTCAGGGAAAGGTGGTGATTTCTGACAGCTCATTAACTGGCAGTTTCTGTGTAGTCAGTAATTGATCCAGACTAAACCCCATCTTGCTTGCGTGAGGTCACCTGCCAAAAAGAAACAATCAAACACCTCATGGTGATGAGGGAAGGGCATAAAACCCACAGTCTCCTCACAGATGGAGGTCTTAGAAACTGCTCTTCCCTAGTGACAGCAATAGTTTGCCAGTCTTTCTGCAGTAACATGTACTTCTGGGCAGCTACCTGTGTTGATGCTGTGCCAGCATCTGTGCACATCTCTGCTGGTGAAAGCCCAAGCTGTGGGGTGAGGCTCTACTGTGCTGTGTTGATCCCTGGGTGGGACTGGGGGGTGAGGTGGCTCTATCTGGTTTTTTTGTGGGGTCCTGCACAGCACTATGGTGTTTGCACAGCCACAAATCCAAGGGAGGAAATGAGCAACTGCACGGTGTGTTAATGGAGTCCAGAAGCCAATGCTGCCATGACAGAAAGGTCTCTCATGTTCCCCATGTCCTGAACACTAAGATCTTTGTATTTCTAGCGTATGTTTCTCACTGGGTGATGTTTAGTCTCATTATTTTATACTTTTCCCCTTTCACAGAGCTCAGTACATGTGAGCATTGATATTTCCATATGCTTGTGGCTCATTAGGGGCATTTTTAAGGCCTGGTGGCTGGTATCCCACATCACTCTCAGTGTAAGTCAAAATACAGAAAGGAAGATAAGGCTCAGAAGTCAAGTGAGTTAGGAAGACAGAACGCTGTTCTCTTAATTTTCTCCTTATTCATATTTTATGCTGTCATGATGGCATTCTGCACATTTTCTGTGGACTCAAGATCATGCTGCGTGCTACAGGAATAGAGTTTATGATGAGAAAGGCCCTTTCTCCATGGGGAAGGAGCCCATGGGTGCACAGTGGGGAGGGGTAGAGATGAACAATCAGTTAGGACAGGCCTTGAGAGTCATCTGCTTGTGAAGAGAGTAGACTGCCCCTTTTCAGAGGCTGGACTGGTCTTTGTTTTGCACAGACCATGCCCCTGCATCTTTAACCTTCTGTGTTCTCTCTCTTGGTAGGCATCAAGATTAAAAAGGAAGTTGCCAATGCCTTTGTGAAGAGGCACAAGAGATCCACTTTGTATGAATGGTAACAACACAGGAGTCAGTCTGAAAGCAGACTCTGGACTCTGGACCTGTTCTGAAGAGGGGGTAGAAAGACAATGGGACAGGACAAATCACATGACATGACAAAACATTACTTTGTTGTACATTTGTGTTATTTCCTCCATATGTAGAAGCAAAAAGGTTGTACAAGACATTCATTGATAGATAAATGGTTCTTTTTTCATAAATATCCTTTTCAGAGCTCATAGCTGGAGTCAGTCCTTCCAGTCTAGGCTAGCCATGGGGACAACAGCCTACAAGTTAGTAGCTGCTCTAACCTGCAGGGTTATCAGAGCTGATTTTCATGATAACGAGCGTCACAGAGCCTTGGTCATTGCCCCTGGCTCCCTACAAAGACAGCATAGCTCTGTTGCAAGGATGAGGCTAGATGAGATTGACTGTTCATCCTCAAACTGCAGAACCTACATGAATTTGTGCGGAGATCCTAAGGCCTGAAGATTTGGAGAAGTTCTAGCTATAGACATTTGGAGAAACCTGAGGTCATCTAAGAATTTTATTAATGTATTCCCTGGAAGAGTTTGTGAAGCCATTATCTCACATAGGCCTGTGGTGAAAAGAATTTTTATTCAGCCTATCTTAGGACTAGAAGGATGATGTTGTTTTCATATAATATAAGACTAAGAGGCTCCATCTGTAGAGGAGAGGATCAGAGCATTGTAGAAGAGGAACTGCCTGATGTTTAAGCCTGCATTGATTAAACACAATATGAAATCCAATAGTAGGTACTGTACTGTCTACTGACTACCCCTGCAGGTGGTGCATTGTAACAGTAGCTTCTGCTGTAAGCATTATTTGGCAAGGACTGAAGCAGACAGACAGCTTGGTGTATTATTAGTGAGGTAAGGTTAATCTGGAAATATGGATGCAACAAACAGAATTTAAAGGTGCTATGGGGTTTTCCGAAAACAGAAATAAAGAAGTTAATGAGATACTGGTAGGATTTCTGTAGCAGGAAAGATTAACCAAATCTGGAAGATGCGCTGGTTGCATCTAGAGTGTATAGCTGAGAGATTTGGGCTTATGTAGCCTGGCCAAAGAACAACTGAGTGCAGATAGTATTGCTAGCAACAACAGAAGTGAGGATGATTAGAGGAAACTCCTTATCTAAAGGAAAAATTTGGCTAGTGGTAAAGTGAGCAGACACTGAATGAGTGAATAAAGGTAAGCAGGAAAAAAAAAATCCAACTAAAATAAATAAAACCACCACCAATTGAGAGTTGAGTAATGGGGTCTTTGATGATAAAGCCATGAGAGCAATTGCTTTAATTTGCATTCAATTCCAACTCTTCCCAGCATTAATTAAGTATCTCATCCCCATGTGAACTCACCATGAGAAGTTCCTTTTTGGGGCAACTTGGGGAATCGCTCTTTCCATGTTAGTATCATGGATGTGAAACCTCTCCAACTGCATTGTCTGTTTCTGCAGAATGGCATCTCTCTCTTTGTCCACTCCAGGTACTCTGAGTATTACAAAAGTCCAATGGAGCAGATGCATGAACGCTGTGAAAACTACCCTCCCTGTGATTATCTCTCTGACCAAATAGGATTTTCCATGGCCTACAACCATTTCTTTGGGAGATACTAAGGATGAGACCATCACTTCATTCATTTTGCTTGGAAACACTCTGAACCCCCTGACAAAAAAAAGGTTCTGGGTGGGAAGGAGGGAAGAAAAACATCTAGACTGGAGTCTTCTTCAGAACACCAAGGGAATAATTGGCCCACCTGCTGAGTGTGCATTAGCTTTCTTCCTTGCATCATAAATATATTTCTATTCTGTTGTCTCTTGTGGTATTTTAACTTCATGAGAAGAGTCTTCTCACTTCTTCCATTTGAACCCCCAGGATATATGAAAAAAATGTGACTTTTCTCAAGAAAATCAGTGTATGTCTTAGAGACATAGCAAGATGTTTTGTTTCCTGCTATATTCATGAGGATTACAGAAGGAGAATGTCACAACATGTGTAAGCTTGATGGATCTGATCCTGGGGTACTCGCTGGGAAGAAGGTGGAATGGCTGCTTTCTGGTACAATGACTAGGAAAGTTCAGTTATTTTCAAGTAGAATAGTCACCCTAAATATATTTCAATATAGGATCATTTTGCGTGGACAGAATTTTGGGAATACTGTTACATAGCCAGATGTAACATATCAGTTACTGGTACATATCAGCCATATCAGTTTCTGGTACAATTTTCTGATTATTCTGTCGCAAAACTTACCTATATATCAATAACAGTTAAATCCTCAAAGATGTGTTTGAGGAGTCCTTTTAAATGAGCCCTTCAATTTGTGTGATGCATTCAATAACTGTCTGTAAAGAGTAACTTCAAAATCTCTTGTTATTTTTGTTACAGTTGGTTTCTGGTAAAACTGAATATACCCAAGCAGAACAAACAAACAAACAAAATCTGTTCCTCCCTGATGCTTTAGTATTTATGCTTGAAATGAAAAGTGTCTAAACAGTTCCAAAAAAAGCAAGCAAGAAGCAATAACCTTTATGAAACAAACAAACAAACAAACAAATTGGTTCAAAGATGGATTGAAGAATTTGGTTTATTCAAGACAACTTCTCTCAAATATATATATTTTTTAAAAAAGTATTTATATATACATATCCCCTTCCCTCTGCACTTCTTTGTTCTGTTCTCTGATATGAATATTATACCTTAGTAACTCTCTGCACAGCCTCACTTGAAGTGCTCTGTCAGCTTTCCTTGCCTGAGTGGTAGATTGCAGATCCCACCTCCAAGGACAGGGACTGCTGACCTTCAGGAGACTGAGAAAGACAGAACCTCTCCAGTTATATATAAGCTGGTGCAGCCTTTCCCAGCTGCTGACTGCAATAAATACTGCTTATGTAAAGCAGGTTGGTGTGATGTTTCTCTCTGTTCCTCTGTACAACCTTTATCTGTGGTTAGGTTTGCCTAGAAGTAACAGCATGCTCCTGTGAACACTGAAACTCAGGATCTAGGTGGATGAGGCTCTCTTCTCCCCTCCTGTTCCCCAGTATGAATCAGAAGTGACTACAGTGAAATTCAGGTCATGATCCCAGTACACCATAGCAGTGAGGGAGAGGAGGGCCAGGCTTGTCCTGATTCACCATCTACTGAGTTCAGCATTCCTCTGAAAGACCTTGCCCTGAAGTAAGGACATGGGATAAGTCTACAGAGGTGGTTGCCAGTGAGAATGTGAGTACCTCTTCTTTGGCAAACTCCTATGACTTGCACCAGCTATGCTGACCTTAGCCAAGGAGAAGACAGTACTTCTGCTTGTTGTAGTCAAACACCTGTGAAGAGTTTGTCTGTGGGCATAAAGTTATGGGGCTTCACTGCTCACAGCAAAACTCTTATCTCAGTGCCATCGAGTAAAAATGAATGAAGTGCTGATTGAAAGCAGTAAAAATTTTCCTAGGAAAAATACTAGAGAGATTACTGAAGAACCTAATATCTGCTATATTAACAAGTTAAGGGGGTTGTTGTTGTTGTTGTATGATTTTGTTTGCTAGAAAAGAAAATCAAGCTTCCTGTTCTTATTTGCATCTTTCTGCTAGTTTTGTACTTTCCTGTCCCGTTCAGTAAAGATTTTCTGGGTGGTTGAACAAAAAGACCTTGATCATTTCAGCTGCTCTGTGTCACCAGATCTCTATATGGGCTGAAGACATTACAGCCTGTAAAAATTGGAGCGCAAAAATGAGATTAAAAATTCACTGCTGTAATAGAAGAGCTCGATTTCACCTGTAAGTGCAGATTTATGAACCATTAATCGTCTTCTGCTGCCATCTTATGGACATTTATATTTACCACCATGTGGTAAGTAGTAAACTAATTGATTTTGAACCTTTTGGTCGTGCAAATACGTTTCCCACTGTTGCTCAATAATGCTCCAAAATTCCACATAAACGGGCCTAGCAAAAAAAACGCAAAGAGTGACCACGGGAAACATTTGCTGGCCCTACCCCTCACATGGAACTCTAACCACAGCATAAGCAACAACTGGGCTACAGCTTTGCTTTAGTACCAAAAACCTCGAATATTCCACCTCTCGGCAGTGTTCACTCTTTGCATTTTTTTGCCAGGCCCGTTTATATGGAATTTTGGAGCCATATTGGGATATAGCGGAGGAGCCACCAAAGGGCCTAATATTCAAGGTTTTTGGTACTAAAGCAAAGCTGTAGCCCGATTGTTGCTCATGCTGTGGGTAGGGTTCCTAATGGAACCTTGGGTGAGGGTTAGAGCCAGCAAAAGTTTTCAGTGGTCACTCTTTGCATTTTTTTGCCAGGCCTGTTTATATGGAATTTTGAAGCCATATTGGGATACAGCGGGAGAGCTGCTGAGGGGTTGAATATTCGAATATTCCCACTGTTTCTCAATACGGTATAGAATCTGTATTTACAGACCCAGAATAAGCATTTTAAATGTAAATAGTTCAACAAGGTGCCACTGTGCAGTGGTGTAAGGGCAGAATTGGCCACATACTATT